>JARFXV010000699.1:0-600000 GCA_031761425.1 Cosmopolites sordidus | reverse complement strand
TCACACCAGGTCAACCACCTTTGCCCACTCTAAAACCAGGTGTCCACCCTAAAACGGTGTTACTGTCTGTATAGTGGGATTTTACAGGAATTATTCACTAGGGGGTTCTAAATCCTAATGGAACCATAAGGGCTAAATATGTTAATATTTGTAACTCAACTTGTCAAACTTGTATACTAACTACTCAATCTTGTAACAGCCTTATTTCTCCTTCTCTGCATATTTCTAATCCAAAAATGTATGGTCTACGAAAAATGCGTACAAGTTGGCAAAATGGTTAAGAAAGGAATGTGAAAAATCTATCAAATCAACTACCTTCCTGTTCTGTAATAAACTCAACAAAATTCATAGAAAAATTAAAAACACGCATCTACAGGAAGATGAGGTTTTCCTTTGACATTTATCATTGTTTCTGAGGGTCCCGATTCCACATACCTTGAAATACCTGAAGGAGTTACTTGAGTTAAACTGTTTTGATAACAAGATTGCTTCTGAATACATTTCCTTAACAAGATTATGTATGAATCAAAATTGTTTTAAAAAAAGTTTTACGAAAAACAAGAAGGAACGGCAATGTGCAATCCTCTGTCACCGTTCTTAGTCAAACTATTCATGAGTTCAATTTGAAACCGAGCCGAAATATGAATTCATTTACTTTCCGAAGGTATGGTTAAGATATGTGGATGCCATTCTTGCAATTTTCGATTTAAAAAATGAAAAATTAGATAATTTTATTAAGAACTTCAATGGTAAATCCCAAAACATAGTATTCACGCATGAACTCGAAAACAACGATAGCTTACCATTTTTGGATGTTTTAATCAGTAGAAACAATAACAATGGGTTAGATTTTGATATTTTTAGAAAAAAACCACCACTTCGAGATACATTCCTATCGATTCGAATCATAGCTTCCAAAATAAGATGGCTAGGTTACATTTTTATATATATTGCAGATAAATTAATTAGAAAACATAAGTTTAGAAACTTATTGAAAGAATCTTCGATTTTTTAAAAGGTTTAGAACAAAAATAAATTCATGGTAATACCGTTTGATGACCAATTAACACGTGGGCTAGACAAGATTTTGAAAAAAGTAAACATAAAGGTTGTGTACACACCATATAATAAATTAAGAGAAGCCCTGGGTAATCCAAAGGATAAACTAGATCAACATGAAAAGTCGGGGGTTTACGAAATTAGTTGTCAAGATTCTGATCGGAGGTATATTGGGCAAACTAAAAGATATTAACGAGATATAAAGAACACATTGCCCACATATGGGAGTAATAATCTCTTCGAGTTTAGTGCTCAGCTTGATAAACTAAACACGGGCTTGATTTAAAAACGTCCAAGGTTGAATTAATCGAAAAGGTAATATTCTGCAACATGACAATGCAAGATCTCATGGTGCCAGAACCACCATAGAAAAAATCAGAGAGTGAGGCTGGGAAGTACTTCCTCGCCTACCGTATTCTGCTGAAACGTCAGATTACCATCTTTTCAGATCTATAGATTAGTTTCTTCGTGGAAACAAAAATTCCTACTGTGACAGGTATCAAACCTACACTCTTAAAAGTATTTTACTTGAAAATCACCCTTCATTTTCAAGAAAGGGAATAGAAAGTTTGACAGAGATATAGGCGAAGATTATCAATTAACGCTGGAGATCATGTTGTATATTAAAACTATTAACTCTTAAATAAAATAAAAAAATGGCAATACCGACATAGGGTACACCTAATACGTCTTCGAGGACCAATTTTGGAGATAATGTATCGTATTATCTCATTTCTATTAATAAGTTTGGAATATCTACTGACTATTTTTGCGTTGGAGAATGATTGTAATATCGTTCAATATTCAATTGTGTCAAAAGCTCCGTGAAAGACTATGAATGGCATGTAGATGTTCATATTATATTATATTGATTTTTTCTGTTAGAATCGTCATAATTAAAAAGTGAAGTGATTCAATAGGGATATAAATCAGGTCATTATGATGTCATTGTGTACTCGTATTTAAACATGCTTTTATGCATTAACCAAATTGTGTTTTACATAGTTTCAAGGTAAATTTAATATCATATAACATTTTTTTTCTTATTTTTCAAAATCAAAAACACCTAATTTCTATTATCAGTAGAAGCTGATTGTTCTCGCATTTTCTACTTCGATTTTAAATGCTGTTAAACTTCTCCCCCTTTTGCTATATAAAATAATTAATATGCAGTTTACGTGAGTTATTTAGTTTCGCTCTTTGTTTTGTAGTGGTTTTTGGAAACGTAAGCTTTGATGTAATTTTTGATCTCAACAAGTCTCTTTTTCTCTTTATTAGTTGTAAACGGTGCTTATTTCCTTTTTAGTTGAAGAAATAGTCAATCGGATATAGTCATGACATAATAAAGTGCAATAAGTAAAACTCAAAATATATATTACGAAACTAAACTTATTAAGAGTTAATGATTAATTTTTTATTGAAGCCCTGATATTTATTTTATTTTTTTTTGTTTCAGCAACAAAAGTTCCTGAAGCGATCTGCCGACGAATTAGAAACAGGAGGACCCTTGGACAATTTCGAACCTCCTGTCAAACTTCAGTGTACCGCACAGCAGCATGGTTCACATCAGAACGAGGGTTTAACTAAATTTTCTGTAAGTCCTAGATGTATCACGAAACTAAATATCGTTTTCCGTAAAATACTCTCAATATCGTTCAGAGAAAATCATTTTCTCTGATGATCATTTTAATCATCATCACTCAATCATTTCTATGATAATGCAAATTTGCTATTTCTTTATCATACGTCAGTGTCCAAATCTAAATCTACACTGTAGGGTTTTTCTTCTTCCTGTGGTGCTACAGCCAATTAGCGAACCTTGATCTTTTTCAACCTACGCCTCCAACCGAATCGATATATTGATTCAATCCAATATGAAGCTGATGAATGCGTGCAAACAAAGCAATGAGAGTGGTGGCGTAGCTCTCGAACTGGCAAAACTGCTGGTTTACTTTTTGAAAGGGGAGGCAGACTATCATCTGATGTCCTTAGTAAAAGTTTAAACCCCCTAGAGTTACTTGGTGATCCTTTACAATTCTTTTTGAAAAACGGATTTTTCTAGTGCTTTCTGAAAACGAGTGACAACATTTTCGAGCGATGGTGCACTATCAAGTTTTATTTCAGAGTTGCGCAAGAAGAAGGATCAAGATCATTAAGTGTGAAGAAAATCTGCGCGAAAATGATTCCGAAAAATCTTTCGCAGAAGCAAAAATACAACAGGAGGGAAACATGACTTGAATTTTAGGGCGGATTGAAAATTACCGTCATTTTGTAGAACTAATCATTACTGGGCACGAGTTTTGGATTTGGATACGACCCGGAAACGAAGCGCCAGATACTGGTTTACTTTTTAATAACCAGGAGATCGCCCATAAGGTTTTTGTGAATTTTGAAGAGTGGTTAAACCCTTCAGCGCAAAAGCAACTACTTTGAAGCAGAAAAAGTAGAATTATACTTTCAATTGAGTTAAAAAAATATCAAAAAAATCTCATTGCTCTAGCTACACATCTCCGCACTAGATTTCGCAGCAGCAATTGTTTTCCGGAGTGGGACTGGGGGATCCACGCCCAAGAAAATTAGTTATATTAGATTATATCTCATGAGAATCCTAAGACCGACAGCTCAACAGCAGACCCTTGCTAATGTAGTAAAGCTAAGTTCAGAGGACGCCAGTTTGAAAGACATCGTTATGTACTGTTTCACATTAATTCCGTGAGCACGATGGATTTACGGTTTATTGGTTGTTTATGCCGCGATAGAGTCTACAGTTGCTTTAAACGATTCAAAGGTCATAAGTACATTAAGGGTGACGAACATCCCGGTCCGAAAAATTCCGTGGTTATGCAAAGTAACATTGAAATTGTGCGTAAAGGGTCAAAATCTTCGTTGCGAAGTACAGAAACGGAATTGAACATGTCCAAAGCATTTTGACCGGTCATTTGGAAGTTCGGGAAAAAATTACTCCAAATCGAACATTGCAAGGACTTGATTAGAGTTGAAGAAGGACGAAAACTTCAAGTACAGCATTGTTACTGGTGGTAAGACGTGATTTTTCAATATGATCCAAAAACCAAGCGTCAAAGTGCTGAATTAAAGCACCCGAGCCAGCCAAATCCGAAGAAAAGCCATCTTAAGAAGTCAAAAATCAAAACAATATAGATTTGTTTCTACAATTCGGAGGGAATTGTGCACAAGGAGTTCGTTCCACCAGGTCAAACGATCAATGCTGTATTTTATCATGGTGTTATAAAGTCTGTTGTCGCGTATTCATCGTGTGCGGCCACAATACCGTCAATATCCTATCGCTCGACGCTCATCACTGATTTTTGACCAAAAATAGCATTTTAACCATCAGTCATTCACCATACTCATCTGATTCGGCTACCTGTGACTTCTACCTCTTCGAAAAACTTTATATGCCGATGAAAGAACAGCGTTATACCGACAGTGAAGCCATTCAAAAGGCGTCGACTGCCACCCTGAAGAACATATCTTTGCCCGAGTTCAAAAATTCATTCGTCAACTTAATTGACCCTGCAAAACGTTATATTGACGCGCAAGGAGGCTATCTTGAATAAAGATAATGATATTTGCAAAAAATATATATTTATGTGTTTTTTTAAGTCCTGTTTTCCTGGAGATGCACCTTGTATATCTGTCTATAGCGCTATAACAATGATACGATTCTCTTTGTTACCCCACTCTTATGTTTACTACTCGACGTATTGGGACGATTCGCTTTGTTTGTATTAGTTTAGAATCTAGTTATCCTTGTTAAAAATAAAAGCACTAGTCGAAAATATTGTAGCACGACTTCACAGGGAGATAGTTTATGGCATGACCATGTCTAACAATGTCAGTCTTAGGACAAATTATGTAATAAATTAGTAAATGTAATCATCGCTTGTAAACGTATGTCAGCCTTTGAATTAACCTCAAAAAATCACTCAAGGAATCTAACCACGATATATTGTTTGGACTTGAATGGTCTCATTAATTTGACAGCTTCTTTTGGCATTTGTAGTCAATTCATGTAGCTACACTGTAAATCGAAGTGTGTTAAATTTACACACTTACGCGTGTTTTTTCTTCTGGTCGTTTTATACACACAAAAAGGCGTGTTAAATTCGTAACACGTGTTACAATGTTTCTCATAATGTGCAGGTGTAGGTTGTAGAAATAAATGTTCTTAAAAATTTAAAATAAAAATAAATTTCTATTTATATTCTTCAATATTTTTATTTATGAAACATTACTGAATTTAAGAGAGAACTAAAAAAAAAATATATTAACTGCTTTTCAATACATATATGAATTTTTATTTTATTGAAGTTTATCTTTTTTATTTCGACAAATTACCAGCATCCCTTTAATGACTAGTATAACTTTGTTACCGACAGCAGTTTGAAATACCTCATACTCAATATACACTAGTGTATTAGAATAATTAGTTGAATATTCACGGTGCTAAAAGAAATAAGTGGCTATCAGTCCACAAGTAATTGTAGTTGTTGGATTCTTGATCTTCATTCTGATTTCCTCATCGGCCACTATATAAGCACATGAAATTTTATTTAATTTTATTTATTTATTTTATTTTCATCAATATAAACCACAGCTCGTAGTGCATCTCCTGGTTTAGCAGTTAGAATTGCTGTTGAACTAGTAACCTATCATGAGATACACATAAAAATTTGAGTGATTACATGCTTATTTTAAAGGATTAATGCCAGCAGTACGCAATTTTAAAAATGTAGCTGTCACTTTGGCTTATATGCATCAAGTACGTATATTACTGCCCTGGTATGCCAGAAAAAAAATGAATCATACAAGTTGCATAACTCCTGGTACAACTATTGAACTTATTAATCACCCATGCATGAATCTATTTCATCGATTTATTGATGATGAATTAGACTGGACTTCATCTAAAATTATGAAATCTCATAAGATTATTCGTTCTGGAACTGTATATCAATGAACGAGGTAGTAAAATATTTAATGAAGGACTGTTTCGTCTATATTTTTATAGACACAAACAAATTCACATAGATGCTATTTATTATCTGCACAAATTCAGTAAAGGGGATTTGTTCAGGTCTATTTGGTAATTTAGAAGGGTTTTTGCATCTTTGAGACGGTTTGTTTCTAAACTCTCTAGATGGTTTAGTTTTTTGCCTTTGTTGTGTACGTGTAATATTTTAAAATCACTATTAAAAAGATGGTTCTCATTTAATAGATATGAGGCATAGTTCGAATTATGTTTATGACTGAGAAAGCTTCTTTCGTGTTCGTTAATTTTTTTCTGCCTGTTTGTCCCTGTGTAGGTTTTTGGACACGACCCACAATACAGTTGATATATCCCTAATTTATCTTTTTTGTTTGTTTTTGCCTTGCAATTTCGACGACGACGACGATTTTCCAAAGTATGTTATTAATTTAAATGAATGGTATTTTTCATTCATTTGTGATATATTTAAGATACAGCCTTATTGTACAATTTTCTTTTTAGAATGTTGTCAATTATTCTCTCTGAATATCCGGTGTTTAGGGCAATTTGTTTGATGGTGTTTAGTTCATTATTAAAATCTGCGTCTGATAAAGGAATATTGATCAGTCTATGTACAAGACTATGATATGCTGCTAATTTATGTTGTATTGGGTGTAATGATTTGTGTATTGTTGTATCTATTTGAGAGGGTTTGCGGAACATCTTAAAACAATGTTTGAGATTCGTGAAATGGTTAGATCCAGGAAGTTTAAACTGTTGTTTTCTTCTAATTCGACTGTAAATTTTATATTTTTGTGGATTGTATTAATAATTCAAGGAATATACTTAGTTGTCTGGTGGTACCGACAAAGCATGCCATAATGTCGTCTACATATCTATACCAATATACAAATTGTTTACTTAGTCCACTCTGGTGGATTATCGTTTCAATATTGTCCATGAATATTTCCGCGAGTAAGGAGCTTAATGGACTGCCCATTATCAAACCCTCTTTACGATTGTAAAAAGTGTTGTTAAATGAAAAGTAGTTTTCGGACATGCAAACAATTAGCAAATTTATGATTTCCATGCATATAACTGGGTTGACATTATTTCTAAATAATTTTTCTACTAATGTTATTGTGTCTTGAGGCAGAATGCTTAGGAATAAATTCTGGGCATCAAATGATATTAATCTGGCCTTGGTTGGGATTGTAATGTTTTTTATTTTGTCAACTAATTCGTATGCATTTTTAACACTATAGTTAGATCGAAATTTACAGTACGATTTAATGATATCTATTAAATATCTTGATACTTTGTAAGCAGGTGCAGGCATATAAGACTCAACTGGCCTTATTGGGTATTTTAATGTATGAAGTTTAATTAAAGAATAAAGTTGTGGGGATTGTGGATTCATGGAAGTCAATGTATATTTGATTTTCTCGGGTATTATACCGCGTGATGCCTCAATTTGACGTTTGATGTTTGTCTGATATGCCTGTGTCGGATCTCTAGACAATATTTGGTAGTTTCCTGTTCTAATGTTTCTAATTCCTAATTCTAATGTTTTTTCTATGTATATATCCTTTTTGATGACTGTGACCGTATTTCCTTTACCAGACTCTGTGAAAACTATATCATTTTCTGTTACTTTTTTATGTATTGCTCTAGCTATTGTGAATTCCTCGTTGGGTACATTTCTGTTAGATATAATTTCTTTTTTAATAATTTCTGCTGCTTGGTATTTTAGTTGTAAGTTTTGAGGTGTGCTACTTAACAATAACAGTCAATAACAGCCTTGGAAAACATATCAAAAATTGCAAGACAAAAACAAACAAAAAAGATAAATCAGGGATATATCAACTGTATTGTGGATCGTGCCCAAAAACTTACATAGAACAACTTACAAAGGAAAAAAACTAAACCATATCTGGAGAGTTTAGAAATAAACCGTCTCAAAGATTCAAAAACCCTTCTAAATGACCAAATAGACCTGAACAAATTCCCTTTACTGAATTTGTACGGACAATAAATGGCATCTGTGTGGATTTTTGAAAAAATGTATATTTTTATCGTAGAAACTTTTTGTATTTATACCTATTTTAACATCGAAAATAGCCAGTTTTGATGAAGCTGCAGTGTTACTAATGCTGCTGCAGTGTTAGCGAAATGCGTCAAATATTAATAATAAAGTGGAAATATAGACGAAACAGTCTTTCATTAAATCTTTATAATGAATTTCCATCAAGTAGAAGCCAACACAATCCATAAATTAAGAAGTAGTAAAATTTTATTGGAATATAATGACGATGATATGCATCTGTTCGGAAAGATTAATGAAATTATAGTGAAAAATTAAATGCTTATCGTATTTCTCAAGATTTCAGTAATATAAGAATCGTGGTTAATTCAAAAAATATAATTTTCCCACATAATTTATCTTCTTTTAATGTAATGGGTAAAGCAAAGTAGGGTAAAGCAGCGTACATAATTTTATGGTTAAAATAAATAGTATATTTGTAACTTTGGAATAGAAAAATTACGTATTTTTCAAATAGTATTTATTCTGATTTAAACACGTATTATTTTAAATTTATCAGTTCTGAAGATACACTTAAAAGTCTACAATAATACTACACGCGTTGTTTTAACACACCTACCGATCTATTTGTGATATGCGTGTTATTCTCTTGCCGCGTCACCAAATGTATTTTGTTTCTAACACACATATCTGTGTCAATATTGCACATTACACGTGTCGATATGATACGTTATGTACTAAAATCGTATTTTTTAACATGGTAAAAAGCATTAACATACTTACAAGCGTCGAAATAACACGGCTTATAATACGCATTGATTTCCAATGTAAGTAGCCAACACAACAATACAGTACTGAATCCCTCGTATCAGTTTTGCGCTGAGATTGTTTTTAAACATGCTTAATTGTTTTCAATGAGGAATTATATTCCTTTTTATTATTCTAGTATTTCAATGATGAACTTCTAATTACGGATTCATGAATCTGCCTAGTGATAACAAAACGTTTCACAAAATGTTCAGATTTATTCACCACTTGATTGTTGTTTCGTTCGCAATTCTCATTTCAAAGTTCAACATTTTGTTTTGTTTTTTTTTCGTGCTGGCAGTTAGTGTCTCGATTTGAATATATTTTTCGACGGTTTTCAGCACGACGAACCCGTACAGGTAGATTTTTGCGCACCGAATCGTCCAGCGGAAGTTGCTTAATATTTTAATTTTGCCCAAACCGAAATCGATCATATATTCGGTTTGCGTTTGTTCGAATGGTAATGGAGGATTGGGAGTTGAAGTAACGAGACCTCGCCCTTTGTCAAATCAACGATTATCGTGATTAGGAAGGTGCTCTGAAAATGAATCAGCCTTATAATTAAAAAATTAACTATCGATCTGCAAAATCAATTATTTTATTTTTCTTGTTAAAATTTGATTGGGAAATTGCCTAGCAATTTTAGAGATTGAGGTATTTCTTTGAACTCACCAGCCTATCCGAACAGTTCTCAATTTAAATTTCCCGCCATATTGTACCTTAGAGCTAAGCTAAGATCGAATGTGAAATACAAGAATACTAAAACTAGCTATTTCTAGTGGCTCCATCTTTTGACGGTGATAAGCGTTGAAAGCATCCTTCACTGGCGTTCTGAAAATAATATTCATGACATTCGAATTATTAGAAGCGAAGTTATTGCGCTTAAATTGTCAGTCGAAAAATGGTCATCGAACAAAGACCCAAGTTTTGTTTTAAACATGGTAAAAGATTTTCCGAAACGTTTATATTAATTAAACAAGTGTACGGTGAGGATTGTTTATTCCTTGGCAGAGTCCACGAGTGGTTTAAACGATTTAGGGCCGGTTCTACAATGCAAGAAAATACCAGGTATAAGCTATATTTGGAAAAACCCCCGTTACGCGCGGTCTACAGAGCGGACGGGCGTTTCAAATTTTATTCCAAGTATACCTTATACCTGGTATATTCTTGCATTGTAGAATCGGCCCTTAAAAAAGGTCGTGAAGACATCAAGGCCGACGAACATCCTGGTCCGAAAACTTCCGTGGTTACTGAAAGTAACATTGAAATTGTGCCTGAATTTATAAAAAAATAGCCAAAATCTTCGTTGCAATGTATGGAAATGTAATTGAACCATGTCCAAAGATTCCAATTCATCGCATTTTGACCGATTATTTGGGACTTTGGAAGGTTTGTGCCCGCTTTGTTCCACACAAATTGACTGACGATCAAAAATTACTCGCGAGTCCAATATTGCAAAAACTTGATTAAAGAGTCGAAAAAGAATGGAAACTTCAAGTGCAGCATTATTACTGGCGACGAGACGTTTTGTTTTCAATATGATCCAGAAACCAAGCGTCAAAGTGCCGAATGGAAACACCCGAGCGAGCCAAATCCGAAGAAAAGCCACCTCGAGAAGTCAAAAATCAAAACAATACTGATTTGTTTTTATGATTCGGAGGGAATTGTGCACAAGGAGTTTGCTCCTGGTCAAACGATCAATGATGTGTTTTATCTTGGTGTTATGAAGCGTCTATTGTCTTGTATTCGTCGTGCGCCACAATAGCGTTAAGGCAGCTGGCGCTTGTAGCACGATAATGCGCCGTCCCATCGCTCGACGCTCATCACTATTTTTTTGACCAAAAATGGAATTTTACCCATCAATCCATCACTATTTTTTTGACCAAAAATGGAATTTTACCCATCAATCCTTCACCATACTCGCCTGATTTGCCCCCCTGCGACTTCTGCCTCTTCGAAATACTTTATTTGCCGATAAAAGGACAACGTTATGCCGACAATGAAGGCATTCAAAAGGCGTCGATCGCCATCCTAAAGGACATATCTTTGCCGAGCTCAAAAATTAATTCATCAACCAAATTTACCGTGCAAAATGTTGTATTGACATGCAAGGAGATTATTTTGAATAAAAATACTGAATTTTACCTTGTATAACCGAAGAGTGTTGATAACTGACGAGTTTATGTTGGACGTTCAAGGAAGTCCAAATAAACTAAATAACCTAATAATAATAGGCTTTCAAGAGACCGGAGTGCAAGAACACCAGCCGTTTTACAACGAGCTCATCAGCTCATTTTAAAGGATAATTTTTGCGAAAACTGGGGACAAAAGTTGGTAAGAGCGATCGGATTGTAGAAGACGACCTCCGCTATAAGTTGTGTACGGTTAGGGTACATCGAATGCTTTCCGAGGCTTCCGGAAAAAAAATAGGTTTCTCGCCGCAACTTGCTGTGATGAATTTGTTCGTTTTGAATTAAACAAATTGAACGTTTTGAATGAAAAACGAAGCCGCGCGGCGTGGCCTTTCACGATCCTTTTCTGACAAAATATTTTTTTACCGTTGACACAAAATTCAACCACTAAAGTAACCTCTGGCTTGCCTACGATATGTACCTATTATTGCAAGGACGAAATTTCCGACAACTGTACATGCCCTTCAGGTGTCAAATAGGACTGATATCAGGCCGCCGTATTTTTTAATGAGAAAATCGTGACGAAAGAGGTGTATGTGCCCGTTCTGATGAATGTAGTAAAATTATGACCTTCGGGAGGCCATACATTAGTAAAAAACTACTTATGGATGACATGGGCCTGTTTTAGTCCAGAGTTCTGGCCTTCTAATAATCGAGATCTGAATCGTTTGGACTATTATATATAGAGCTTTGTTGAAAGGGCCACCAACAATTTCAATGTGACATGTCTGCAGACAGCCCCTCAAATAGCATTTAGGAATTTTGTCCTCTGTAACGCTTCGAAGGACGAGTGGGCGCTTCAGAGGATAATTGCGGCAGTGATTCAGGATGAAGGTAGATATATTGAATAAATATACTCTAGATAGTTTTCTTTAAAATCAAGCAAAAGGAATTTTAGTAATTTTTAATTTTCGACCGATAAAATGTTCGAATTTTGGTGGCACCTTCTATAACCGCAGGGCAGGGACTACTAAATACACTTACTATATGTCAATCTGAGAGTATGATATTCTAGATATCTAGTGGCATCTATTGAAACAGTATATAATCTGAAATCTGTATATCTCCTCTATAAAACGAAAGTGTGATCATTAGAATCGGTAAACGAATTGTCAAAGTTATAGCGCTTAAAGTGGTAGTACCTTTTGTCACCTCGTCACAAAATCACGATGGAACAAAGAGCTAATATTAAATTTTATTTCAAGCTCGGTAAAATTTTTGCAGAAGCAGTTGATTTGATGAAAAAGTTTATGATTGCTTATGATGCATGTTGCGTGATGCATGATGCGTGATGGTTTGGAAGACGACCCAAAGCCAGGCCAATCAAAAAACAAAATTCGCCATGAGTTGGTGTAAAAAGTGCGTGAAATGACCGCCTACCGGTGGGAATTCGAGTGTGAGATGGAGAGTGGAGGACTTAAATAGGATCAAAGATATGTCTGTGTGCACGAAAAGTCTGTGCTCGATTTGTTGCTCATACTTTAAATGAGGACCAAGAATTGCTCACGTTGAACATTGTAAGGACCTTATGAAAAGTGCCGGACGGAACTGCCCATTTCTGGAATCGATTATAACTGATGATGAGACTTGCTGCTTCAAGTACGAAGGTAGTGCAAGGGTCTTATTAAAACAGCTATACCCCGTTTGACTATTTCATGTTCCCGAAACTCAAACTGGCCACGAAAGGAACGTTTAATGACAGCGTTACACAAGTCCAAGAAGCCGTGACGAGGGTAATTGAGGCGACTCCGAAAAAAATCTATGCTAGCTTTGGTTGAACGTCCCCAGTGGTGTATAAATGCGGAAGGGATGTATTTTGTATAAAGTTGCATTATTTTTTAAGACATACTGTGTATATATATTGTTGGCTGAAAAAAGCAAAAAAAACTGCATATATTCTTTTCATTTTGTACTGTTTTCTTTACATTTATTTGTAAACGTAGTCAAGCACGTATGCGGTATCCTCATGGATGACCTTTAATCTTTCTGGAAGCTAAAAGAATTTTTTTGAAGAACTTTGCAATCTTGAGAGTTTTAAGCTTTCACTAGAATTCAAATTGGCGAAGTTACATTGAGAATTCTGTAAAATTTTAGTAATAGGTTTGTACTATAGGGTGTATGCAACATCCAAATCAAAACGAATAGTTTTCATGGAACTTCCAAAAGCACGTGTGATCAAACGTTGTCATTGTGTAACAAATAGACCCTCTTCCAATCAAGTGATTCCTCTTGTTAATAAATTATTGCCTGTAGTTAGAATTAATAACTTTGTTTGGTGGCAATAAATCAATACAGTATCAAACTCACCACATACATAACACAATTTCACCACATACTCTCTTCAAGCTTATGTCTTGTCATTGGATTACAAAAGTCACCTTTTTATCCTCGATAAGGACCAATTTGAGGAATAATTTTTTTCATTGTATTTAACTAACGAATTTTAAGGAGGAGTATTATTCAACGAAGTTTTGATGTTCTTGACCAATATCTCACGTATCATTTAATAACGTTCACTATCACTTATAGCATTGAGTTTATCCACCTCACTGAAGAGAGACTGTTAGCACGAGAAGTATTTTTTACGTCAAAATGTGTCTTCTCCATATTGAATTATTTACAGCGTCAGCTTTATTTATCCCGAACAAAAATGTCATCACCAGTTTGTGACGTCTTCTGTACTTTTTGGTAAAAAAGTCTAATATGCTTTACAATTAAAAATGATATGGAGGATTTATCTATTTATGTCAAGTTGATACAAAGTCAAGTCAATACAAAGAGCGGTCATTTCGAAAGATCAACTTACTTATGACCCATATTATAGATGTAAATTGTATAATGTAAATTGTATATTATTTTATTAAAATATATAAAATGTATTATGTGAAAGTAAATAGAATTAATATATTTAACAGTCTGAAAAATAAAGATGAACAAATATATCTAGAGAGAGAAAATCATTACAAGAAAATAAAGAAATAAATATTGCAGGCTGATGGGTGATTTTGAAAATAAACATTGATGAAATAAGTAAGGCAATATGTGAAATGAAAAATAATAGAGCAATTTGAGAACTTCTAAGGAAGGTGGAGAGGAAATCTAAAGAGTATTTTCAACAAGAGACAAATGATTAAAGAGAACGAACATACCAGAAGATTGGAACAATGTTGTGATAATGGTAATATACAAAAATGGAGATAAAGAAAACTAGAAAATAATAGGCCAATGAGTTTGCTTAGACACTATACAGATTTCTTTTTGTTTTTATTTTTTTTTAGATTATGATTATAGACTCATCGGCTACTTTGACTATTTAGTGTCTATTTTGTCCAGAATTGCATAATGTCCCATTAAAGTCGGGTAGACTATAAATTTCCATACTCAAACCGGGACTATCGAATTGCCAAATAAGTATCTAGCCCATCTGACCACCGCGGCCGTTATACCGATTACTATCGGATATAATAATAAACATAATGATAAAGAAAATAGACCAATGTTATGGACCTCCAAAATAAGCTGTTTGTACACTACAAAGCCTTTGATTCTGTTGAAACAATGGCAATAATGAACTTTTTTGGAAATTGTAAAATTGATTTAAGATAAATTCAACTTATAAAAAACACATATAAATAAACAGAAAAGCAAAAAAAACACTACAATAAAATGAGGAATCTGATAAGGAGATTCATTATCTTCAAAATATTTCACTCTGATACTTGAAGACATCTTCAAGAAATTTATCTGGAATGACATCACCATCAACTCTTCAACATTAATGCATTCATCTGAAATTCGCCGATTGACATTGTTCTAATTACGAACAACGACGAATTGATAGATATACTAATAGAATCAAAAGATAAATCGGAAGAAACAGGACTGGCACTGAATTGAGACGAAGAAAAGGAGAAATCGAGAAGTACATATATCTAAGTCAAATGATATCCGCAAATCAACATCTGCAGACAGCCGATGTACAAAGAATAATCAGATTAGTCTGAATAGCATCCAGTGGGTTGATGTACTATATATTAAACCCAAGTAACACATCGGTCAATAAGTCCCCGGTCTGAGATCGGGGCGTCCCTTACGAAAAATCCTTACAGTGGTCAATTGTGTCAACCTTCAAACCTTATATAAAAAATTGTATAACAATCTGTCTACTAGTTTCTGGGTTGTACTTTCTGGCTACTTTTGTAATTTTCAAAACAATGAAAAAAAAACGAATTTCGTGTGTTGATTAAGCATTGCTTTTTGATGAAGAAAAATACCGTTGAAGTACAACAATGGCTTGATAAACATTACCCGGACACTGCCCCAGGAAAATCAACCATAATTGATTGGTAAGCTGAATTCAAACTCGACCGTATAAGCACCGATGATGCTGAACACTCTGAGCGTCCAAATGAGGTGGTTACACTAAACAACATCAGAAAAATTCAAAAATTATTTCGCATAACCGTAAAGTGGTTTACTTTATGGTAGCAGGACATAGCTGATATCATGAAGTGTTTACACCATTTTGTATGAACATTTGGGAATGCGTAAATTGCTATCGAACCTCATATCGGGCAGCGCATTTGCTCACAGGGGATCAAAAACAACATCTTGATGATTCTGAGCAATGTTTGGAGCTGTTTAGGCGAAATAAAAATGATTTTTGTCATGCGGTATGCGACAACGGTTGAAACATGGATCTATTAATATACTCTGGAGTCAAATCGGCAATGAGCTGAGTGGACTCTAGCCGGTGAAAGCCGTCCAAAGTGAGCAAAACCAACCATCGCAGGTAAGGTTATGGCCTGTGTATTTTAGGATACGCAAGGGATATTGTTCATCGATTATCTCGAGAAAAGTAAAACCTTTAGAGAATATTACATAGCATTATTGGTACGTTTGAAAGACAAGATTGCAAAAAAGGCTCCAAATGTACAAAAAAAGTGCTGTTGCACCAAGACACCGTATCACAGATTGTTGGCAACGATGGCTAAGGCTAAATTCCATGAATTCCTTCTTCATCAACTGTATTCTCCAGATTTGCCCCTCAACGACTAGTTCCTGTTCTCAGGCGTCAAAAAAAATAGTCGCTGGAAAGAAATTTCGCTCCAATGAAAAGGTAGTTGCCGAAACTGAAAGATATTTTGAAGACAAAGAGAAATCGTTCTATAAAAAAGTTGTAGAAATGTTGGAAAACTGTTGTAATGATTGCATTGCTCTTCAAGGAAGAGCTATTGATGAATAAAATAGAAATTTGCAAAAAAAGTGTGTTTTGTCAGGCCGGGGACTTATTGGCCGATGTGTTATATAACAAAGATCAAAGTACGAGTGATAAACCAGTTCTTACTAGGGTGTAACAAAATTATTCAAATTTTTTCGTTTGTTTATAAATAAATGATTATACTTCACTACTCAGAGGATTAATCAGATTTCAACTTTTTGCTTCGACAAATAAAAATTCCTTCTTCAGTATTAAATTGATTCCATTGCGAAATATCGCTCGACAGTTTTTAACAAAAACTTGAGTGAAATTAAGGCAATTTTAAGGATGTTCTTGAGATTCGTAAAGGGGGTAGGTGCCGAATCAATCTGCACCGCTCAGCTCTAGTTCAAAAAGTTCCGGCAGGAAAACATGGGTCTTGAACGTAGGGGTAAATCAGGTCGTCCACCCTCTCTTGATGCCAACGTTTTAAGATCAGACTCATTGTGGTCCGACGGGGAACAGAATTACTGGCTCGAAGATCAGTTGAAGTCATCGAAAATAGCAGTCTATATTTCGAGGATTAACCTGCAGGTATACATTTTTGTGAATAGCTGAGTGCCTCAAAAACACAGATACTTTTGTTACACCCTAATTCTTACTCATCAGAAACGGGGGCAGCATCAATAAAAACAATCCACAAACTAACATATGGGACTACTAACACAAGAATATACTTTAATTAGAAAAATAAAATGGAGACCAGCAGGCCATATCGCAATGGAGCGGAAAATGATACGATCAATCGCATCAATGTTCGATATCCGAAAAACAGCTGGGCAACGATGGATCACTCATACACAAGATGGAGAAGAATGTGATGTATTCAAGGCGAGGAGACCTTTGTTCAAGACTGAGTGTTGGTGCTATTTAAAGATAATGTTTTTATTATGATAATTAGTACATATTTGTTTGCCTATAGAATAACCCTCGTAAAGTTCTGAGTAAAAAGAAATTTAAATAAAGAAATTTCTCTAAAAATACAACAAATCAGCCAGCAAAAAAAAGCATTTAAATTGCATTTTAAACGGCGACGGTCTATAAAGGATGCATTTTAAAAACGTAATTAGAATTGGATGTGCCCCCCTCTGTCTCCTTGTTACCTCGTTGCTTAACAATATGTGGTGGTGAAAGATTGGAAAGTAGGAAATATAAATATTAGGTTTTTATTGGTATTCTTGACTGCTGAAAGGACATTTTAAATAAAAAATAAATAAATTCCACAGGATGGGCGATAATATCGATGTGAATGTTGACCGTTTTTGATTTTCTTTTGTTAATTAATTATGCATGAGGAATATTTTTCTCATATCAAAATGGGGGAACTTTATTTCATTTTAGAAGGCATTAATCCTGAGTTAGAGTTATAAAGGGTATAAAATACCAAACTTTAATAGGCAATAATTAATATATTTGCTGAACGTATATTTAATGCTACTGGGTTGTTTCAAAACTTCTGGGAATGTTTAGTACAGATATTAAAATAGGCACACAAGGATAAAAAATTGAACTTTGAATCAAGAAATATATAATTATACTAAATAATTTTCAGGCATAAATTGACCAAAAGAAATAATTAGAATTTCAAAAAACTTTCAGCACCTGTTTCGACATTTAATCTTTTGAAAAACTTGTGAGTCCATTTATAAAGGGTTTCCCAATAAGAGCGATATTATTTGAATTTGAAATAAAAGAGAAAAAATTCGGGCGAAAATGGTGTTTTTATTAGATGGTATACATTTATGCCATTTATGATTTAAACAAAATATTACTGGTTGGTTCGATTGGTCCAATTTTCCATGACTCGGTGGAACATATCGGGTGGTATGGCGACTATGGTTGCTCGAATGTTGGCTTCAAATTCGTCAGGAGTCTTGGGTTTGTTGGTGTAAACCTCTAATTTAACATAGCCTCAAAGAAAATAGTGTAGAGGTCTAAAATTACAAGATCTTGGTGGCCAGTTGCAAGGGCCATTCCGTGAAATTACCGATTCTCCGAATTGATTGCTCAATAAGTCCATCGTAATGGATGCTGTGTGGCAAGTTGCGCCGTCTTGTTGAAAATATAGCATTCGCATCAATTTCAACAATTTTCGGAAAGTCAAAATCGGATAACATGGCACGGATTACAGACCGTCATTGTGAATGGCGAACACTCCATTCATAGTGACGGTCTGCCCTTCGGCGTTCTTAAAAAACTATGGCCCGATAATGCCACCGTACCATAATCTACACCAAACAGTGATTCTTTCGTTATGTAATGGGGCCTGATGAATCACTTGTGGGTTTGACTCACACCAATAAAGACAATTTTGCTTATTGACTGTAGCCGTTTAACCAAAAATGAGCTTCATCAGAGTAAATGAATTTGCGATGAAAATCCGGATCGTTTTCCGGATTGCTTCCAACATCCAATCTGCGAACTCCCGGCGTAATCGATGGTCAGTTTGTTTAAGTTTTTGTGCCAATACAATCTTGTATGAGTGTAAACCGATATCCAAATGTAAAATACGCCAGATGGTCACGTCTGGATAAGCCCAACTCTTGAGAACGGCGCGGAACAGACACATTATCGTTCTCGTAACAATTTTCATAATGACTGGATGTGAGATCGGACATATAAGGTGAATGATCCCAGATTACAATGTATTTTTGAGCTGAAATTTGAACCCAAATTGATGAACTTTTCTTGTTTGAGCTAAGTTTCGCTGTGCAGGATGTTTAGCTTTCGTGAGCATTAGACTCTGACCATTACTAATAAAATTTAAGTCTAAGGACGAGGATCGTTCAAAGAAGTGTTCGGCCTGATTCAGAAATTGCGCAAATAAGATCAAATGACTATGATATTTGGTATCATTTTTTGGATCATCTTTTTTCCATTTAAAACCTACTTCTTTCATTACGTTGCACAATGACATACGGCATCCGTCAAACAGTTGTTTATCTTTTAATTGCTCATGTAAGGAATTCAAAGTTACATGCTGCTGAATATTAAAATTAAACTGTGGGTGCTTACGGTAGGTTTAAGAACACTTGCAATTCTTAGGTTACAAAGACTTATTATATTCATACATGATATAAATGGTGTCACGAATAGAACTTGTATCCAAAGCTGCAGTATTGGTAATCCTTTTAGTAAAATTACGTTTTCTAGGCGATTTTAAAACTTCATTGTTTTTCAATTTTTGTGAAATAGTATTAACAGTGGACATACTCAACCTTAAGGCTGCTGCAACACGTTAAAAAAATATGACTTAAACTAAACATATCCAAGTATTAGCAATTAACATACCTCTCTAACAGCCGCAAAGAGTAACAATGGGCCATTATTGCCCTCGTTCTTGTTCAAAATAGTCTATCAGAGATGCCACAAACTCTTGACAACGAGGATTTAGATACAAATGGGATAACCTCCAAACGTGTTAATAAATATCAACAAGACAAATTTTAAACCCGACAACGTCGCATATGCTGTCAACCGAACACAACCGCTAAATTTGAAATTTATTGAATACATTCCATTTGCTTATTTTATTATTTAATTTTTGTAGTCGTATTTCTGATGTTCTTTAATCATGACGTGTCACGTCATCAATGACGTGCAACGGTTTTCGTTTTGTACAGGCTATATGTCAGATGACGCCTAGCGATACTATTTTCAAGAGTTTGGGATTGAAGTTTTGAGTTGGCCTCCATTTATTAACGGAGATTCGGTGAACGGGGGAAATTCAAACAATGGAGAAGCTCAAAGATAGCACGTAATAAACTGGAGGAAAAAACAAATAAAAAGTATTCTTAGAAGGTTATTGTCTATAATAAAAAGACGTAGAAAGGCAACAAAATATTAAATGTATTAACTGTATCATGCAATTTTAGAGGGTTGATGTGATAATTTTTGACAATTTTACGAATATTATAAAAAATTAATGATATTGCATTTATTTAATTATGAATAATAACGCCATATTAATTTTACTTTTATTTGTACTATTTGTTAATATCGTTATTATTATTCTGCTCATCCTTACTGTAGAATCTCAGCTCATGCTGGCCGATATTCCAATGCCAAGATGAAAAAGCAAATCAGCTCCTCTCCCCCTGGCATAATATTTTACGAACAATGTGACACGTCTGCAAGAGCACGGCACGCTGTCCCGCTATGGCAATCGATCTCGAGATACCGAGGCTCTCGAGGTTCTTGGAAAATCTCTTACTTATCAGGCCTTCGGCGGATATAACGAAGGGCACTACATCTACCTTACTCAGTTTCCACTGGTTCTTCAAGTCGTATGCCAGATTTTCATACTTTGTGGATTTTTCTATCTCAGTTTTTATAATGTTGTGAGATAGTGGCACTGCGATGTCAATTATAAAAGCCCTCTTGTCCTTTTTGTTGATTAGAACAATATCCGGCCTGTTATAATCAACCGTTCGATCAGTAGTGATTGGTCTGTCCCAGTAAAGAATGGTATCGGATGATTCAAGTACAGGAGAAGGCGAGTACTTATAATATGGAGGAGATGCGCTTTCTAATAGCGAGTATTTTTTTGCAATTTGTTGTTGTATAATTTTTGCCAGCTGATTATGCCGTCCTAAATAAGTATTAGGAGCAAGGGCCGGGCAACCGCCAATAAGGTGCTCAATTGTTTCCCCCAAAGTACCGCATTTCCTGTACTTATCGACTACGTCCAAATGCAGTATGTGCTTTTCATAGTTTTTTGTTCTTGTTACCCTATCTTGAATAGACATCGCGAAACCTTCTGTTTCTGAGTACAAGAGTCCATCGGTCAGCCACTTCAGAGACAATTGTTCGTCAATGGTGTCATCTTTGAGTGACTTAGGAAACCTTCCGTTCAATGTTTGTCCTTTCCATTCTCCTTTATCCATATCCCGCGCTTGCTTGATTTAGCCTAAAGGCGTTCGTACTCCCTCTAAGGGGAACATTGACTTATCCCAGATATCCTAGATATGAGAAGGATTAAGCTCTGTGGGGGCCCTTTCCCTGTTGTGACCGCAAGGTGACGCTAGAATTCTTTGACGTTCCTGAGTTGTTCAAGAACTTCAGAACGGTTCTCGCTGTTCCCAGTAATGCTGTTTTCTGGATGGGCTTGAAAAGTTGCTCGTTGAGACCCAATACTTTTATCTTCTTCAGCAGGCTCTTTGGAATAACACCCGTTGTTGATTTTATTATGGGAACTATTTCTACACTTTTCATGCCCTATTGTTTTTTAACTTGCTCTTGAAGTTCCTAGTATTTCTGATTTTTTTCCCTTTGCTTCTTTAATATATTATTGTTATTAGGAATGGCCACATCGATTAATAGAGCGCGTTTAGATTATTGATCCACAGTAATAATATCGGGTCTGTTGTGATCCAGTCTTCGCTCAGTGAGTACAGTACGGTCCCAATAGATCTTATTATTATTACTTTCAAAAATAGGTTCGGGATTGTAATTGTAATGTGGAACTCTTGCTTTTAACAGCTACAGCTTCATTGCAAGTTCCTGGTGCAGAATCTTTGCGACTGCATCGTGCCTATCTTTATAATCGATAGCCGCAAACATCGTACATCCCCCAGTAATGTGTTGAATGGTTTCGGAGGTCGGACATCCATATCGACACTGATCGTCCAAAATACCAGCATCTCGAACAATATATTTAAGGTAATTTCTAGTGGCAATAACCTGATCTTCGATTGCCACTATAAATCCCTCTGTCTCAGGGAACATCGGTTCTGCAGTCAGCCAGTAGTTGGGCGCTAATATGTCGACTTGTTCTTGGTTGACCTCATTCTGATGTCTTCCATGCAGCGATTTTTCTCTCCATGATTGCAACTTTTCTTGACCGGTTTTCGGATAGCTTTGAACCAGATTTTCTTTCAATTGCAATGGCGTTAATACATCGATCTGACATATCGTTCTATGTAATTCCGATGTTTCTGCTTGTTTGAAAAAGTATGATCGCATGCTTTCAATTTGTTGATCAAATTGCTTGCTTATATCGACCAGGCCTCTACCGCCTTGATGTCGTTGCAAGGTGGTGCGTTCTACACTACTTCGTGGGTGATGCTTTTATGAGCAATGTTCTAAGCTTGAGTTGTAGATTTTGTACATCCGTCTTACTCCAGTTGACTACTCCAAAAGAATACGTTATTATTATTATCACAAAAATTATTCATCGATCATCTCAGCCTAGGCTGGTCGGGTTTACAATGCCAGAATGAAAAAGCAGTTCAGCTCCTCTCATTCAGCTTAGTACCTTACGAACAATGTGGCAAGTTTGTAAGAGAACTGCTCGTTGTCCTACTGTGGTAATCGATTTTGAAACACCAAGAATTTCGAGATTTTTGGAAAAGGTTTTGCTTACTAGGCCTTCGGCGGATATAACAAAAGGTAACACCTCCACTTTCTGGAGTTTCCATTGATTTTTCAGATCAATTGCAAGATTTTCGTACTTCGTGACCTTTTCCATTTCAGTTTTTCTGATGTTATGAGAGAGTGGTATCGCAATGTCAATTATGAAAGCTCTCCTCTGCTTTTTGTTAATTAGAACAATATCCGGCCTATTATAGTCAACCGTCCGATCTGTTGTAATTGGTCTATCCCAGTAAAGAATTGTATCGGCTGACTCAAGTACGGGGGAAGGCGTGTACTTGTAATATGGTGGAGGCAACTTATCAAATAGCGAGTGCTTTAAAGCGATTTGCTGGTGTATAATTTTCGCCAGCTGATTATGCCTGCCTTGGTAAGCATTAGGGGCAAGGACTGGACACTCTCCAACAAGGTGTTCAATTGTTTCTCCTACACCACCGCACTTCCTGCACTTGTCGACAACATCCATGTGTAGAATATATCTTTCATAATTTTTTGTCCTTACTACCTTATCTTGAATAGCTGTCGCGAAGCCTTCTGTTTTTGGATATAATAGTCTTTGGTGTAATTTATTACACCATGGTTTATAATGCTTTGGTGTAATTTATTACCGACTTCTCTCTTGATGTTCATTAATTCTGTTTCGGTAAGATATTTTTTTCTTAATATAAGATTTTTACGGTATGCTAAGTTTTGTTCCGATAACTGTGTTTCAGCAAACCTCTTCTTATATTCTTGGTGAAGTGCACTTCTCCATCCAGGTAGCGGTATATCTGCACACTGGTTCACGTAATAATAGGCACTTATTACTTCAATATTCATTTCACGTGTCCATCTAATACGTGGAGTGCGCTCGGTCCTGCTGACAGCCCTCGTTATGGGGGGCGAGCCAGCCGGTACCTGATTATTAGCTCCTGCTTTTTGTTGGGTTTGTATTGAAGTCTCTGGTGTTGATTGACTATTATATTCTAATTGTGGATGGATGTTTTCAGTTGCCTTGTTCATTGCCATTCTTGTGGTGCCATAGAGTTGGGAGTTGCCACTCGCTTCAGACTCACCAATCCCGGACAAATCCTCCCGACGGTTCCGAAGGGTTCTTGTCCGCAAAACCCTACCGCCTTGCATAATATCATTATATGTTTCAATCTCCATAAAAAAAATTTTTGGGTTCAAGGGAAAAAACGGTCACCCAAGGCAGAGCCCCGCTTTACCATGGGAAAGCTATTTACTACCGGAGGGCGCTAGGTATCCGGAGACATCGTTATAGACACTTTAACCCTGTGCCATTCAGCTCCTCGACACGATGGATTTCCACCTTGAGCTTGGGGTTTTTTTCCAGAGGTGTACTCCTCTCAGCTCGGGAAGGTGGTGGCGCCACTCACCAAGCGGTCTATCCGCCCCCTGCCTTACTTATTATTATTATTATTATTATTCAGCGCTACAGGCCTTAGAGGCCTTTAGTTTTTGATATCCCTGATTGATTATACTGCTAAGTGTAACCTATATGACGATCACTCTTCCAGATATCAATCGCGACCGACATCGCTTAACTTCAGTTATCGAGCTCAGTAATGTTCGATGTGATGCGGCTCGCCCTTAGGGTTATTGTTTATATCGTTATTTATGTTAAAAAAAATAATCAAAAATGCTTTCAGTTTATATTTTTTCATACTTTAAGTCTAATTATCTGATTATGTAAACTTGGTTAGCAAAACGCGCTTCGAATAATTCCAATGCGTTGTGCTGTGAGTAGAAAACTCAAAGTTTTTATTTAACACTAAAGATTCGAAAGTCAAAATTATCAAATAAAAAACTTCATATTGTTGAATGTAATAGAATTTACTTACAAAAAAAAACTTATTCATATTTTTTTATCTGTTATACAAAATTCCCGTTGTTAATGCAGTTGACTCGTTATCAACACTTGTATTATTTATAGCCGACGCAAAACGTATTTTTGATATAATTTCAATGAAATTTATTTTTGTTCGAAACTGAAGGCGACAATAATAGTTAATTGTAATTTTTTTTAATAGGAATATAGAAAAACAAGTTCTACTTTCTTGTAATAAATATGCATCATTGGTAGGAAAATTTTCCATGAATATCCTGGCTGTTGGAAAATTATATCTGAGAATTTGAAGTTTTGCTGAAGAAATGTTATTTGTTCTACCCCCATCTAGTGATATTACTGATATTACTAATAGTGTTTAATAGCACTTGAACTGAATAAACTGTGTGGCATAAATAGTAATGGTTATTTGATGATTACTATGAGAAAACCCCGAAGAAGCAATACTAAAATGCTTCTGTGTGATGAACTAAAGAAACCATTGACTGAAAACTTAAATTATTAAAGCACATGTATGTTGAGATATCTAGTTAAGTTCAACACCCCTACTGGCTCAAAATTATTTAAACATTACAATAAGTACTCCTTTACAATGCTTTCTTAAGCTGAGTGCGGCAGATAAATGGACGATTTTCAGTATTAAGTTAGTAAGTTACTTTTGCCGCATCTTAGCATTAGTAACCTAAACCACATAGAGGTGGGAGTCGATAGATACCGTCGTAGAATTGATGCAGTTCCAATCATAGCCGGCATTTGCAGCTCGGCGATGGAAATGTTTCCGAGCTGCAGGCTACCCAAATAGTGCATAAATGTGGGTGAGATAGTACCTAGTGCTCTTATAATAATAAGGACGACTCTCGCAGGCCTTTTCCAAAGGCGAGAAATCTCAGTTTTTAAATTATAATACCTGTCCAATTTTTCTTGAATTCTTCCGTCTCCTGGTATCGCCCATCAACTAGCAAGATCTTACGCTATGTCCTAACTTGCTTCTGCCCTAAGCGGGCAGAAACAAACAATTTAAAACACAACGTGCGATGCGGTGAGTCAAAATCGTGCCAAACGCACGCATTTCTTTTCCAGTTCGTACAACATAATTATTATATTTAGGTTTTATAGGTTGCGATTGTCGCATCGCACGCAACGCATCGCATGCACCGCAGATATCGTATCGAAAACGACAATAATAGAGCCTATTTTCGAACTCTTCCAACGCGAACATTTCCAAAAGTCTGCCGGTTAATTTGCCTACAGAATCACCGTAGAATCGAGCGAAGAATGTGCAAACTTAAGTGAATGTTGAATATGAAGTCGTATTTTTGAATTTATCTAGTAAAATGTTAAAATGTATCGATATTTTAGAAACCGTTAGATTTGGCCATAGGATATGTAAGAGAAAAAGTGTTTATTATTTCAAGAGGAATCCAGAAATTAAAAAAAAAAAATAGGGGTTTCCATTGAAAAAATATAAGATGACATGTCCAGCTTTCCTGAGGCACCCTGTATAACTAAAAATATAATAAAAATGGTTCCCCCTTAAAACAAAAATTGACGTGTTTCGTATGAAAATAATTAGTTCTCCCTGAAACTGGGGTCGCTACTTTTGAAATGAAAGAATGAAAGATAAGCCCGTGTCGATCCACTGCAGGATGAAGGCCTCTTCACCATGTTTCCAACTTTCACGGCCTTGGGCTTTCCTCTGCCACTCGGGTCCAATATACGTGTTTCACTGGATTCTATATTTTTCGAAGGTTAGCAAACACGCATGGACGATTTGGATATAGGAATAGTTCTTATTGCTCGTGTTCCTAAACCTACTCGTAAAAGTCTCAAAGCAACTCTTACAGTGTTGAAACAATAAGCCATAAGAATATTTCAGTGTTTTCAAGAGTTCGTAATGGTAGGGAGAGCATTGAACGCGTCCAAAAGGTGGCTGCAATTGCATATGATCATTGTGTGTCTGCCAGACTTCTGGGAGAGTGTTTGTTCACTAGCATTTGCAAAATTATACATAAATTGTTTGCGTGTCTCATAGAAAATAGCACTTTTAAAAAATAGCTATTTCTGGTGGCGCCATCTATTGGCGGGGATGGCTCTGGTGGCTAGGTGCATCTTTCACTAATGTTCTGAAAACATTTCATGACATTCGGATCATTAGAAGACAGTGTGTCGACTATCGGTCGAAAAATGAACATCGAACAAAAAGCGAATATTAAGTTTTGTTTTAAACTTGGTAAAACATTCACCGAAACGTTTAATTAATAAAACAAGTATTTTGTGAGGATTGTTTATTTCGTGGCAGAGTCCACGAATGGTTTAAAGGATTCAAAGGTCGTGAGGATCTCAAGGGCGAAGAGCATCTTGGTTCGAAAAATTCCTTAAATACTCAAAGTAACATTGAAATTGTGCGTGTATTTATAAAAAAATCAGCCACAATTTTTGTTGTGATACATGGAAATGGAATTGAACATGTCCAAAGATTTAATTCATTGCATTTTAACCGATCATTTGGGACTTGCAAGGACTTGATTAAAGAGTCGAAAAAGGACGAAAACTTCAAATACAGCAATTGTCACTGGTGGTGAAACTTGGTGTTTTCAATATGATCCATAAACCAAACATCAAAGTGCCGAATGGAAGCACCCGAGCGAGCCAAATTCAAAGAAAAAGTCGTCTCGAGAAGTCAAAAATCATCTTCTTTACAAAAATCAAAACAATGTTGATTTGATTTTACGATTCGGAAGGAATTGTGGAAAAGGAGTTCGTTCCACCTAATCAAACGATCAATGCTGTTTTATCTTGGTGTTATGAAGTGTCTGTTGTCATGTATTCGTCGTGTACGGCCACAATACCGTCAACAAGGCAGCTGGAGCTTGTTGCACGATAATGCGTCGTCCCATCGTTCAACGCTGATCACTGATTTTTTACCAAAAATGGCATTTTAACCATCAATCATTCACCATACTCACATGATTTGGCTCCCTACGACTTCTGCTTTTTCGAAAAAAATAGTTTTCCGATGAAAGGACAACGTTATGGCAAATTGACCGTGCAAAATGCTGTATTGATGAGCAAGGAGACTCAGATAACTGAATTTGATCCTCAGATAACTGAATTTTCTAGCTCAGTCAAGAATTAATATCTGGACTATTTCATTTTATTACGTTCAAAAGGCACTTGCTGTTTCCTTCCATTTTATTGATACTTGATAAACAAATACGAGATATGATCACAAAAGCAGAGATTTTAGGGATATTGTGCCCATAAAATTTTGTTTGCAAGTGCGAAGAATATTTTTAAGGTAGGGCAAAGTAAATTTTAATGAACAATCTCATAGTGTAATTTTACGTGTTCCTAATGTTTGTCTAACACAAAATTAAGAAACATGATTTTAATTAAGATACCGCCGAAAGTTATTAATTGGTACTGATCTTGAATTTCTGTTTTCACTTTTTTTCTAAGATACTTTCATTTCTTTGCGTGGCCTGTGGCCCTACAGGAAGTCCTTGGATCATGATTATAAAAACAATTATTCACTCCGAATGTATACGATGTAACACACACTGAATTTGAAACATTTTATATCAACAGCTTACAGTATTATGCAATAAATAATTTTATTACTGTTTCGTTTAAAGTAATGACAAATACCACAATCTTAACCATACAATTCCATGAGGAAATGTATATAAAAAAATTATAAACGAAAAAATCTTAAGTGTATAATATTTATTTAAACATCCCATAATATTGTATGTCCAGAAACAAAATTATATATCATATATTTTAGAAACACGATGATCGTTCAATAACTCCTTAAAAAATTCAAGAGATGGCACTCGTAACATCGGAAATGGTTTGTTTTTAGTAAGCATCATCATTCGCCAGATAACTGTCAAAGTCTCAGTTATATTAATCACATGGTTTCATTTTTATTGTCGGATTGAAGCATGAAACTTTTTGTTTTTGGGAAAAAGTGAGTTTGGAGTGGTGATTAAACACTTCTATTTAAAAGGCTTAACACCGAAAGAGATCAAAGCTGAGTTGGATGAAGTTCATGGCACCTATGCTCCTGATTTATAATTGGGTAAATGAGTTTAAACGTGGCCATACATCCACAAAAGATGGTCATCGTTCGGGACGTTCAGTGCAGTGGAAATGACTACTCCCGAAATGATTGACAAAATCCTCAAAATGGTTTTAAGTGATCGACGAATCAAAGTGCGCGAAATAGTTGAGGCCACAGGCTTATCGCAAGGAATAGTGTTTTCAATTTTGCACGAAAAAGGCAAGATGGTTTATTCTCCTGGTTTATTCTCCACTGAGAACAAACGCAATCGTGTGGTCGACTCTGAGGCTGTTTTGGCGCTTTTTCATCGCAATCCTGATGAGTTTCTGCATCGATATATAAATATGGACGAAACATGGATACACTACTATACTCCAGAGAGAAAGGAACCATCAAAACAGTGGGTTTTTGAAGGCGAACGGGCTCCGAAGAAGACGAAGACGGTGAAATCGGTCGACAAGGTTATGGCCACAGTTTTTTTGGACGTTGGAAAGAGGAAAAATAATAACTGTAGAGTATTATGCGTCGTTATTGCTCCGGTTGAGCCAAGAAATCAAGAAAAATTGTCCTCATATGAAAAAGAAAAAATCCTCTTCCATTAAGACGATGCACGGGTGATGGATGACGGCACACCTGTACAGTTTCAATGGCCAAAGTCATGGAATTAAAGTTCGAATTATTACAACATCCACCATATTCCCCGGATTTGGCTCCCAGTCACTTTTTTTATTTTGGAACTTAAAAAAAAGGCTCAGCGGCCAACGGTTCACATCGAACGAGGAATTTATCGCCCAAACAGATGCTCATTTTGAGGATCTTCCGAAATCTTTAGACGGCTCAAAAAAGTTGGAGAAACGTTTGGAAAAGTGTATAGAGCTAAAAGGAGATTATGTTGACTATGTTTTTCTATCTTTTTCTAAGGACTTATTGAACGACCATCATATCATTAACATTATACAGCGTAATAATGTTGAAATAATATCAATACAAAATTTATATATATTTAAAATTCTCAGAAAAAATCTTGTATAGTTTATAAATATACAGAATGACCTATAACCCCGACGACTGGTTTTTAACTAATATGATTTAAAAAATAAACATTTTTTTAGGTGGAGATTGTTCAACAATTGGAATTTACCACAAGTGCGGCCAGTTCACAGCCGCAACAGATTAGCACGAACGTCACTGTAAAAACGCACGCCAATGCCAGCGTCAAGAGCGACGTCTCCTCCCCGAAGGCTTCCACCCCCGGCACCCCCAGTCACACGCAGAAGGCAAACATTGGCTTGGACGTGGGCACCCTCGTGGAATGCGTCAAACAGGTAAGGGATACATTTCGAATTTAATCTATTTTAGAAAGTTCTGTGATGTAAAGTGGTAAAAGGAAACGTTCGCGTTTCGAATATATGGCTTTTTCTTGAATATTTTGGAGTAATATTACATGAATCAGCTTTTAAACTGATCCTCTTCTAATGGAAATAGCAGAGTATATTTGCAAGAGTATCGATGATGTATATATCGATAAGATGTATTTAAAACTTAATACTTAACTCCCTTGAGAATATACAGGGTGATTTTTTTAGTGCGTCCAAACTTTAAATTCAAATAAAACAATCAAATTAGATGCCTTGAAACTATTTATTTTATATAAAATAGCATTCAGTGACATTAATGTTTGAAAATCATTTCAGACAAATGTTCGCCACGGCAACTTCTGACAAAGCGTATTCTGTCAATCCAAATTTTTCGCACAACGGCTAAAACCGCGGTGGTTAACCCCGTGATTGTGTGAGTCAAGAAAACTAATACAAGCGCAGCACTTGCGGTTTTTTCCCGCGACTGATTTTAAAACCGTGAAATGTTACAAAATGGTTCGCGGGTAAAAACCGCGCCACAATTTGTAATCAATAGAACTTAGATAGCGCGCTCGCACTACGGGTTATCTCTTAGTATTAAAACAGTACATGCTGGTCTCTTTGACATCTTCAAATTGTGAAAATCGCGGGCCGTTTCGCAGTTTTTAATGACAGTGTGTGCGTTTCGAGCGGTTTCGCGGTTATAGCAGTTAACCGCTCGTTGGAAAAAATCGTAGTGCGGCCTAAGCCTTATGCCCGCAATTGTATGAATTATGTTGGCTTCCAAAGAGTCAATAATGACTGGTTTATCGGCATAGACCAAAGATTGTACATAACCCCAAAGAAAATGATATAATAAATCACACGTCCTTAGTGGCCAATTAACAGGTCCGTTCATCGAAATAATTTTCTCATCAAATTATTCCCTCAATTAATTGGTTGTTACGTTGGCTGTATGACATTTGGAGCCATCCTGTTGGAATTACATCTCCTTCTGATCAATACAATTTAAATTGGGAATTAAATTGCAGCTCGATTTTTAAAGAAATACTGCACCAATGATGCCACCAGTGTACAATCCGCACAATATGGTGCATTTTTCTGGATCCAGCGGTAATTGTTGGATCATTTGCGGATTATTTTTACTCCAAATATGACAAAAATGAGCTTAGTACGAGGCTTAGTGCTTTGTAGCATGTGTTAAGATTTGTATTTATATAATATTGTATTATATATTATTGTATTATATATTATTATATATTATTGTTATTTCAATGTTGTATATATCAGAAAATAAAGTAAAGACGGCAACCTCGCATCGGTGTCTGACGCGGTACGAAAGGAAGGGCAACTTAACCAAAAATAATAACGAAAGCCAGGAGTGGACGTTAAGAAGTCGTCCAGTTAAGACAGCGATTCGGGATTGCCGACGAATAGTAATGGCAACTTGGTTTTATTGAAGCAGTCCATAAGTAAATATAAAATATATTAAAAGTACTCCCAATCGCAACAGTGATTCAGTCACACTCGACTGAACACTACCAAACAGCATGGTCCTTGTTTTTAATTAGTGATTGATATCTTCTTGGCATGGGGTCAATTAGATATCGGCATGCTTCTACAGATACTGAAAACAAAGCTGGATTTCTTGCTAGTGTCTTCTTGTTTGTTATTTTTTACCAGCAAGAATCGTTTTAATTATTTCCAAAGGTTCTCGATATAAATTCGGGGAATATGAAGGCCACTCTAACACTAATGTGTTTCCTCTCGAACCACTGTTTCACCACATGAACCGTATGTTTGGGATCATCATTGTTTTGTTGGTAGACTAAGATTATGTGACTCTAAGTAAATTTATTTTGTCATATTTTCTGTTATCTAAAATATTGGACCTACTCCGCTATATGAAAAGCACTCGCGTTCTTTGATGTTGCCATCATCTTACTCCACTGTACCAAAAGTATTACGTGGATTGAATACAATTCGACATCAGAATTAAATAAATTAATGTTGTTTCATCGCCAAAGAGAATGTTTTTGCAATTATGTTAGAAATCTCTTCACTACAGTTTCTTTTTGTACATTTTAACCGCTGCTTTACATTTTGTTTACTTAAAAACGGAACTTTCCTGGGACCTCTACCGTATAGATTATCCTGTTGTAAACGTCGTTTTATTGTTCTGCTGCTGATACTTAGATCAATTTTTTGTTATAACAAAAGAAGTAGCAAAAGTATCCTTCAAAGCCTCGCCTATAATACGATTATCTATATTTGGAATTCGTTTTGGACTTTCTTGGACACTTTCTGGTTGATTTGATTGCATTCGTGATAAATGCATAAGATTTCCTTTGGTTTCTCAATTACAAAATTAAACGCATTTCTTCAGTCAATCAGTAATTAAAACTAAGAACCAAGCTACAAGGTACTAAGTTTCGATAATTATATAGACTAAACACTGTTAAAGAATTACACCTTTTAGTTTTTTTTATAATTTGTGATAAAAATTTCTCATATTTTTGACCACATACTTTTATATATATATATATATATATATATATATATATATATATATATATATATATATATATATATATATATATATATATATATATATATATATATATATATATATATATATATATATATATATATATATATATATATATATATATATATATATATATATATATATATATATATATATATATATATATATATATATATATATACTGCCCAACACACAACGCTTATCATTATCTATAGAATTCAATTCTTCTATTGGAACCTTTGGTGTGAAACACTAAACTTGAAGAGATTTACTCCAGATTAAATCATCTGATGATGCTAACATGGTTAGCGAAACGTGCGTCGAGCAGTTCAAAAAAGTGTTTTGGTGTTTAGTGGTAAATCTCTTCAAGTTTAATCTATAGAATTATCTATGGAAATATGTGCAGGTCGCTTCTCAAAATTCGACGTAAACTGGATGGAGAAATTCGCAATTGTACTCCACGTCGTCGAATCAACATTTTTGTGACTTCTCCACATTTTGCAATAATTTCAGCACTTCGCTATGTTCCTGGACCCCTGATGCGGGCGTTCCTCAACTGTTCCCAGTGGTTGAAATTATTTAAATAAACGGTAAATTGTCGTATTATGCGACGTCGGACAATTAAGATATTTTCGCCTAACGTAACGTTGAATTGTGATAATTGAATTAGTTTTTTTAACGAAAATTACAATAATTTCACTGCGTTCTTTTAGGGTATAAGGTGTGACGCATTGGGATTAATAAAGGCAAATCTACTCATGTAACCTTCACTATGCGACGCTAAACATGTTTCACTCTTCAAATAAACATTAAAACGTTTTCAAGGTCTGATTCGTTCAACTACATGGGTATGAAGTTAGTCGTTTTATTTGTATAGTTCACATTTTTAATATACGAAAACCATTAGGACCGATAAGCTCAATAAGAGATCTACTGGCTTTAGGGAAAAGTTCGAAGATATCTCTAGAAAACAAACTTTTAATCTACAAAGTGGCACTTAAACCCATATGAACATAAGGTATTCAACTATGGGGCAGACTGAGTGAATCGAAGACTGAAATTCTGCAAAGGCTTCAATTGAAAAGAATAAGAATAATCGCCAAAGCTCCGAAATACGGGACCAATGAGGGTTATTCATTGTGGATTTGGTGTTAACTATAGGATTGTCCAAAAAGTTACTAGGGATTTTTCATAAGAGAATTTTGTGAATGGCAGCCATTTAAATAGAACAACTTTTGTGATTTTACAACAATGGGAAAAACTGAATATCGAGCAGTGATAAATACTTGATTTTGAAAGAGAAAACAAATTATAAGATTAAAACAGAGCTCAGCGAAGTTTTTGGGGACTCTGCTCCTTCGTTATCGACCATAAAATATTCAACAGTTGAATTCAAACGTGGCCGTACAAGCAATTTTGATTGTACGACCACGGTTGCCACTTCAGAATTGGTTTCAAAAAAATCTACGATGTCATGATAAACGATCGGAGAGTGAATGTGCGTGAGATTGCTGAGAATGTGGGCATCTCAATCGAACTGGGGCAAAATATTTTAACAACTCATTTGGATATGAAAAAGCTTTCCGCAAGATGGGTTTGCTCACAATTGCAACCGGAATGATTTTTGGCGTCGGTTTACATACATCATACATCACAGCACACCAGAGGCCAAAGAACAGTTCAAACAGTGAGTTTTCCGATGCGAATCTGCGCCAAAGACAATCGTATTTTTTAGAGGGGATACAAAAGATAGAAAAACGTTGGAAAGTGTATAGAACTGAAAGGTGATAACGTTGAAAAATAAAATAAATTTTACACGTAGAATGTTTTTTCTGTCATGGCCAAGTACTTATCATACAACCCTCTTATTCACAACTTTTGGCCCTCGTAATAGTAGGTCCAGAATGCCTTTTTACAAAAAAATTGCCATCTCTATTGGCAAAAACTGTCAACAGGTTCCTTTTCCCCTTCACCTCTTCATCCGTTTAAAATGATTTCTCATTTAAACAATTTTGGAGGGAGCGGAATAGATGATAGTCCGAGAGTGCGATATCCGGTGATTCCGGCCGTTTTTTTTTTAATTTCTGCCTGCAGCCGATCTAATTGTGACCAGTAGAATTCGGTGTTGATGAATTGGTTGCGCAGAAAAACCTTAAAGTGTGTGGGTTCCTTCCAACCCCGCCATATGCACAGCATAATTTTCTTCGGGTGACAGGTCGTCTTTCACTGTATTTAAAACCGCTGACGCCTATGATTTTTTTAATTACACATAGTTATACACAATCCACTTTTCATTACCAGGGATGGTAATAGGATCACGCGAAAAGATTCAGTCTAGGAGATTTTCGCTTCAGGTTCGTGAAAGACCAATACATCGTATTGACAAACATTCAACCCATTTTATCCAGATCATCAAACACGGTCGTGTAGAATCGTGTAGATCTTCGCACTCGCAAAATCTCCATTTTTGAACCAACCAAATTACTTCTAGCACCGTGGTCTCCCCATCAGAACCCTTTCCATAAATGGCATAAATCATTTTTTTAGGCGGCGTTCTTGCCCTTTTAAAAATAAAACAGCATAATGTGGCTTAAATGCAAGTAATGGACCGACATTTCCAATTTGAAACAACTTGACGAACTGAAGACAAATCAAACGGAATCTGAAAGTAAACATTGTAAATAGTATAGGAGTTGATAATATGCAAATAAGCATTACTGATCCAACACAGATTTTTGTTTACAAGCGTTAAAAGTGCCATTGATGGGAAATCCCTATGAATTTTCCGGACAACCCTATACTTAAAGTAATTGGACGTTCATTCAACCTACTGAAAAATATCATGGAAATGCAAAAATCTGAAAAGTTTTAAACCCCCTTCACATTGTAGTCAAGTAGTAGTTATTCTATCGAATTTGGTAACTTTGTAATAGTAATAAGTATGTGCGTAAGTATACATCGACATTGTTATAATTATTATCAGACAGAGAGACAGTGAGAGACAGATCGGAAATCATCACTTAAGTAAATTGAATGTTGTTTTTAATGCATACATTTAATAACAAACAGTTAATAATTTTTTAAAGGAATTATATTAAACAAACTGTTGATAGATATACTGTAAAATTTTTAGGAACCCGATAATGATTTCGCCGATTTGGATCAATGCGCCGCCGCGTTGGAGAAGGACGCTGCCGCCAACGGTGGTGCCGGTTTTGGAGGTTTCCCCGACCTAATTGGAGATGACACCAACGACGAAATCATGTCCTCGGCGGCATTTAAGGATCTTATCTCCGACATCAGCAGCTACCCGGACTACCCGGAACTTATGAAGGAGTTCGATTTCGAAGACAAACCAACAGATTCCGTAAACAATTTGAAGGTAAATCAATCAATCTAGTGTTTAAATATGTTTTAAAGCACTTTAAAAACAGGTTCAAAAAGTACTTATGGGTTGTGCATTATTGCAATGCAGAAAGTTTCGATTTTAACTTTGACAGGTCTTGAATTGCTAGTTTGCAGTTATGTCCTTTCTACTCAACGTTTCTTAACTATAGCATCAAAACCTTTTTTTGTCATATACTGAATTCTTGATCATATTACAATTTCTATTTTTATTTGTTACAATTTCTATTATTATTTGTTAATAATGACTTGTACAATAAGTACATATGTATATTTAACATTCAATATTAATGAAATTAGAAATAGAAATCCCGAAAGTGAAGAAGAAACAAAACTGGATGAATGAAATATTGACATTAATGGAAAAACTAAGAACAGTTAAGATAATTAGCGCAAATGAATACAAGATAATCCAGAAGTTAATTAGAAGAAAATCTGTAGATGCAAAAAATAGGCTCAATGAGAAGTGTGCGGGAACTGAAAGGTTTTACGAAAGATACGACAGCTTTAATGAACATAAGAAAGTCAAAGAAATAATTTGAATTACGAGACGAAGCCCAGGCACTATGCTAGAGAATAAAAATGGGGAAGTGATATTAGACATCAATAAAAGCTCCAATATATAAATGTATAAGATATGGGGAAAGAAATGGAAAAAGACTTCCAAAAAAAATAACACCCGAAACTTTTACAAAACATTTAAAACTAAATTATGGCTATCAACCCCAAAGTATTTGCTTCCAAAAGGAAAACGGACAATTAGCTATAAATAACCAAGACAATTGCAAAGAACTTGCGAAATATTTTGAACAACTCCTAAACTGTCCTGAGCCCTTAAACAAATTACCAACACTAAACCCTAAACAAACAAACCCAGATACATTACCACCGAATGACGATGAAATAATTAGGCAAATCAAGCGGCTTAAAAATAACAAAACTTCTAGTGAAGATGGACTCACTGCTGAACTTTTCAAATCCGCTGGTTCAGGTATAATCAAGGAAATAATAAAAATTCTACAAGAAGTTTGGTGAACCGATCTGATTCCGGAAGATTGGAAAGATGCTCTAATCCATCCGCTACAAAAGAAAGGAGATAGAATGGATGTAAACAACTACAGAGGGCTATCTCTTCTCCCAGTTTGTTACAAGATTCTATCTACATGTCTACTAGACCAGAGCACAGGGACAGTTAGAACCTAAAATTGGTAAATATCAAGTAGGTTTTCAACCGGGCAGATCCTGAATCTAAAGTTGATCCTAAGATATCAAAAACTGTACAATAAAAATATCGTCTGTACATTTGTGTATTTCAAAAAAGCATATGATTCTATTGACCGCAAATCTTTATTCCGAATCTTGAAAGAACAAAGACTAGATCTGAAAACGCTGACAATTATTAAAGCAACATTAACTAACACAAGGTCAAAAGTTAAATTCATGGGTGACATCTCAGAGCCCTTCGAAATTAAAACTGGAGTGAGACAAGGGGATGGACTCTCGCCACTCTTATTTAACTGTGTTTTAGAAAAAGTAATACTGGAGTAGCGTGAAAAAAAGTCGGCCCTGAATATTGACCAGCCCATTAAACTGGGGAGAACCAACATCAAAATTGATTATCTGGCGTTTGCTGATGATCTAGCAATTTTGGCTCAAGATATATTAACGGCACAAAAACAGATTGAAATCCTAAAAGAAACAGCAGAAAAGGTAGGATTCCAAATTTCCTTTGAAAATACACAATACATGACCTGCAACAGACTCAGAACACCATTTCTAAAAACAAAATATGGTAACATTTGACGAGTTTCTCAATTCAAATATTTGGGTGAAATAATAATGGAAAATGGGTTGGAAAAAGCGGCCAATAAATGTAGATGTCAAAAAATGGAAACTGCATTGAGACTTACACAAAATATTTACAACAAAAAATACATATCTGAAAACACAAAACTGAGACATTACAACACAGTTATTAAGCCAGAATGTCTATATGGGACAGAAACGCTCATTTTGAATAGAAAGAAAGACATCGACGACATTTAAAAAAAGGAAAGAAAATTCATAAAAAAAATCTTAGGTCCCAAACAAATAAATAACACAACATACCGACTTCGAGAAAACCAAGAAGTCAAACAATACACAGATATACATAGCGATATGAGAAAAAGAAGACTTAAGTTTTACGGGCACAAAGCGGATGAATCCTAGTAGGCGATGACTTATTGACCGATGTGTTATTTGGTCTTTCTGTCATTGCCGGGTTAGCGGAACCTTATTTGGAATTCTCCGAAGCTGTATATTTACAACTTCGTAAACGATCGATCTCAGGTACCTAGAGAACCGAATTAATTCGGTTGCCAACCTACAAAACTTTCATTTTGTCATTTTGAACTAGAAGTTAGAAATTATAGCGATTTTCGTAATTAATAAAAATTTATAATTGTTAAAATCTTAAGTTATATCGACGATTTTGTACTGAGTAATCTCTGATTGCGTATTAGAGATATTGTAGATCAATTTATTAAAAGTAAGCTTGTCTCGTGTGTCCTCTCGGCTTATTCCGAAAATACTGAATATATTAAACAGTTTTCTCGTGTTGAAGTTGCTGAAGATGTGCTTTCTTGGGATGGTGATATTCTGAACTGCACAATTTCTGATAAAGCGTGGATCAATGCTTATGAATTAGAAACAGCTTAACAATCAAGAGAGTATTGTATTAAAGATGAATAAAAGCTGAAGAAATCACGTGAAAGCCGGTCAAAATTGTCCACAAAGATTTAAAAAACAATTTCATTTAAGCGTTATGCGTCCTTTGCGCAAGTCTGTTCGAAAAAAATCCGTCCAGATAATCCACACGTTTTAAATACTCCTGGGGTTTCTCTAAAAAGGCAATGTACATGTTATTTTTCAAATGGTCCTGGAGACTAGACAGCACTAGAACAGACGAAAAGAAGTCTTGTAATTCTTACCCTATAATAGGAATATAAAAGGAATATACCCGAAAAAGATTTTAAAACCTATTTCTATATTTATTGGAAACATAACAAATTCACCATTTAATCGATAATACAGGTGGAAGATATTAAGGACCCGATCAGTACACAACCCGGAAACGATATGAAACATACCCAAAGTCCACTACTAGGCAATCAAAACAACTTTTCACCGCCAGTGTTCGAGAAAAACGCAGCTGCTACTGTCAACGCTCGGCTTCCTTATTCCAACATGGACTTCACCAAGACAGAGCTCAGTCCGGCTGCTCAGACATTGAAACAGATGGCCGAACAACATCAGCATAAGGTAAGTTGAACCTTCAGTGAAAGAAAAAAGAATCAAGAGCATTTTGTTGTTTAGAACCAAATGGGATTGAACTTCAATCCAGCCAGTCGAGCTCCAAATTCACGTTCACCATACTCAGACTTCCAATTTCAAGGCGATTATGGCAGTCCAAATTCCAACGCAACCTTCCACAAGAATGGTTCGGGATACCCTCAGCCTGATATGATCAAACAAGAAATGATTTTCCAGGTAAGGCTTTTGTCACAACTCTTCGTCGATTAATCTGATGATTTATCACAATTGTTATAGGGAAATGATTTCAATGATATGAAGAGAAAAGGAGCGACAACTACCGGAGGAATATATACCAAACAACAACAGTACTCGCCCTATGGCAGTCCTGGACAGAGTGGCAGTCCTGGCTTTTTAAATTCGAGCAGAGGTAGTGGTCCTAATACGGGACCGTACGGTGGTGGCACCCCTCCGCGACCGCCTTCTGGTTCTGGAGGCAATCCTCAAGGCCCTGCAGGACCTTCTGTTCAGATTAATCAAGCACAACAGCTTAACATTAATCAACAAAACCACGGACATATTCAGGTAAATTTGGAATTTTCAACACTTCGAAATTTTGTTCTTGTTATTTGGTTATAAATATATGTTGTCCGTTTCCAATGCTATGATAGGTGCATAAAGCGTCAGTATATTGATACTCATGTAAAAATTTGTCAGGTGGTTTCCAACGGTCAAACGAACATACTGTCAAAATTTCAGAAAGACGCCTTAAGATGGGTTTATATCAAAAATAAACATCCTGGCGTATATTTTTAGTTCACAGCATTAGCCGCATGAGGCGCTGCATGGTCTGCCGTATATACGTGTATACGTTTACGTCATGCATTTTTTCGCGTTTAGAGCGTCAGTATGAATTGGCAACACCATAATTCCTTAGAACGACGCTCTATATACAAATATATGATTTTTTACGATATACGATGTCTTTGAGGTTAATTTCTTCGGAATTCTGTGCATTCGTTCTAGAGTAAATATATATGTGAAATTGTGTTAGTGATACTGTTATATCTTATATTGCGTTTCTGATACTAAGTTATGGGTAACCGGATTTTTAAAGGATTTAGCTCGGAATATATAAGTTGGTTGATATATGTATATTAGGTGAAATAGTTAAGGTATTTGAAAACTATTTTAGTACAATGTTTGCCAGGTAAATTCAAAGAGAAGGACATCTCGTTGGTTTTGCAATATGCCTCTTTCGCCAGTACTTTGTAAATTGCAAATTGGTCACTTCTTTAGGTGATATTTCAAAAGATTATGAAGCAAACAACATAATATCAATTAATTATAGAGCTAATCATGATCTAGAAGAAAGTTATGGGAAAGATAATTCAAAAAAAGTAAATATGACAAGACATTAACATTAGCCATTATGAAGATTCAAACCGTTTTTCGCCCAATCAACCAGTTTCCAGTTCAGTAAAATAGATGTATTTTAAAGCCGTTTAGTTACGGTTTGTATATGATGACCATAAAATACGTGTACAATGTACACGGTCTTTTATGAATTAGGCTTTGCTCGATAAAAATGTTCATAGTTATCATTAACTAACATTACTGGAGACAAATTTTCAAGTAGATATCTTGTCTCGTTCAAAGTTTATTATTTTAATATGTAGTGATAAGAATTCATATTAATATGACCATGTATTGCGCGATTCTACTTTTTTATATCAAGCAAGTAAAGACAAATCTCGGGATTTTTACTTTGGAAAAAATATGTGAACAAGCATGTGATGCGGAAATCCAAAAGGCAATCGCGATCAGATATGTTGATTTCGTCCAAAATGTATGTTTTTTTTCGGCGGGTATTTAATACAGATTCAGAAAAGTTGTTTTTAGGCAGATATGCGGCGATTGATCATATATGGGTCTATTACTTGTAACCAGAGTAAAAAATACGAATAATTTTTCCACTGACAGGATAATGTTGATACATTATTAGTGTAAAAGAGTCATTTTTATTGGGGACTAAAATGTATTTTCTTTCTTCAGAATAATGACCCGGTTCATGAGAGCTGTATTTTAATGGTCACATACCGCATAATGGTCATCCATACCGCCCGTTTCAATATTTTGAACAGCCATCCTCACTTCAATTAGAAATTTTGATGACCATTGAAAACGAAGCTAGAGCAGCAATACCTACGATTGCATGTCCGCCTACCAATCCGTAGATTACCTTGGACCGATTTTTTGTTATCACTCGTGATGGTGGCAATGTTACTTTTAAAACTATTTCTTTATTTGTAATACATAAACTACTTACAAACTTTGTATGTACTCTCAAAGATGTTAGGAAAGTGAGTGATGGATGGTTGATTGTTGGGTTGGTGATGGTAACTGTTGACTTTGAAAAAAATTCCAACAAATGCTCCTCTCTCAAGTTTCTAGGAGATTTATCTGTCACTTCTACTCTGTATATAATGCACCAATAACTGCTTCTACCAATGATTCTGATGGCAATATTGAACCTTTTTAACAGCATCAAACAAATCGCTAGCTTATTTATCCCTACCTCCCATCTTTATTACAATCATTCTCCTGTTCCCTGGTTGAACGAGCAATGCTATTAAGCCATTAAAGAAAATTATACAGCTCTGAACAGATTTAAGCATCATCCAACGTTGGATAACTAATGAATCTCAAGAAATTCCGAGTTATAGCAAAGTGCATTGTGCTTTCCATCAAACGAGCTTCCTGGTTCACTCTTATGGAGTCTCTATACCCTCAGTTTTCAAACTACGATATTTAGAATAAAGTACGCAAATTTCAAGGCAAGCTGATGCATAAACGGTCTCTCTGGATCTGGCAAACAAAAATGTTTGTCCTAATGTCGAATCTAATTCTTAATAGCTCGAACTTCAATTTAATTCATTTTTCAGAAAATGTTAAAACCTGTTTGCTTTATTCGGTCGCTACAAACAAGCAACTAAACGAACACATCTGAAACTGCGCAGCACGCCATCTAGCGAATCATACCTGACAAATTTCATATTAATTTGGTCATACTTGCACCATCTCTATGTCATATCGAAAGCATTTCGAATGGTCTTCGTATACAAATAAAAATGCTAGATAAAAGCTTTAAGGGACGATTGGAGTGGAGATGGGTTAATTACCAAGAAATTCGCGAAAAACTTTTTGCCAATATAACATAATACTTTTGGATAAGTACTAATTCACGAAAAGTGTCATTGGTTATACTTCTATACATGCCTTATTGGATAAGGCTGATTTGTCATGCGTACTGCTCAGCTGCTTCTGGGACTTCCTAAACATTTCAATCTACACCTTAAATATACACGTATATAATTTAAATTTATCGAGATTAGTTATAAAAGTTCTAAACAATAATACTTATTAATTACATCTTACATAATTCAAGAGTGTCAAAGAGGTTATTTACCAATTCAATCAACAATAAATTTGCAAGGTTCTAGGCAGAATAGACTTTCCAGGTATTACAAGCTTTGCCAAAAAGGCCCCTTTCCAATAAATAACTGACAGGGGACGAAACGGGAGACCTTCCATGGATGAAACAGCAGGGGAAAAGGGAACAGAGTGAGAGGAGAGGGAACGCTGTCCATAAATCAGTCGTCTTCCATTATGTCCACCATCCTAAAACGACCCTAATGGGATGGTCGGTGGCTGGTCACGTGAACAGCCATTGGAGGCGGCAGCGATGTGGGAGTGGGGGCGGCATACATTTCGCTTGGGGAGGGACGAGGGATGGTTTTACGTCATTATTTTCTCGGTATTGGCTTTGGAAGTGTGCGGCGATTGGCGATAATTGATTTCGAAATCGAAATGTGCTGTTAACTAACGAACGCTGTTTAAAAATACTGTTCCTATTTAACACAGTAAATGATTGTTTTACTCTCAATTGATTTTAATTTGGTTATTTATCCGTTAAGAGAAGCCCAAAATCTGCTGCGATTTTTTAAGATGATATGTAATAATTATATAATACTCATTAATCCCTTGTCAACGGCGTTCCGGATATACGGCCGTGGTTGGCGAGGGATTTTATGGGGTTACACTTGAAAACAGAAAAATGGAAAATATGTATAGTGCGGTTCAAGATATATCGTTGACCTAATGGCTGCAATAAACTATTAACCTCTGTCGAAACGAAACCCGGCAAAGATGCAAAAAACGTAAACAGGGCCGGGCCTAATAAAATAATGGGTAAAAAGATAAAATTAATTTTATATCTGGTTTAGTAGTTTCGAAATATTTTAGTTTAGTTCGCATTCTTTTCTTAAACAGTTCAGTTCTATAATTTCGATAGTATTTTTATTATTCCAAATATGCTGCGTTTTTGGCAAGATAATGAGCATTGTGCCTCCTAGTGCTAATTTTAAAATAAAACATTTATCGTCCGATGCTAAGCAAATTGCTAAAATTGTGTATGTTTCTGTATTGAATAGGAGGCTTACTGTAAATGCAGCCGCAGCAGACACGTCTTCATTAATGAAAAAGCCGTTGTCTACAGTTAAAGATGTTCTGACGAAGCCAATTAAAGCCAAAAAAGTTCGTAGTCATTCTGGTAAAAGCAAATGTGTTGATGAAAGCGACGAAGAATTAATTCGAAGCAGAACAAACAGAATGGCCTGGAGCAGTTCAGAAACCAGATTTGTATACGACCAGTGGCTTTATCATGTGGTTATCTGAAGCATTAGAGCAAAAGAGAAGAGTAACTCTATCCTTTGCAGATCCTTTGTAGATTCTCGAAGAGACGCCTAGTTTTTTCTTGAAAATTTTATTGCTAAGAGGCACTCTTCTTTTTGTTTGATCTTCGACCCAAATTTCGGGTGCACTTTCCATAGTTTCCATTATCAGAGGTCGCGAGAAACACCTAACTTTATTGCTGGTACTAGTACCGCACGAAATACTGGGCCGAATGGATTGCTCATTCTTTTTTATTGTTCTTACTCCATTCCCTTTAAACTTTTTCGTGGCACTCACAACTTAATTTTTGAATCAAGAGTCATTTCGCTTCCTTTTAACAAAATCTTGGCCAGTGGACACCATTATATTTTAAATTTAGGATATGTACATATAACTACGTAATTAAACACACGAAATGACAAGATTCTCCCTAATCACCAACTTCGTTGAATAATGATACATACAAACTATGTAAATGCGCAACCAACGGCTGTGCGTTATGCGAAAAAAGGCAATAAAACAATTCCTGGAAAATTACGAGTAGCAGTTCGCACGAGATTGCATCGAAAACACACCGCGCTGTTACATAATTCGAGTAATGTGATGGTCATCGTCTTTGCGGTTTAGCGTTCACTTTTCGCTGAATGCACAATCTCTATACCTTCCCGTTGGATGACGTGGACGTTTGGTCCTCTACCTGGGACCAGGCCAGGTCGTGCTCGAGGGAACATAATAAGGACAATATATTTTTTTTACTACTTACTACTTACAACTTTTTTTATAACGGTATATATGAGTGTGTCCAGTCTGACAACTGAACACCACCGAATGCTAAATTTTAGTGCATACTGATCGATTACTGTTACTTCATGATCGATAGAAGAGTTTATTAGTTTTGCCAGAATGTTATCGTTTCTAGTCGATTTTCAATTTTATATTTTTAGACTTTATATATTTTTAGACTTAGAATAACCAAAGGGAATAAAGCCTTATATGCCCTACATAAAACTTTCAAGTCTAAACTTGAATAAAATAGACAAAAATAATAATCTGTAAGTCATTGACCAGACCAATTGTCATATACGGAAGCGAGATGTGAGGCTTAACTAAAAAGACCGAGGAAATGCTTCCAAATGCAGTCCAACAGGGGGCAGGATGGCACATCAGATACAACCACGAGCTCTATCAGATTGTATGGTAAAGAAATATAATGGATGTCATTAAAATCCCGAGTTAGAGTGGAAAAGGGACAGATCCCCAAAAGGCTGCTACGTGATCGGAAACCGAGGTAGAGGCAGGCCAAGAACAAGATAGATAGGTAATATCCAGAATAATGCACAACTAACAATCTATAAGATATTGATCAGACCAGTTGTCGAATACGGAAGCGAAACGTGAGCCTTAGCTAAAAAGACGGAGGAATTGCTTGCCACGTTTGAAAGGAAAGTGTTAAGAAAAAGGAATGGGCCAGGATGGCCCATCAAATACAACCACAGACTCTATCAGATGTATGGTGAAAGAAATATAGTGGACTTCATTAAAATACAGGGACTAGGATAGAAAAGGATATGACAAAAGGCTGCTAAGTAAGACTATTAAAGATAAGATGCTAGCAAACAGAAGCAAAAAACTGTTCTAGGTGGAGACAGAAATTAAAGGAGGTTATGATCCAGTAGGACCACTGGAAGAAGAATCTGAGTACTGCTTCTATCTCTGATTATAGTTATCGGGAAGTTCAAAATGTGAACTTAATATGGAGCTATCATTAGGCGGCATGAGGTTTTGAAAAATTGTCGGTCGTCATCTCCCGATAATTTCTATTTTTGCGGCAAGAGAGGTTGAAAGCACCTTGACTTTTGGAAATAAGTCTCTGAGTTCAGTCTTATTAGAGGGCATACGGAATTTATGTCTTTGTTTTTTTTATGTTTTTCTTTTTCCCAAGTACCGTGTTCATGTTGCGTGTATAATTTAGTGTGAATTAATGATCATGTTTGAGTTTGCTTTTTTTCTTCTATTTCTTTAGTCTTTTTTTTCGTAGGCTAAAATTTATCGCGTTGTTAAATGTTTTCAAATTATTGGGTGTTGCGCTCTTGCCGCCAATTTATTACCCACTATCTGACATAGTAGTACCATAGTGTTAAGGCGTTACATTACCACCATTATCGCCTCAATTTTCATCTTGTCGATTTCGGGTCCCCTTTTAGATTTTGCCCATTAGAGCAATGTCCATCCTAATTCCCATTTTCATTTCGTGGTAAATTCTCCTGTTTTTTATGCCTGCATGTTCTTCTACCATAATGCGCCTTTTTTGCCCGGTTCTTTCCATTCTTCCATGTTTTCCATGTTTTCATGTTTCCATGTTTTCCCCATTCTTTCCATGTTTCTTTCATTTATTAGTAGTTATGTAAACTGTCGGTATTTCTATAACGTATATGCGTAATAAAGCAAAAAATAAGAAAAGGAAAAAAAAAACACACATTATAAGCTCAGGAACATTACAATTGATGCACCCCACGAATAGTGTTCCTTGAATTTTTATTATTATTATAAATAAATGCACAGGTATATATGGTATTCCAATTACCAATTCTGAACAAGATCAAAATTAAACTCAAAATCCAAAGATGAATTCAGTCTAATAACTATATTATGATGATATTAATACCCCTGAACTTGATACATTACACAAAACAACGTCAATTTCGATACAGAAAAATTAAACATTGTAATGGTAAATATAATACAAAAAATGAAAACAAGAAATACTGTTCAAAAAGTGATAAGAGGGTAGAAAAATTAAATACAGAAACGGTGGCACTAATGGAAAACAGAAGAAAGTTGACCGACTGAAAGATTACTAGAAAGTTGGGTATCGATAATGAACAATTAATATAAAAAAATAGTTTAACGTATTATATTTGTTTACAAAAACATTGATATTATTCTTTGGCTAACAGGATTTATTAAATTTATCACATTAATTGAGAGTCTGAACTGTATGGAGTATTTCGGATAAATAACGAACCATATATAATCAACAATATAACAGAATCCGCTAGCAAAACATTAACGGCATCAGTAAATCTTCTCCAGTTCCATTTTTAGAGGGAACAATGGCGCCCTCGGTCGGCAAATCGGCTAGATAAATTGATATATTTATCATAGGCCCTAATAGAAGGCAATAAATCAGAACCACCTCTGTAATCGCCGCTGACTGTAACTGATGACTGGACGTTCGATACGAAATCGGCAAATAGCCAGGTCCGGCCTTCGAAAATGGAATATTTGTCACTTGTACGCCAAAGCTACCCAAATATATCACGATATTGTTTGTTGTTCTTGAATAAATACACAAATGTAGATCAATGCAAAATTTTCCGCAAATAATAAGAAGAAAAACAAACTAATAGAAATAATCTTATTGTTTTTCAAAATAATCTCTTGCACCAATTACACTTTTGCTTTGTAAGAATTAGTTTTTGAAACATTTCCGCCAATTAGAAAACTTCAATGGCTTGATCGAGGGTCATGTACGAGTGTCGTTCAAACATTTCTCGACATGACAAAGAAAATTCGAGATTTTTGAGGGATTTTTTAAAAGTTTTAGTCAGCAGTTCAAACAGTGAGTGGCGGCACGTACAAGCGCGCAAAAAAGCGGAAGCCATCTGCAGCAAAAATCATAGCTACGGATTTCTGGGATTATCGTACCAAATCTGGCAACATAGACTACCTAACTGGACTGGACCAATTGAAATTCAAGCGAAAAACGTCCATATCTGGTCAAAAAGAAAGGACTGTTTTATCAAGATAATGCATGGTTTGTTATGGTACAATTCCATGATCTCCCTCGAAATCTTCCCCTCGAAATGCTTCGACATCTGTCATATTCATTGTTTTTGGCCCAAAGTGATTTTTTCATCTTTCCAAACCTGGAGAAATAGTTCGCTAGATGAAGAGTTGTTTCAAGTGAAGACGTCAAACATGAGACAATCGATTATATTGTAAAGTTGGGCAAATCGCATTAGTTGGAACGTCGTTGGTCTAAATGTTTCGAATTGCAAGGGAACTATTAGGCTTTTTACTCTTAGATTTCACTTGTTGTTTCATTTTAATACCTAATTTGTTCAGAAATATAATCCATTTAAAAAAAAACTGAAAGTGATTTGCCTTGTCCCGTTCGTCCCTTATAAATTCACACTTATTTTATTATAAGCACTGAAATTCAAATATAGGTAATTTTTTTCCAATGCAGGTTTATTATTAACGAAATTATACCTCTAATCTCATTCATAATAGAGTAGAGATCAAACAATCTATTTTAATGATAATAATTAAAACATTTAGCATTTGTTTCACAATAAATTTCGAAATATTCTCTGACCTCGCAACCATTCTCAAAGAAAGTTATGTATACGCTTTTTATACAGCTTCTTAAACAGTTTGAGAATGGTCGCGAGGCCGAAACATGTCAGAGGATATCTTGAATATATTGTGAAACAAATACCAAGTGTTTTAATTATTATCATTGTTACTATGTTTCACCAAGAGCAATCACACAATATTTTCATTCAGGACATTTCATATAGAAGATTACAGATTGGTGACGAATATATCACAGTCTGTCGTGCCTAGTCGTCAATCAAAAAAAGAAAGCATACTTATTTCTGGTTTTATGGCGGCAGCTGGCTTAAAGTAACTGAAATGATTATTCGGGAAGGGCACATATATTCTACGAAATACATGTGCTTCAAATGACATTAAAATAATCAGTTTTAAAAATTATTGGAAATACAAGTTATAAAATTCTAGAAGGAAGCGTCTCATGTCACAAGCCTGCTAAACTCTGAGATTCTTTGAAGGAGACGGGATAATTCTTCGGGAATGCCCAGCACGATCTTCAGATCTAAATCCTATAGAACATTTATGGTGCATTCTTAAACATATAATTCGGGAAGAACTGATAAACTCGAAATAAAACTTAAAATGAGCAAATGAGTTAAAATGAGTAAATTAATAATCACTTTAACAGAACGAATCGCCTCCAAAGGGGATCAACCAAGTACTGATAATTTTATTTATAGATTTATAAATATACATGAACTAACCTGTTTCTGACATGGTATTTCATCTGTCCCCAAGCTCCAATAGGTTAGTAAAAGTTTTATTAGGTGCTCAATACTCTTGGTTCTGACCATACATACTCATTATTAATTAGTAACCGCGATGCAAAAGTTCGTCCCATTTTTTTTATTGAACAATTGAAGAAAAATGTATTTACTAAAAATTACATTTAATTAATATATGTGCAGGTCTGTTCGATCACCGTTCGGTCGGGAGAGTGCGGTGGATGGACCTAGATATCCAAATGAAATTGTAAAAGTTTGTGGCGGGTGACCCAAGACACATGTGTTCTAGCATTGCCTCGATGAAACGTAATGCTCTTTCTGTTGGCTAATTCAGACTGCTTCTGGTCGATTGTTCGCTTTAATCCACCCAGCGGGTCTTTCAAATTGAGCGGTTTTTTTAAATTTTCGAATAAAATACAGATGCGTTGTGAATTTGCCTAGGTCAAGTCTCATTTTAGAAGTGTAATGTATGACATTTAAAAACATTGAGTCGTACACAATACAATATCGCGTTAAAATTTTTGAATTATTTTGTTATTATATTACATTATGCTCAGGAGGTGTAATTGGACCGTACTTCTTTCAGAATGCTGCTGGTGAAGCTGTAAATGTGAATGGTTTTCCATATAGTGAGATGATAGGGCTGAATAATTGAATAATATTGATCTGGAGGATATGTGGTTCCAACGGGTGGTTTCAATGCGCTACATAATTTTAAAAACAACTAGTTTTTTCCCAAGTATTCACTGAAATTCCTTCGGCGTTACACCTCACTCTGCTAATGAAACAAGAGAGAAAAAAATCCTGAATGTGATTTGACACCGTTGGACTATTTTCTTTGGGGTTACGTGAAAAAACAGATCTCTAAGAACAATCCACAATCGATTCCTGAACTAATTGTTGAGAGCCATGTTTATGTGTTAAGGTCATTCAAAATTTTGACGAAGAGTGGGCGCCTGTAGTGCTGCAAGAGGTGTGTCATACACTATAATGTTATACTATAATCATACACTACAAATGTCATACACTATAATGTTTATGGATTCCGCAGTTGGTTCCCTGTGAAACATTTTCAAAATACTAGGATTTTAAATGATACACTTATAGAGAGAGAGAGAATTTTAGTAATTTAGGTCGCATCGATATCGAGATCATTTAGCGACCATAAAATCAAATTATGAGTCTATTACTCATGGAAAAATAAGGATTAGATATGTATATAAGCTAACTATGTACAAAGTGTAAAAACATAATGTATAAATATAAAATGTATAAAGTGTAAATATAAAATGGGTCGTAGGTTACTATATCACATATGGGTTGTATCACAAGTAGGAGAATCACAGATGATTATGTCACAATTGTTATTATCACAGGAAATTGACTAGTTTGTTTACGCTTTGCTACAATCATTTGAGTGAAAGCGAAGCGCTTGAAATGGCTATATCTTAGTAAAATAATTTATTTCTTTTAGGTAAGCAAATGTGTTGCACATGTTGGCAGAACTAATATTTTTGGTAAGATCTTGGCTTAAGCCGAAGAAGGATCTGAGAGGAGATAAGACTGTGCAGTCAGTCAGAATGTGTTTGATTGTTAGAGAATCATTGCAATATTCGCAGAGGGGAGCCTGCCTCGCCTTCTCGTTTTAGCAGGAATTCATGAGAAAATCTGCAGTGGCCTATCATGAGTCTTATCCATTTAACTGTGGCTTTTCTATCCCGCAGTAGCTATGGATGGGATTGAGAGAATGAAGGTTTAAGGACTCTCAGTTTGTTTGGTCGCTCAAGATCCTCCCAATATGACTGCATTGAGATTTGTGCAAAAGTTTTTGCAAAAGAGAGATGGTCTTTTGGGTGGAAGCTGTGCATGTATGGTAGTCCGTGCTCTATTGAGCGCTTTGCGAGCTGGTCAGCTTCCTCATTACCCTTGATGTCCTTATGACCGGGGCACCAAACGAAAAGAATAGTAGAATCCTGAGAGATGATGTCTTCTACAAGTTCTGTAATTTGTTCAATCACTGGATGAGAAATGAAGCGATTTTGAATCATGAGCAGAGCATTTTTGGAATCAGAAAATACAATCCAGGAATTTTCAGGGTTTAATCTGATATATGAGAGACATTTTTCTATTGCCACTAATTCAGCAGTAAGTATACTGGTTGAAGTCGGCAGTTTGAATCCTGAAGTGGTTCTATTGTGTACAAAACCGCAGCCAACTCCTTGGTCCATCTTAGATCCGTCCGTAAAAATTGATTAACATGGGGAGTGAGAATCGAGTAAGGTGTTTATAATGGATTTATATATGGATAATGGATTTATATATATTTTAATAGAGAGAAGTCTACCTGGATTGGATGGAGCAACCAAGGAGGAGAAGAAATAGGACGGATTGGAACAGGGACATGCAGTTGTATATCTGACTCTATTAGCAATTGTTGAAAAAGGATTCTGGGGTCGTGGGCCAAATTGTGAGTAGATGGAAAAGGGGGGATAGGAGGGGGTATGGAAAAATGACTGATAGTCAGGGAGAATGGTCTTTGCCAGAGATATGTACCATATTTTAAGAGAAGGTATTTTCTTCTGGTGGATAAGAGCTCTAAACTCGTGATACAATGTAGGCTGGGGATTGGACTAGTGGCGAATGCTCCGGTTATGAGTCTTAAGGACGTATTCTGTATGACATCCAGAGAGCTCAAGTAAGATTTAGGAGCCGTTGCGAAGATTATGCAGCCATACTCTAACTTGGATCTAATTATAGCCTTGTATAGTTTAAGTAAACAGTGGTGATCCGAGCCCCAAGTATTGTTTGAGAGCATCTTAAGTATTCCCATGTCCCGAGCACATTTAGCTTTCAAATAGTGAATGTGGTCTTTCCAGGATAGGATATAATCAAATGTGAGACCTAAGAAATTGTGATATGGAACTGTAGGGATAATATTGTTTGATAGAGTGATGGCGTGTAAGCGAGGACAATTGCGTTTTCTGCAGAAATGAACAACTGTTGATTTTTCAGAAGAGAGCAAGAGACCTGTGGAATTGGACCATTTTTTCAGAGAAGTTAGATTTGACTGAATGATTCTTTCGCAGACTCTTGAATTGGGGGAAGAACAGTAAGCAGGAGATCATCAGCATAAAGTCTGTGCGAGATCGTAGGGCTAAGATATCTTTGGATATTATTCATTGCTATATTAAAAAGAGTGGAGCTCAGTACTGAACCTTGAGGGACACCATTTAGTAGTGGGAATTGATCAAACATATGTCCGTCAATCCTGACTGCAAAAAATCTATCAGCGAGGAAATTAGAAATAAATTTGGGAAGCCGTCCTCTGAAACCCCACTTATGTAGGGTGTTTAGGATCGTGGGTCTCCATACCGTATCGAAAGCACTGGAAATGTCTAAAAAAGCTGCTACTAGGTGATTTTTCCTCTGAAAGGTGGAAAGATGTTATTGTGAAAAGCCATAAGATGATCTAGGGTGGATCTGGATTGTCTGAAGCCTAGTTGATGTGGATCTAGCAAATTATGGAATTCTAGGTCCCATGTAAGGCGATTGTTGACCATTCTTTCAAAGATTTTACCTAAATGATCTGTTAGCGAGATTGGTCTATAGCTACTAGTTAAAGAGCGGGGTTTACCAAATTTGTGTAAGGGAATCAGAATGGATTTTTTTCCAAGCAGAAGGGTAGGTGCCACTATTCCAATAACCGTTATACAAATCCAGCAACTTTTCTAATGCAGCTTGAGGAAAGTTGCGAATCATGGGGACTAGAATAGAATCAGGACCCGGTGCACTGTTTCTGCTTCTAGAGAGAGAATATAGAAGTTCGTCAATACTAAAAGGGAAATTGTAATGCTGTAGGGGAGAGTCTTCAACGTCGAAATTTACAATTTGAGAGGATCTATGATTTCGCTGAGAAAGACTTATGTGATCGCCTCCCGATACCTCAAAAAAGAATTTTGCAAAGCAATTTGCAATTTCGACTCTGTTAGAGATCCACTTGTTTTCATATATTAATCCTTGAATTGGTTGAAGAGGTCTACGTCGGAATCTTTTAATCTTTGTGCCAAAATTGTAGAACCGTAGAAATTGTAACTACCGACGTAGTTAGACCAGGAAGTTCTCTTAGAATTTAAAATTATCCTTCGAGCTTTTGCACGACATCTCTTATAGTGGATGAGATTTTCCAGGATGGGACAGTGTTTAAAGCGGTTTAAAGCTGACTTTCTCTCTCTAATCGCAGCTTTGCATTCATCATTCCACCAGGGGGACTGGAGATTTATGATGGAATATTTGGCGATGAGGAATGCTGGTGTTAGCAGCAGATAAGATAGAGGAAACAAAGGATTCCAATGCCAGATCTTCGTCAGCGGATTCTAAGTTCGGAAGAATGAAGTCATCACGAAATTTGGACCAGTCTGCTTTGGAAACGTTATAGGTTTTCCTGGGCAGATTAGAGTCGTGCCATCCAATAGGGGATATTTTGATTGGGAAATGATCACTGCCATGTAAATCCTCCATGATGTTCCATTGAAGGATAGGATAGAGGTCTGGAGAGCATAAGGAAAGGTCTAGGGATGAGAAGGATAAGGAAGATAAGCAAACATGTGTATGGGCTGGAGGATTAAGGAGCGAAAAATTGTTAGAAATTTAGAAGTCTTGAAGGGTTGATCCTCTGGTATCTGTTTTGACAGAGCCCCACATAATATTGTGGGAATTAAAGTCTCCGCATATGATGTAAGGGGAAGGTAGTTTAATTAAGATGTTATTTAGCTCTTGCAGTGAAAAGGGAGTGGATGGAGGAATATACACATTGTAAATGGTAACTTTCTTTATTAGGTAGGTAGAAATTGCGACAACCTCTAGATTTGAATCTATTTTAAGGGTAGAGAAGTCTAAAGACGCATGTGCCAAGATGGCGACTCCACTTGATGATCGTAAGGCTAATTCCCTATCTTTTCTTATTATATTGTCATTTTTGAAACTGGGTCGGGACGATTCATTGAAATTTGTTTCTTCTAATAAGATTATGGCAGGCTCAAAATTTGATGTGATCAATTTCAGTTCTTCAAATTTTTTATAGAAACCATTAATGTTCCATTGAAGAATGAATGGATTGAATGTGATGTTTGAAAGTTTTAATTAGCCTGATAATAGATTAGAAGGAGTAGATACTACCTTTTAATATTGGGTTTTCGTGAGGATGATTTGCTATCTTTTGTCTTTGTTTGCGACAAGCAATCTAAGTCCATATCTTCCATAGAGGAAGATTTATTAGAAGATTGGGATAGTGATCTGGAACTTTTGTGTATCTCCTTGCGCTGGGGAGATTTTGAAGGACGGGTAGTGGAGGTTTTTGACGGAGTAGGAGTAGAAGAAGGAGGAGGAGCGCAAGTTTTGTGAGGAACATGTAGGGAAGATTTGGAGATGGGGGTAGGAGAGGATGGAAGAGTAGAGAGAGGGCGGGAGGAAGAGGGAGGGAGTAGGGAATCACGAGGTGTGGGAGGTTACATCTTAAAAGATGCTTTGGGAGGACGTATATCTATATTGAGGTCACATGGAGTAGAGGTTGACACCATTGTTTTACCGCGACTTGCTATGGTTGCATAGCTAGGTATATTTGAGGGGGTGGAACTTTTGACTTTCGCTTTAGCAACAAAGTAAGGAATTTTTTCTGAAACTTTGACACGTTGTATTTGAAATTCTTCCTTATAGACTGGGCAACCTCTATACCTTGGGGAATGATCGCCCTCACAATTGGGGCAAGTTGGTGTAGGGAGACATGGGAAGTCATTATGGACGGCTTTACCACAAGACGGGCATAGTGGAGAAAAAGTGCAGTTCTGTGAAATGTGGCCGAATCTTTGGCACTGATAGCACCTCATTGGATTTGGAACATATTGTCTAACTTTAAGCGATAAGTAACCAGCTTTAATTCTATCAGGCAAGGATGATTCTCTAAAGGTTAATATTAGACTGCTAGTTGGTACAATTGAACCTTCTTTTTTTGTGAGTATTCTCTTAACTGCTTCAACGCCAAATTGTTTCAAGTTATCTAGTATTTCTGACTCTTCACAATTTAAAAGATCTACTAGATAGACTAGAGATAACTCCCTTGCAATAATTTAAAGATTTATGCGTCTCGACCTTGACATCATATGTATGAATTTTTTGAGATCTAGGAAATTTTTTGCTTGTATGACATTTGAGACTACAGCTAACAATGTTCCGTCTTTTAATTTTTTTAATGATTCCAAGTCGCCTACGTTTCCATGAATAGTTTTGTGGATTATAAATGGAGAAACATTTTTTAATGAACCTTCAGTACTTTTAATTATGTAATATTTATCAAAATCAGAACCAGTGTTGTTCCTTTCTACAGGAGACGCGATCCGGGGTCTCTTTGACCCTGAAGATAGGGGGGAAGTTGAATTAATGGACATAGATATCCCACGAGTATGGAAGAAAATGCGTCGACTGCAACAGTGCTCCTTGTTACAGCAATCCTAAATACTCCAAAGGGGCGGGAGGTACTTTGGATGCCCCGTTCGCCACAGCTGATACCCTCAGCTGCCATCCAGCCGTCACCACGGGTCGCACGACAATTTGGCTTAAGGGAAAACTGATAGTTAAGACAATACAGAACGATCACAAACAGGACTAGGGTACCTCGGGGACGTCAGGCCCGTATTCAGAGGAAGGAGGAAAACTCCTCCTCTGAACCCCTGAGGGGGATACACTTATAGCTGTTTAATGTTTCAAACGTTTATTATAGATTTCGCTCTACATCTTTAATAAACGTTTGAAACATTTAAAAGCTACAAGCGTATCATTTAAAATCCTAGTCATACACTATACTCAATTTCTTTAGTTTTTTGAAATCAACACAAATGCTGTTTTTAATTCTTGAATTAAAAATACCTCTCAATTTCAAAAACCTTTTATTTGCGAAGAGTATTTTCATACTAAACGATTCCCCTGATTTCCTAATGCATAGCACAACTTTTGACACAGTTAAACTGGCTTTTGCCCTTGTTGAATGGACATCTCATCATCGTTACATCATGATCTCTTACACTTACAGCATTATTGTTCATAATACATTTTCCATCACCTGTAATTTTCCGCTATAAAATGAATCCATTTCGTTACGCTTCAATAGAAAATCGCAGGAAGAAATTTGGTATATCCAAATTTTCTCCGTTAAATCATGCGATATACATCGGTCTCGTTAACCATGCCAAGTAGACGTAATCACTTTAACACTGTTGACTGGTCGATTCCAAAAATTTCCCCAATCTCTCGAGTTCTTATGTGCCGATCACATTTAATTAGCGTCAATATTTTTTTGCCATCAACTTCAACCGGTCGACCAGAACGAGGAGCATCGCTAAGATTAAAATTGTTTTAACGAAACTTTCCGAACTACTTACGGAATGCAGAATCGACAACAGGAACCTCACCATATACAGCGCATATTCTATAATGCGTCTGCGGAGTATTTTTGCCTTTTCGGAAGTTAAAAAGCATATTCAGAAAATGTTCCTTATTTTTTTTAGTTACAGAGTTTTAAAAACAACTAGTTTTTTCCAACTATTTACTGAAATTCCTTCGGTCAAACACCAAAACTTTATACATGTGAAATAAATAACACTTCGGTTTTGCGATGCAATGCCATCTAGTGCCAAAAAAGAGGCACCGATCCAATAAGCTGTTTACTAATTCAACACTACTAGGGGATTGATTTGTTAACAAATCAATCGTATATCCGTAACAAAATTCTTTATTCATTTGGCCAAATTCTAAATAAATTCAAACAATCCTAAATAAATTTTCAATTGAGCAATCAGGTTGAGGCTAAACTTCGGGAAAATGGTATTTCCACTTACTATTTCGCCATTCGAAAATATGGAAGTATGTCAAGGCCTTAATTAGAACACGCCAGTCGAAGCTGTAGCCGACGGTGCAAGGATGAACCAGGACCATTTCATTAAACAAAGGAGTAAAATTATTGGCACGAAATTTCCATATATTATTACAATGCCGCTCGTTCCATGTTATTATCGACGAGAGAAAATTCAGAATTCATTATCACAAATTATCGAATAGTCAGAAAAGTTGTTAGTAATTGTACACACAGGGCCTTTTATCAAGGAGTTTTTAATTTTAAATTAGTTTTATTTTTGAATGTTTACTAATTTTGTTGTTATATTATTTAATTAGAAAGTATAGTACTTGACATTTATGTTTTAAAAATAATATCGCTTAAATGACTTCCTCTTGTTGCTATTAAAGCTGCCTTGTATAAATACAAGGATCGTTCGAAAAGTTGTTGGCCTGACAAATAATACGCAAGATTTTTTAGAATTATACTTGCAACGCAGTCACTTTGCAAATCCAATTAATTTAGATCAATGACGTCCAACTTTTTAATAGTCTCAATATAATACGATTTATTTAACTCTGCAAATTCAGCGGTTGTCTCAGTCTTGATATCATCCTTTGAAGTAAATCTACGTCTATTTCTCGAGGTTTGGTTTGGTTTTTCTAGCGGACCATTTCTTCAGGTTTGGGAAGAGGAAGGAATCGCTGAGAGCCACATACGTATATATATATATATATATATATATATATATATATATATATATATATATATATATATATATATATATATATATGAGCGTACCTCGAAACATAAATCATGAATTTTTGTAGCAACAACCTGGAAACGTATATGCAGATGCATTATGTTGATAAAAGAACATTTTCTTTTTGGCCAGATATGGACGATCAGCCTGAATATCACCCTTCAACGGGTCCAGTAAAGCTCAATACTCCCCGGTCATGTTCCTACCTTTTCCGGAATCAACCCTATCCACTGCTGGACAAAGGCCTCTTCAAGCTTCTTTCATCTGTCTCTACTTTGACCAGTCTGAATCCCTCTTTTTTGTGGTCCCCCTCTGCTTCGTGTGATAAGCCTTGGTCTCCATGTCATATTTTTTTCTATTTCAACGATTTACTGATGAGTTACACGTCGAGTCCATTGTCACTTCATTATTAACACCTTATCGTTTAAGTTTTTTACTTTTATGTAATCTGTTCATGAGGCATTATTTCGCACCTGACTGACGCGTTTAGACTAACGCTAACAATGGCCCTTTTCATAGCTCTTTGTATACTTCTTATTCATCAATGTCATCGCCTTTAAACCATATGTTTAAACCGGGAGTATGCATGTTTCGTAAGTTTTTCACTTTAGGTTTATAAGTATATTCGAGTTCTTTATTATATGGCTGAATTTTTCAAAGGCTGCCTAACTTAAGCTTATTGAATATGATAAGCGGTGTCAGCGGTCTGGTTCACCTTCCCAATCTTGATTTCATGTCCGAAGTATACATATTCTTTCATTGTTTTAACTTTGTTGTTATCTATGGTAATATTGTCCATTGGATCCATTATGTTTGATTTTTGAATATTCATTTTCAAACCCACTTATTATGACGTTCTGAGAAGCTCAGTCAGCATGTCTTTGAGAACTTCTATATTACTACTAAGAACAAGATCATCTGCGAATCGAAGGTTGCTTAAATAAGTTTATAAGTCAATGTTAAGACCTTTCTTTTCCCATTGTAGACCTTTGAAAATACCCTCAAAGATTCAAAGATAAAACTGACTAGCTTCAGTTGTGGTCAAAATAATAAGAGTGTGAAGTATCACCGAAAAAATACCATTATTTAATGTATCATTACTGTACGAATCCAAATATCTTATATTTTTATTAGTATAATGCCTTGTCATTTACCAGTTGAATATAAAATTGGAGACTTATTTGTTCATTTAATAAAATATATCAGGTTAATATTTCTTGACGATAATAAAAACTTTAGCTGACAAAAAAATAAGAGTGCCTTTTAAATTTTTTGCTGTTCCTTAATTGTTATCGAAAATATTTTAATATCTTTGGTATACATTGTCCATGCATCCATACAGTTATAAATGTTACTATGGGTCGCGCAAAGCATTGTACTTCCGAAGAGAGGCGTCTAATATTGCAGTTACGGGGTCAAAACAAAACTTATACATTTATTTCTCATCTACTAAAACAATCTGAACGCGTTATTGCTAAAGTTTTAAAGGAGCAAAAATTAATAAAGATATCACCAGAAACCAGAGGTCGCCCAAGAAAAACAAGCAAAAGATTGAATAAATGTATTGTACGAGAGGCGCGGAAAAACCCATTTCGTTTGACACTAAACGGAAAATGGGTCTACGAATCAGTACACAGGCAATTCGTAGACGATTGGTAGAGATGGGTCTTCATGGAAGAGTTGCAAAGAAAGGTACCACATTTTAGTAAAAAAAATATTCAGCATAGATTAAATTTTGCAAGATTTAACTTAACGAAAACTACAGCCGTAATTGGAAAAATATTTTATTTAGTGATAAACAAAAATAAATCTCTTTAGATCAATGGTACTTTAGGAAATAGGTACTTTAGGTACGTTTGGCGATGTAAGAATGAAGAACTAAATCCACGAAATACATTAGGAACAGTAAAGCATGGAGGGGGAAATATTAAACTGTGGGGTTGCTTTTCCTATAATGCTGTAGGTTCACTATATTGGAGCAAACCAATACCATGATTAAAGAAACCTACATGGAAATATTAGAAAAAAGTATGCTTCTTTATGCCGAAATAAATATACCGTTAAAGTGGATCTACCAGGAGGATAACGATCCGAAACATACCGCAAAAGTAGTGAAACGATGGTTTTTCGCAAATAAGATTGAAGTGTTGCCCTGGCCGTCGCAATCTCCGTATTTAAATCCAATAGAAAATCTTTGACAACATTTTAAAAAAGACATTACTAATAAAAAAACATCAAACAAAAATATGTTGTGGGAAAAAGTCAAGAAAACTTGGTATTCTATACCGGTTGAAATTTGTCAGAAGTTAATAGACTCTATTCCAAAGAGATGCTCAGGTGTGGTTTAACAAAAAGGATATTCTACTAAAAACTAATATTTTATATTTATTAAGTTTGTTAATAAGCATTAGTTTTCACAATTTAAGGCTATAAATGATATACTCTTATTTTTTTTACCAGAAAAAAAGCACATATTGTTTGATAGTAGTAACCTTTGTAACACTAGGATAATGTTTTGTTTTATCAATATTTTTTTTAACAGGACATATTACGAAACCTTAATGATATAATAATTCTGTAATAAATTCGTTAAACACATTAAAATGAAATACTTAGATTCAGCATTCATACTTTTGTTATTTTGACCACAACCGGTGCGTGTGTGCGTGTGTGCGTGTGGGTGCGTATGCATGCGTGTATATTTATATATATATATATATATATATATATATATATATATATATATATATATATATATATATATATATATATATATACACATACATACATACACAATACTACACGTCACTTATACAATCCTCTCTGATTAAAACTGGAGTGCGCCAAGGAGATGGGTTATCCCCACTCCTCTTCAACCTGGTCCTGGACAAAGTCATAAAGGAATGAGAAAAAGAACTGAAAAATCAAGGACACTGAAACCAATGATAGGGAAATCAATACGACTCGGGCAATCCAAAAACAACATAGAAATATCATGTCTGGCCTTCGCAGACGACCTAGCCATACTCGCAGACAATGAAAAAAGGGCAACCAAACAGATCGAAGACCTCAAGGAATGTGCAGAGAAAGTCGGCCTACAAATCTCCTTTCAAAAAACCGAATTCTTCCGCTCATAATTAGATGTCCAAAATTTGAACACCAAATACGACAAAATAAATAGGGTCACTCACGTGCCACTCGATTACAGAAGATGAAGACGGCATATGGCAAGACACACAATATCTACAATAAGAAATGTCTATCCACACACGCAAAAATAAGACACTACAATACAGTAATCAAACCAGAGGTGCTATACGCAAGCGAGACACTTACACTTTATACAAAAAGCGAACTTTATACAAAATACTTACACTTTATACAAAATAGAAAACATACTAAAAGAAGAACGCAAAATTATGAGGAAAATTCTCGGCCCAAAACTGACAGAGAAAGGATACAGACTACATTCTCGAATGACCACAGAGAGAATGTCCAACCTAGCGGCGGACATAAGAAAAAGAAGGTTGAAATTCTATGGACATATCAGTAGACTCCCACCGACAAGACTGACCAACAGAATTCTGACATACATACAAGAAGTCAAGTCAACAGTACCATGGATTACACAAGTCAGAGCTGATCTGGGAAAGGCACAAATGGGTCCGACAAAGATTGATGATAGAAGAACGTACAGAAACAAAATACATTTGTGGAACGTTGCATTAGAGAGCGAAGTTTCGAGGAGATTGGGAACAAAGTGGACGGAGGAGAGAAAAAGAATCCACGGAGAAAGGATGAGAGAGGTGTGGAAGATCAGAAAGAACACTCGAAAATGAGTCGGAATGCTTTGCGTGGTCCAACCGGGTCTATATGCACCTAATAATAATAATATATATATATATATATATATATATATATATATATATATATATATATATATATATATATATATATATATATATATATATATATATATATATATATATATATATATATATATATATATATATATATATATATATATATATATATATATATATATATATATATATATATAATATATATATATATATATATATATATATATATATATATATATATATATATATATATATATATACATATATATATATATATATATATATATATATATATATATATATATATATATATATATATATATATATATATATATATATATATATATATATATATATATATATATATATATATATATATATATATATATATATATATATATATATATATATATATATATATATATATATATATATATATATATATGTATATATATATATATATATATATATATATATATATATATATATATATATATATATATATATATATATATTCGGTATATATATACTACTGTATATATATACCGAATTTCTTTTGGACATATAATTAATCGTGAATCAATGTTTCATCCAATGTTATTAAACGCCGAAGAAACTTAGCACAATCGCGTTTAAATAAGTCGTAACCACTTTTTAAATGCTTTCACTCGAAAGCGTCTTTGGTCCACTGATAACAAACACGGAACCCATCGAGAGGAAAGCTTTTTCATACCTAAAACATCATATAATGGTATCGTGAATATAGTCGCTGAAAGAATCTGGAGAAATCCGAAGATCTAGTGGATCTAGTGGACAGCTATTGGCGGCAGCTCTAGGTAATGTAGGAGCCACGGAAAAATTCAATCGGCAAAATGCCAGGGTGGAAGAATAGTTTCTCGGAAAGCTATGTGGAAAATTGGTAAAGTGGAAGGAGTTCATCATCCGACTTCGGTGATGGTTTGGTGGAGAATGACGGTGACACTCCAAACTGATTTGGTGAAAGTAACCGCTTCTATACGCTTACGAAAAGCAGGACCACTTGAAGAAGTATGTAACAGCAAAAGGTGGGCATTTTTGTATGCTTTTCTATGAATTAAGTATAAGGGTTAGTTAGGTGTAATTTATGTGTACGGGTCAGAACTTATGGCAGGAGTACGTATATTCAGTATCTTACCAATTCTCCAAGGATTATAGTTGTTATTCAATTATTTATATAATTTATTTCCCATAAAAGGTGGATTTGTGTTAAATCGCGGGATATCGTTAGCTAATCTTCATCACTATTCAAAAAATCAAGAATATGTTTAGTATGTGTATACATAAGTACTGTAGCGTACTGTAGCGTCATACTGTTGAAACTCCATACATCTGAAGTTTATATGCTCCACCACAAAAAAAAATAAAAGAAAAAAGATAATTTTGAAAAGCCAGCTGGTTTGCATTGAATGGGTGAGCAAATTGTAAATGGTGTTCTGTACTGTACGATGCCTTGTTTATAAACTGCAATTATTAAATTAAACTTAATTTAAAATATTAATGATGAAATAATAATACAGATGTCAAATACAAAATATGTACTAGATTAGTACTTATTAGTACAAAAAAAAAAATCAAGTGGCGATGTCAAGAACCAAGAAACATGATTAATTTTGAATTTTTTTGTTTGTAGGTATCAGCTGGTCAGCAGCTCCATCTCAGTGCAGACATCAAAGGAAATGTGTCTATTGCAACGCAACAGGGTATGCATTTTACTCAACAGCATAGCACGCCATCAGGTTCCACTCAAAATCAACCAAGTGGGGCCGGTGCACAGCACAGTCCTATGGCCGGAGGTTTAAATGCTCAATCTCCCATGAATCAAGTAAGATATTATTTTTTATTTCTACGTAGATACAGCTACTATACAATTTTCATTATAACAGAACTTTAGACTGCATCTAAGCTCTATGTATATGAAAATTATTAAAATACTCGTTTTCTAACACATTATTACTAACATACTTATTGGTATAGACTAATGACGTCTGTGGTATTTTGAAGGGTAAACATTCGCCATCAAAAGCCTATTCGTTATTAATTATCATTGTACAAAAAAACATAGTTTTGTATAGCTTTGAATATGTCGAGTATGTACCAGAAAAAGACGTTTTGTGGGGAACTTTAATAACCTTTCATATCAAGAAAACGGCTGCTGAAAGTTATCGATTGTTGGTTGAAGCTTATGGTGGACATGCTTTAGCCCAAAAAAAAATGTGAACGATGGTTTAAACGCTTTAAAAATGGTGGTTTTGGGTTCCATATTAATTGACAGGAAAAAACATTGAAAGGCGAAAAACCGCTTGTGAAATTTTGCTTGCCAGGCAGAAAATGTTTTTTGCATCGAGTTCTGATGAAAAATGGATCTATTTTGACAAGCCAAAGCGTAAAAAATCATGGGTAGAGTCTTCAACGCCACAACTGTGTGCTACCCCACCCGCCGTATTCACCGGACTTGCCCCTTCGGACTACCACCTATTTCGATTGATGCAGCACGTCAGCTTTCAGAACAACACTTACATTCTTACGAAGATATTAAAATTTGGCTTCAAAAAACCAAAAGTTCTTTTGGCGCGGAATCCATTATTTGAGAGAAATATGGAAAAAAATAATAACTAATGATGGCCAATACTTATGATTATTAAGGTAATTTATTTTATTATGGAAATAAACGCTCAAATTTTGCGAAAAAATCGACATTATTAACTGAAACACCTATTATATCAGCTTCCATACGTTACAGCAGTAAAATCAACATTTCTTCACACTTTAAATAACTTTAATTGTAAAGGATTGTCCAATAAGAGTGTCAGAACATTAAAATATGGCAGAATGATAACTACACGTGATAATCCGGTAATGTTTATTGTATTTTAAAGAACAAATAATAGATAATGGTAAAACATTGTTTGTATCAACATTTATCAGTTCAGGCCTAAAGGATATGCAGTTAGCGTATTCCTATAACATTCACCATTAACAGTAAAACGATTACCATCATCGTCTTCAAAAAAATTAGGCTCTATCAGTCCTTCAGCACAAAAAGTGACCAAACAGTAACTTTTTGAGGGTGAAGAGTAACTCCTGAATCAATACAGGAATTGCATCGGGCCAAATTCTGCAGTTACGTTGCTTCACAAACCCATGAAGCCAGAGGTACGCTTCGCCGGAAAAAAAATCCCCAAAGTGGGGGTGGCATTCTCACTGTTTTAGAGACCAATGGTTTAGTCATTGGTTGAACCATGGTGAATTGACACAATGCACTGAACACATCAGTCTATGAGTGACATTTATATTTCGAACAATGTTGTCGCTATTACGTTTCAAAGTATTGTTGGTTTGGCTAAATAATATCTGTATTTTTGCACAATTTGAAAGAAGCATGCGAAGAAACAGTCCAAGTTAGTAATAAGTTCTGATACTTTTATTGGAAAATGTTTTATATAAAATATTCTACGATTGGATTATAGGTTATTCATTCAGGCATTCTAGAACTTTGTAACAAACAAATATTTTTTTGTTGAACTCTGATGGATGTTCTTATTGCCCGACAGGCAAGAAATGGAGAAGATAATCGATTCAATGTTGCATTTTCGAACAGTTCGTGTGGCAAATACTTTTCTTCTTTATGTACCTTCCCTTATGACATCAAAATGTTTAAGAAACAACAGACACAGAAGTAACATTTGACAATTCTACAAGTGTCTGAATTGAATATTTTGGCGTTGACTATCTAAATCGACCACCCAAAGAATGTGTAGATCACATTCTTTCTAGTGGAGTTTGTCCACCATAAATTTCAAACATTATCATTTGCTTCATGTATAGTTTCTTTAAATCAAAATATTGAAGTGCATATATACTGTAAAGCTTTTCTTTAAATAATGTCTTAACTTAATGTCTTAACACTGCCGACTTATTTAACTCATTTTAACGTTTTTGTTAAAAACCGTCGACTAAATTTTTCCCAGTGGAATCACTTTAATACTGAAGAAGGAATGTTTGTCTGAGCAAAAAGTTGAAATCGAATTAATATATATATATATATATATATATATATATATATATATATATATATATATATATATATATATGTATTGTTGTAAATTGAAAACCTTTGTCAGATATCAACAAGGAAATGGTGCCAATGACGATCTATGGGCAAATTCCGGTTTCATATTTACAGATAGATTATATATATATATATATATATATATATATATATATATATATATATATATATATATATATATATATATATATATATATATATATATATATATATATATATATATATATCAAACGCAACAGCAACTCCCAGATCAATTAAATGTGATACGACAAATCGTCTCTATACATTTAAAAGCCATGGGAGGGATCCAGAAGATGGGAAAAGGGGTTCCATATGAACTGAATGAAAAACAGCAGGAAAACAGAAAAACCGCTTGCGAAATGATGCTCGCCAAGTACAAAAAAGTCATATCTCCAGCGAATTATGACTGGCGATGAAAAATAGAATAGATTTTGAGAATCCTAAGCGTAAAAGATCATGGGTTCCACTCCAGGAGAACCATCGACATCGACTGCAAGGCCAAATCGCTAAGAACGGAAAACAATGCTGTTTGGTGGGATCTCAGAAGGGTGTGATCTATTATGAGCTGCTAAAACCTGGCGAAACCGTTAATAGTGAACGCTACCGACAACAACTGATCGATTTATATTAAGCTTGGCGTGAAAAACGACCGGGATATCAAAAAATGCAACCCAAAGTGATTTTTGCTTCATGATAATGCACCATCTCACACAGCAAAACTGGTCAAGGAAACGATTGAGGCGTTTAGTTGGGAAAATACTTTCGCATGCGGCTTACTCACCAGACTTGGCTCCATCTGATTACCACTTATTTGCATCGATGGAACACGTGTACGAAAGTGGCTCGATGACTGGTTTGCTTCAAAACAGCAACATTTTTTTGGCGTGGCAACCACAAATTGTCAGACAGGTGGGAAAAATGTATAACTAGCGATGGGCAACATATTTCGAATAAAATACTTTTTATCATTTTCATACAATATATGTGTGTTTTCTATACAAAATTCCGGTTTCATATTTATATACCTGGTATGTACAACGACACTTTTTAACATGGCCAATATTATTCTTCAATTTTAAACAACATATTGTTTTCCTTTAAAATTATTTGCATTCAATATAATAAATTCAATATTTTATCAAAACTAATAAAATTGTCACAAAGTCATACTTCCAGTTCTATATTTTAATGATAGAGATGCAATTAATTCTAAATCGAAATTCAGAGGCACTTTGGATACAATATCCTTCTTAAAGAAAAGACCCCGTTGAACATACCAACATTTTTTTTTCGTGAAACACCAATTTCTTGTCATTTTTAGCTTACACAAGTTCTAGGTAGTATTTTTGCTTTCCCGGGGTTAATAATTATTTTTAATACTACTTAACTGGTATCACAGAGAATATTTGTATTTAAAATTATACGTTACAAAAAACGCTATAAAATGAATTTCTGCACGTAATCTTTTTCTTTACAACTATTCCTGTAATTTCAGACACCTAATCAGCAAATGGGCGGTAATATGAACAGTTTAGGCCAGCAAATGACAGGAGCACAAATGGGAGGTCCTCAGGGATTGGGGGGTATGCAGAATCCCAGTGGAACAATGGGCGGTCAAGGTGGTATGCAAGGTGGCATGGGCGGCTTAATGGGTGGCCCAAATATGTCTCACGGAGGCGTAATGGGAGGTCACGGCGATTCTTATTCCATGTCACAAACTCAAACAATCAATTTTACGCAACAGACTTTGAGAAGAGCAACAGGACCAGCAGGTAATTTTTAAATCACTTGCATTATAAATAATAGGTCGATAGATGTATTATTAGTTTGACTAAATATCTGTATTTTTGCAAAATTTGAAAGAAGCAGTTGCAGAAACAGTCCAAGTTAATAATGAATAATAACAAAATAACGATATTCGTTAAGATAGTCAATTATTGTCACGCTAGTAACATTGCTTTTAGATTCATATGAAAAAATTGACTATTTATAAGCTTTTACAAAGACGTACAAGACATGGAAAAGTGATTTTACATCACAACGCCCATCACTCAGCGAAAAAGGTCAGAGACACCATTTCTGCATTTGGCTGGGAACTGTTACCCCATTCGCCGTACTCACCAGACTTGGTCCCTTCCAACTAAGAATAATTAATGAAAAGGCACTGTCGAAACAATTGTTATACATACAATTTTAAATATAGTGGACATTTTAGGTATTAATATTGGCTTATTTATTTAAAATGGCAGAGGTTAAATGTTGGTCGCCGAAACATTTGTGATCATCTGCATGTCATAGGAAAAATTCAGAAGGCAGGAAACTACGTACCACATTAACTGAACGAAATACAAATGGAAAAGCGAAAAACGGTGTGCGAAGTTTTACTTTCTGGACATGAAAGAAGTACTTTTTTGCAACGGATCGTGCATCAACCGTTATCGAACCGCTTTTAAAAGGAGATAATGCTGTGTATTTTTTGAGATCAGAAGGGTGTCGTGTACCATATACCAAGACACGGAAAAGTGATTTTGCAGTACAACGCCCATCGCACAGCGAAACGATCTGAGATACCATTTCTACATTTGGCTGGGAACTCTTGCCCCATCCGTTGTACTCACCAGTCTTGGTCCCTTGCGACTATTACTTGTCTCGCGCACTTTTCATGAAACAAAAGGCACTGTGTGTCGAAACAAAAGGCACTGTGGGTCGAAACAATTGTTATACATACAATTTTAAACATAGTGGAAATTTTAGGTATTAATATTGGCTTATTTATTTAAAATGGCAGAGGTTAAATGTTGGTCGTCGAAACATTTGTGATCATCTGCATGTCATAGGAAAAATTCAAAGGCAGGAAACTAAGTATCACATCAACTGAACGAAATACAGATGGAAAAGCGAAAAACGGTGTGCGAAGTTTTGCTTTCTCGGGAAGAAAGAAATACTTTCTTGCAACGGATCGTGCGTCAACCGTGATCGAACAATAAACATCGACCGCATGATCGAATCGCTTTTAAAAGGAGACAATGCTGTGAATTTGGTGAGATCAGAAGGGTGTCGTGTACCATGTACCAACAAATGATCAATTTGATCGAAAAGCGACCAGAATGGGCTACAAGACACGGAAAAGTGATTTTGCAGTACAACGTCCATCACACAGCGAAACGATCTGAGATACCATTTCTACATTTGGCTGGGAACTCTTACCCCATCCGCCGTAGTCACCAAACTTGGTCCCTTGCGACTATTACTTGTCCCACGCACTTTTCATGAAATACTTCAACAATTACGGAAATGTCGAAAAATAGCATGATGATTGGACCACCTCAAACGATGTATGGTTTTTCTGGGGGGGGGGGGACTATTTTTTACCTTTCTCCCAAATTAAATATGTTTTTTTTTAATAACAATTGTTAACCACTACGCCTGGTATGTATCATCATATCCAATATATTTCAACATATCCAACCATATCCTTGTATTTCATCATATCCAATGCTCTATTATTATTTACTCTTTTAGCAAGTTACTAATATTAATATTATGGTCATGGGATGCATGTTGGACAACACATGATTTCTAATTTCTCCCAAACCTAATGTGGCCAATATGTTCTTTATATCTAGTTAATATGAATCTTTTAGTTTGCCCACTATATCACAATCTTGACAACTAATTTTGTAAATTCCCGATTTTTCATGGTGGTTTATTAAATCCTTTAGATGATCCAAGACTTCTCTTAATGTATTATATGGTTTGCAGACTACTTTAATGTCCACTTTTTTCAAAAGCATGTCTAAGTCTCGTGTTAATTGGGCATCAACCATGAGTTAAGTGTTTATATATATATATATATATATATATATATATATATATATATATATATACATACCCTCGGAAAATAACTCAATTCATCCTTGCCTCCATATCAAATTTGCTCATGAATATGTTGACTAAGAATGGAGACAGAATTGCCCATTGCTGTTCATTCTTGTTCATAAAATACGTTATTAAATTGAAAACAATTTTGTTTCATACATAATCTTGTTAAGGAGACGTTAGTCAGAAACAATTTTGTTATTAAAACCGTTTAACTCGATTCCCTCAGGTACTTCCATTGCTGCTCCTTATTGTTCATAGAATCTATTATTAAGCTGAAAACAATTGTGTCGTATATAATATTATTAAAGAGATATACTAATTCCTTCAGGTACTTTCATTGCTGCTCCTTCTTATTGTTTATAAAATCTATTATTAAGCTGAAAACAATTGTGTCACATATAATATTGTTAGAGAGATATACTATGAAATCTTGTTATTGAACCGTTTATCTCAAGTAATTCTCTAAGGTATCTTAAGGTTTGCAGAATCGATACATTCGGAAACAATGATAATACAAATATACGATCATTATAAAAATAGAACATGGTTTATTTTTAGAATCAGATTGAATCATCTACTGATGATGGTGATATGGTTAGCGAAACGCGCATAGAAAATTAAGTAATTTAGTGTTTAGTGACAAATCTTTTCCAGTTTAACGGATATATTAATTTTGAAAGTTGAAAAATAATTAGAATATAATTTCAATTTTTAGAATTTTTCTAGTCAAGTTCCTTTTTAATGTGTTTCAACATTACAGTTGAATATATTTCAGGCAGGACTGCTTGCTATAGGAGATGAATTTTGGATCATTCTTTACAAAAAAAAAACATTACCATCGTCAAACTGATATTATTTTTAGTTATTTATACATAATGATCTAACATTGCATTTGTAGGTATGGGTACGCAAATGGGTGGTCCTGGAACTGGTTCAATGGGTGGCACAACAGGGCCACTTGGTCCACGTCTCATGTCCGCTCAAACTCTAGAACAACAAAAGCTGCAACAGATGTTACGAGCCCAGCAAGCGATGCAACAACAGCAACAACAACAACTCAGACCGCCCCCTCCTGATTACAAGACCAGCGCTGGTTTAGGACAGGGCATGCAACCGAGGTATGGAGCCCCAGCTCCACCTCCTAATATGAGGCGAATGCCACATCAACCTATTCCACCTTCAGGTATGTTTTTGTTTGAAATACGCAAGCACAATTTTTGATTTTATTCATTATTTTAGGTCCTATGATTCGATCCAACGTGTATATGTTGCAACAGCAGCAGCAGCAGCAACAGCAAATGGCAGGGCGTGCTATATTTAATCGTCAACCTGTCCCAATGGGTGGTATGGAAACCATTCAGCAAAATAATACAGAATGGCGGCATTTGCTCATGTCTCAGCAGCAGAATGCAAACTTTGGTACAATGAGACCATCTTTCCAACAAGGTACACGAATTACTAATATCAATTCATGATGTAAAATGATTATAACTTTATTCTGATAAGTCACATGTTTTCGTGTTAGGACCACTTAATACCATATTTAGAAGACTCTATTCTGAGTTTAAATCCCAAGACCAGTTTTAGATTAGATCGTATGAAGGACTCAAATCACCTAATTCATCGAACATACGACTCTCTAGAACAGGGGTTTCTAACTATTAGTCCGCGAAATAAAATTATAAGCTTATAATAAATTCATATTTAAGCGGATGGGAGCTTGATGGAGCGCGGCGCACGATGAGTAAGGAACATGCGGGCGGAGGCTGGAGGGACTCACGGCTCACGCCATTTCGCATCCGCATGCACGTAGAGCTAGGCGCATCACACGCATTTACCTACTTTGTTTTACTCAGGTTGAGCTATTTCTAGCTAATCAGAACATTAAAGTTTCACTAGAGCAGCTATTTGATGCACATTTGCAATAAATTAAACTTGCAGTTGCAAGGTTCTAGAAACATAAACTTAGCAGGTGTAGGAAACATTTTTATGTTTGAAGACAAACTTCTTGCCTTTATTTGCAAATTTCAATTAAACCTACCCATGATGATGGATAGAACTGCCCAACTTGTTAAAATGATGCAAGCTCAAAAATCACATTGATTTTCAATTAAAAGTTCTCTATTATAAAAATATATTCAGATATTATTCTAAGTGTAATGTTAACTAAAAGTTATGATTGAAATTTATTTTCAAATTCTCGGGGTGTTTATTTTGAACCTTGGGGTCCCTACACTGAACAAAAAAGTCCTAGTGGTTCCTGTTCAAAGAAAGGTTGGAAATCACTGTTATAGAGATAAGTCTTCTTTGCAAAGATACTTTATATCAGCTTTCATTTCAATTTTACCAATTTTTGAATAATGCAAACACCACTATATATTAAAATTAATAAGCCTTGAAGCAAAAAAAGACATTCTTGAAACTCTGCATGCAGTAATGTCAATAAATAACTCTTATTTCATCCTCTTTCTCACTTTCATTTGAATTTTTCATTTACTACTTGAAAACTATAATGATTATAAAAATATTAGTGAATATTTGAGATAATAATTAGTGAATCATCGTGTAACTGAATCAATGAATCGAATAATTTGAGTCAACGGAATACGACCCAAATTATCTTTCTTTTATTTGGTATTTTGTACAAGAGAAGTTTATAATGAAAACTGATGCTTATATGGATAAATATATTTTTTTAACTAAACACTTTGGCACTTACTTAATAAATTATTTTAAAAATTGTTATGATTGATTTATTGGTTTTAGGAGGTTTTAATATGAATATGGGTGGAGGTTCAATGCAACAAATGACAGCGCTCCAACATCAACAGCAGCAGCAGCAGCAACAACAGCTCCGAGCTCAGCAGGCGGGTATGGGCGCAACTCAAGGGGGTATGGGTCAAATAATGGGCGGGCAAGGCGGTCCAATGGCTCAAATGAATTCGATGAATCAGGCAATGCTTCACATGCAGCAGCAGCAAACATTGATGCAGCAACAAAACTCACAGGTGAGTGAAAATTCATCCACGTGACCAACATGTTATCTCCTAAAATAGCTGCGTAATATTTAATGTTTATTCCATATATTACAATCACATATGGCTTGTAATTGTTTTCCATCAATCAGAAAGGGTACACACAATGTGGAAAACATTACTATTCAAATTCCAATAGTGATTCTTTCACAGAAGAGCACATTGAAAAATTGAATGTAGCTTAATTGCATAACTGAATGTAGCATAATAAAAAGCCAATCATAATCCTATATGCCCCTTTCTGATTCTAAGATGAATATTTTAAGTCCATATCTCACGAAAACAGTAAATCTTGTGAATAATATCAAACACTTAATATGGAACTTATTCACACTTTGCTCTAATTTCGTTCGCCTAATTTTTCAAAAAATTTACAATAAGCCCACTAAAAAGAAATATAGTTAACTAGCATATAGTAAAATTATTGTCAGTAAATGGTAATGTTTTGAAAATTTGAAGAAAAGCCACATTATTTATGAGTATACCTAATTATTTGAACATTAAATATTTATATATAAATTATAAAGTTTCGCAATATTTTCAAAAATTCAGAGGAACTCTCTTAAGATATAATAATAAGAAATTAAAATTACAGATTTGCAAGTTGTAAGAATATTGTGTAAAATGTATTTTATTTTCCAGATGTCTTTATCAAACATTCACATGCAACAGTCCCAGTCAATTTCTATCAATAATCAATCGATGCAGCCCCAACAACAACCAACAGGAGTAAACATGATAGGAAATGGTGGAGCAAATTCTGCTAATGGAAATAATGCTCTCGCATCATTCAATCCCCAAGCCACAGATTTCAATTTTGAATTTCTGGATAACCTTCCTGGAACGGGTGACCCTGGGTCATTCACAGACCAGGAATTGTTAAGTTCGTTTGGGGCTGATTCTGGATTTCCTCTTGACTTTTAATAACACTGATTTCGTCCTGGGTGAGTCAATTATATTGTGGTGAAAGGGTTTCAGTTTCAGTGGTCCTGACAAATCCTGTTGGGACTAGTTATGAATTAGATCTCATTCAGTACGACTACCTTAGATGGAGTGTTTCATTTGTATAGTTTCTTATTATGTACATTGTTTTTTTTAATATTTCCTCCCTAAGAAGAAACAGGAATATTGTGCAATAATATACACTAATTTCCTTTTGGATACAATTATCTCAAAATGGTCATTATGACATTCAAAAAGAAGCAAAACTATGACTCATATAAATGAGACACTAAGGAATTTATACTCCAGTCAATATAGCCAAAACAATATTCAAATACTTCCTTCTATTTCTCATTTCTACATGACAAAAAAAAGCATTTTGTTAATATTTTATATATTTTTTGTATATATTTATATTTTACTGTGGTTTCTGTTATTTTTATGTTTTAAATATATTTTTATTAGTGATATATTTTTATAATAATATATTATTGCTTTATTAGTTTGTATAAGAGATTGAAAAAAAGTACTATACCAAAACGCACAAACAAAAATCAATAACAACAAAAGAAGAAATAAATGAGTATTATCATGACACCAGTTTTGTTTAACGTAATTGTTCTTTTAAATAATTAGTATTATAATGAGAAGTAAGATATTTAAAAAAGTATTTTTCTAATTTTCACAATGAAGCAAAAGCAGCAGTATAAAAGTAGAAAAGTATTTGATATCTAGGTTGGTGTAACTTGGCGTTCTTAACTCAACTAAAGCCTGTAGTTAAAGGGGTATATGGGTTATTTAAAAAATATTATTGAATAGGGTCTTTTCGAATTCTACAAATAATTTATATTGTGCATATAACTAACACACTCTGGTGTCTAATTCTAAATTTTCTCCACAGATTCTAAACGAATTTGTTAAGACCTTACATAGTTTTTAATAGTTTTCTTGTTGTTTTCATTAGTGCCAAATTTTTTGAATTTTCATATTTACTCTGTTGAAATGTGTGAGAAAAAGCATGGAAGTAACAATGTTGGATCTGTAAATATTAATGGTACAAATTCGGAAAAAAGTTGTCCAAAATCTACCCTTAGTTTCAAACTATTTATTTCAGAGAAAACTATTAAAAAACTTTTATTTTTTCGTAATTAAGGTAATTATACAGGAAGTTTAAAAATAAATGGCATTCAGTTCATTTGGGGCTGATTCTGGGGTTCAATATTTAAATGCTAAACTTAGAGAGCTATACAGTTGGCAAAAAAAGTATTTGCACTAATATTTAGGGGTTTATCACAAATTATGAGGATTTTTTTTTTGTAAATATAACAAGAAATGGCATCACACAGGATAACAATTTACTTGAAAATATGAAATAAATAATTCCTTTAACAATAACGTTTGAAACCGCAAAAAAAAATTGATTCCATTATTTCTTTGTAATATCTGTGGATAAACTGTTCCATGCGTCAAACTTTTCGTCTTTTAGATGCTCCTTGCTCATGGATTTTTTTGTATTTTTTTCTGCGACATAATGTTAAAATGTTGACTGGCTTAAAAACATCAAGTTTGTTCTCGTCAGAAAAAAATAATTTGCTTCCAAAAATCTAAAGGTGTGTTTTTGTATTTTCGGGCGAACTCTAGTCTTTCTCGTCTTTTAATTTCATTGGGACAGGGCTTCTTTACAGGTGGCCTACCTCGAACAGCTTTGTCATGGTGAACATTTCTTATTGCCCGAGATGTGACCTTTCCCGAGGATGTCGCAAAGTCATTACTAAGCTGATGAGCCCTCTGTGTAGGTTTAAGACGTCTTTGACTATATTCCATCGCTCCTTTCACGTCATTTATTTTTTTACAATATATACCACTGTAGAGAATAAGAAATTAAGTTGTCTTGCAATTTCTCTATAACTCTTTCAGGTATGGTACAATGCCACTATTTCCAGTCTACACTCCCATAGAAATCTCTTTTCGTTTCAGAATCATTTCCAACATACAAATTATCATGACTGAAAATGAAAACTAAAATGAAATCTGACTGGTTAACTGACAGGATTGACATGATGACTTAGTGCAATAGGCCACACTAACCCTCATAGTGTCTGTGTTTACATTGAAGCAGTTTCTATGTCAAGTGTCTAAATACTTTCTTTGCAGTCCAAAATAACATTGTTTGGCAAATTATTTGTGCAAATGATATTGATTTAAACAATTTGTTTTCATGTCATGTACCCTGTTATATTCACAAATAAAAAAAATGGTTAATTTCGCCAGGATTTGTGATATGTGTTTTTTTAGCTACTGTATGACTAAACACCAACTCATTCTTTTAAGTTTCTCGAGCATTAACCATGTTAGTATCATAATGATGATTCCAGACTGAATTTTAAAAAATGATTTGTTGTTTAGTAGTAAATGTTTGAGTTTAGTCTTTCACACCAACAGTTCCAATAAAAGAATCAAGTCACTGGTTTGTGGTCTACTAAATGAGGCAGAAAGGAATATATACATAATAGAGATTATGATTAAATTTGGCTCATCATAGACAAAAAACTATAATCAAGTGACTTAACTTGGGAAAGGTACTGTATGGAATGAATCTGGTACACATACTTTCAGAAAGAAAATGATGTATTCAAAATATCAATTTTTGAGGAGAATAATATAATTACTCTATTTATTGACGCCCTGTATAAAAATGGTTTTATTAAATTTTAAACATTGAAATAAAAGAGATCATATCAAGTATTTTGATAAAGATATATATCAATTGAGACATTTCTTTATTTACAATATTAGGATCAAATGACTAAAGGGATTTCTTGTGTGGACAAAAGCCAACAAGGAATTATCCCTATATAGACCCCAGTGTTTCGAAATATTGAATTAGTTATTATAGAGATCAAGAAACGATTTCTAACAGATTTTATCTAAAGAATATGAAACAAGGGGTATTGTTCTTGCAAAGATTTAGAAAAACTGTGCTTATGTAGTCAATATTAGGAAATTTTTAACAATTATCATTAGAATCAGAATGAAACAAGAAACGTTTTCAAACGAACCTAATATCTACATTTAGGAAAATATAAAAACAGGTGTAGTGTTAGAACTGTTTGTGAATATATCTGATGCAGACTTATTTTTAGAAAGTTTCAATGTTTTCTTACAACCATCACAAAATTTATCACGAAAATTATGGGAACAAAATGTTATGTAGAGCTTACTGTAGAAAGACTGTTTTAAGTTATTTCCTTCTAAAAGTCTATCTGCATATCTATATTTACATTTGAGAATTATAGCAAGATCTCGATAATTCTAGTTTTTAAGATTGTGTTACGTGATCCAAAACAGATTTAATTTTGTAATTGTTCAATCCACAAACTACTGTTTTATTCATTCCAAATTATCTTAAAAAAAATATCAATTATCTTAAAAATATTACTATTATAGTCATAAAAAGTGTAACAATCAGTATTTCTATGCAATTTTTCAATTACAAAATGAGAACCTGTTTAAAATATCCTGTGTTCGAACACCCACTCTTTTCCTTTATTTTAAATTTGACCACATTCCATCTTATTTAATCAATATATAATAAAATATCCTAATTCCATCATATTCAGTATTTAGAATACAAATTTTGTATATATTCTTTAAATATTATTTGTATATATAACATTTTGGGTTAGCTGTTGACTTTATACTAGTTTTCAACGGACCACAGTTTTATTTTTATATAAACTAATTTATGTGTGTGTACTTAGGTAAATGAAATTGTTATATTCTAATGATTTTTACAGACATACAAGAGTTTATATTACAAGTATATATTCCATGTTTTGTAGAGATATTTAGTAAATATTGTGATTCATCAATTGAAGGTTTAGTTTTCTTTATTTTCATTTTTAGACAGTGCTCCTTTTAATTTTTGCTTCGATAAGAAAAATTTGAATACCATTTGATATGAAAAAAACCTCAAAACATTCTTAATTTAAATTAGTTATTGATGAATCATATTACAAGTGATTATTATGTAATTAAATAATAAACTTTCAAACATTATTAGTAATTTTATTTATCTCTTCTAATGGTCGATTTTACTAAAGCCAAGCATTCCCCAGGTAAATGAAAAAATTCCAGAAAGATTGTGAAAGCAAGTAAAAAAAAATATTTCAGAAAATACTTACCAATATTACAGCGTTGTAGACACAAATGTTTGCACAATACAATTTAATAATAATTCACCGTCACTGTAATTAAATCATATTTTAAAACGTTCTTTTGATATACGTTAAAAAATATGAATACCATTTCATATAAAAGATCTTAAAACACTCCTAATTTAAATTAGTTATTAATGAATCATATTACGAGAGATTATTATGTAATTAAATATTAAACTTTCTAACATTATTAGTATGTTTTATTTATACCCCTACTGGTCGTTTTCCTAAAGGCAAACATACCCCAAGCATAAGTAAATGAAAAAAATTGCAGGAAGATTGTTGAAGTAAAAAAATATATATTACAAAAACTACTTACCAATATTACAGCGTTGTAGACCGAAATGTTTACACAATTATAATAATTCACCATCACTGTAATTAAATTTTATTTTAAAACGTTCTTTTGTTTTACATATTGCCACATTTATTATTTTTTTGGATATGTCAATTGAATTTCTTGTTACTTTTTTTTATTAATTATATTTTCCAATATTCTGTCTTAATTTGATTCATATTAGATATTAGATTATTAGATGCGTTAATATTTATACTAAACTATGTTATATTGTTTAAAATAAATTTAAAGACTGCAACAGTCCCCCTTTTTCGATTTCAAAAGTTGGCAATAGAATAGTTGGTTTTCGTCTTATTGCAGTTTTAATTTTATTTGAAATGGGAGGTATCTATCCTTGTTTGTTGTCAAATTGTGTGTATTGAATTGTTTCCTATTTCTAAGGTTTATTTTTCAAATTGCAAATACATTTTTTTATATGGTTATGCGTAAACGCCCTCTTTTACATTTTTTTTGTGGGAAGAAAAGTGAATACATAACGCCTTTGTATTTATTATATTTTAATATTGTAAAGAATTAGTAATTTTGTTTCCTTATAAAAATTTTTTAGATATGCACATAGAATATTATTTTTGTATTTTTATATTATTTTTTAACACATAAATGGCAGTTGTCAGTTTGTATTTTTGAATAGTGCTCGCTTGAAGTTAAAGCTATGATCAGATGGAATAAAATGTTGCATGTTTTTTATCAGGAACACTTGTAGTTTTTTATCTCTTATGCAAGGTAAGCGCTGGTTGTAAGGAATGTAAAGTTGTTAACACCGACCGTCAGATTGTTTTGAAATATTTGACGCACATTTATTTCGTTTTTATAACTTCTAAAATTGTTCTAAAACTACGAATTTTTAATTTTTTTAATATTCATATTTAATTAGTCTAAATTTGTTATTGTTTCATTAATAATAATTAATAAATCGAATAAAAATATGTATGTACTTGTTTGTTAATATATTTCTTTTTCGAGAGTATTTATTTGTTTACTTTAATAGTATAGTTAGGAAAAGTTGGCCGTGGATGTTTTTATGGTTATATCTGCCATTCGAACTTCTCTTTGTTGTCAGGGTAATTTTATAAGTAATTTCTTTCGGGTACACGAAGTGTTGTGCATTTCCTGTAAAGATGAAGATAATTATTTAGGTAAGTATTAAATTTATCGCAAACATGTAATAATTTCCAAATTACTATTTCAAATTTACTATTTAGAAATATATAATTGATAGATGTTTTGTGCAGGAAATATTTGATGTTAAGGTGTTTTTTCTTTTCTCGCTGATTTGGTAAAGTTTATTGCATCTATTAGAAATATAAAGTATCAATTTTAAATGTTTTTCTTTTCTTTTTGTCGTTGAGTGTTCGCACATTCATACGAAATGAAGCTTTTCCCTAACTAGGAGTTTTTTCGACGAATGAAGTAAATGAAAATGATATGCTACAATGTCAAAACTGTATAATGAATATGGTATCCTCTTCTAACCTACTCCAAATATGACGGGGAAGTTGGCATCTCCTGTAATCTGGCTATTCGGAGGTCGAAATGCAACGTTGTAGTTGGTTAGCGGTTAGTACTTAGTACTCTCTGAGGAGAGATCAGGCTGGGTATTGCATTTCAATAAGCAAGAGTGTAATTTTCGACAAAGAATTTCCCCTCAGTCATGCCAGTTCGAGGCTGGGTAGGCCGGATGTTTTCTGAGAGGTGTTCCACGTTGGTCACTCGCCAGTCAGTAGGCTTTTCGAAAGACTTTAATTCGAAAGACATAGGGTTAAGCATAATTTATTATGCTTAACCCTATGTAAGGTTATATTTTTTCTTTTTTTTTGGGGTTTTCGTCACGATCTAAAACTCAAAAAATATCAATATATCTGTTCTTATGTAAATAAAGAATCACTTAATAAAAAAGAAAAAATATATGAACACGACACAATCATTCAGACATTATCAAGGGTTATTAGCCCGAAGGGAATGCTAACCGGGTTTAATCGGTAGCTGATGACCATGGTTCAGAGCCCACATAAAGCTGTAGGACTAGTTGCTAAATAGCCATATTTGCTGATGCGCCTTTAACCCTAAATCTTTAGTTTTACTACTTCAAAAATGTCTTCAGATTTACTAAAAATGTATGAATGTTGTAATGGAATAAACTACTCTTATAACTCATCAATTTAGGTCTTTATCTGGAAAATCATTTAACTTTATCCACTTGTTGACAATACATTGGATTGTGTTTCAATTGATGAATTGCTGACAAATGTAAAAAAATTCAATATAATTCTTGTAATCTAATTTTTAATGATCTATTTTTCAAAAACAGCCGATGCCATTGTATCTGATATTCTTTGAGATTATGTGTAATGTTATTTGAATAAAAACTAAACTCAAAAAAATTATCACTAAACACCAAATCTCTTGTTTTTAATTTATCGATGTGTGTTTCGCTAACCATATTAGTATCATCAGGAGATGATTCAATCTGGATTGTTTTATCAATTTGATTTATTTATATATAATTTATTTTATTTAATATTTATAATTATATAACATTATTTATAATATAAATATAATTATATAAATAAATTTGTAATATCTGTGGGTAAACTCTGTCCCATGCGTCAACAATAACTTCTTTTAGATTCTCCTTGCATGTGAGTGTTTTTTTGTGAATTGTGACTTTAAATTGTGAATTGTGATGTTTCTGTCTAGAATGTGCCATACATTTTCTATGAGATTAAGGGCCGATGACGGGTGGTGTGAGCAACCTTCTGGTACATTATTGAGGAACCACTCCTTGGTTATGTTAAGTGTATGTTTATGGTAGTTATCTCGTTGGAATTAGAAAGTCCCATTCCAGCCCTAATTTTACAGTACTCTCTCGTAGATTATTCTCTCAGGACTCAATTGTTTCCGATATTTCTTTTTTTCTACAATATATCTGACTGGAATATAGTAAATTAACTTGTCTTCCAATTGCTCTAGAAATTTCCAGCACGGTACAACTTACACTGCACGGTTCTTCCTTCACTCCCACAATAATGTCTTTTTGCTTTAGAGCCATTTCCAACACACAAATGAAAATCACTTGCCAAATTGAAATCTGACTGTAAACTCAAAGGATTTATATAATTAGTAAGAACAATAGGCTACACTAATCCTCACAGTGCCTATGTCTACATTGTGTGATATTGATTGAAATAACTTTGTTATAAGTTTACATAGAATCTTTCTGTTATATGTAACTTTTCTAATATCTTTACAAATAAATAAATGTTTGGTTAATTTATCCATTATTTCTGATAAATCCCTAAAGTGGCGAGCCCGTCATCGACAAATAAGGTTAATTTCGTATTTCTGTTTTTTTAATCCCTTCCCAGCATCTCTGATGCTACTTCCAAATAATTGCATATACCATATTGATAACAGAGTCTTCGGGGCATTTTTGCATTGCAATCTTCTTAGTTTTTGTCAATGGGTTTTTGCAATCTCTTCAAATGCCACGAAATGTGATGAACACGTGATGCTGCAGCGATGTAGGTTGATGGTAGTCATGTCTGGACTATAAGTCGTGCATAGTATATTATAGTTAAATCCCAGATAAAATTCCTTCTAAAATTAGTCTAAAATTTTATCACTAAATACCAAATCACTTTTCTTAACTTCTCGACGTAGGTTTCGCTAACCATGTTAGGATTATAAGAAGATGGTTCAATCTAATTCTAAAATTAAACTGCGTTCTATTTATATGACAAATGTACATAATGAGGCGTGTGAAAATCATGAACTGTGAGGTACAAAGCGTTATATAAATAATTCAAAAAGTTGGCTGAATGGAATAGGTCCTTTATCCCGGTTCATGGTTTTCTTATATTTTGCTAGTCGAATGTTTTCACATGCGTCCAAAACCATATTATTTACACTATTAACAAATCTGAAGTCACTAATATTTATATTAGGGTCAATGGATCTTTTAGTTTGCTCAATTAGTTCGATCACAATCTAGACTACTAATTTCGTAAATCCCCAAATTTTTATGTTGGTGTACCCTATCTTTTTGATTCTTAGGACTTCTCGTATCTTATATGGTTCGTAGACAACTTTAATGCCTACTCTTTCAAAACCTTGTCTAACCCCCATGTTAATTAGGAATCAAATGACATTTACATGAATTTGTTTTTGTTCTGTGCGTTTTGAAAAGTCGAAGATTCTTTCAGTAACTTCCCAAACTTGCTTTCTAATAAATCTATCTACACTGTTCTTATTATAACCATTCACTTCGGCCACCTCCTGAATCAATAGTGATTTTATATTGTAACAATGTAAAGGAAAATCAATTAATCGCTCTACCGTAAGGTTTTAAACTAGTCATATTTTGTAATCGAAGTTATTTTAGGACCGTTACGAATGCACCTTGAAGTTGTGTTTTTCTTAAGGATATGAAAGTCTAACCTAGTTTTATTATTTCTATTCATTAAATATCCAAAAATGGGAATGGGCATTCTTTTAATGATAAATAGCACTAAAGATTATTACAGGATGTAATATATTTTAATTAAATTAAAAGCATCTACCGATGCTATCAAAAATTGCCGTAGCGCACGGTATTTCACGTGCACGTGGCGGGGTATTGGTTAAAGTTTTCAACTAGCAATAATCGCACCTCGGATAAACCTCATCGGTTACGATAATGCCACTGCGCAAAGCTAATTATCCTAAATTTTGGCCGCGTAGTTGTTCTGCTCTTCTCGGTAGATAAGGGTAAATTATATTCAGTAGAGCCCTCTATCGACTACATGTCACATCTTACCGCTTTAACGCATACCATTTCATAGTTAACATAACAGTCGATTTAATAGTTTACAAACTGTTTAAATATTTAATCAATTTTATAGATTTTTATAGAAAAGGATCGAATTTGGCATTCATTTATACATTTTTTCTTTAACTAAGTTATTACTTATATTTAAATACATTTCAGCTTATAACTGAGCTATAATTTATTATAAAAGCATTACAAAAAGCAACATCTACAAAATAACGCCTGTGTTGATAATGAATATTGCAAAACAAAAACATGAAATTTCTTGATAGTAGATTTAGTTTTTGCTCGTTTCGAATATAATAGTGAAGGTGCCAAGAAATATTCTGTTTTAAAAACCATTTGGGCTAAGTTTATCGATTAAGGGCCGGTTCTACAATGCAAGAATATAGCAGGTATAAGCTATACTTGCAATAAAATTTGATACGCCCATTCTGTAGAACAAGATTTTCTGAAATCATATGTTTGTTCTTTTATTTAAGTGACAAATGCACGACGTTTTGAATGATCCAGTGGCGTTAGTTCATGTGTTATTTGATCCTTATATGCCTTCAAAGCCAAATCCTTTCATAAAATACGCCATGTTATGGCTTCACTGAGTTCAAATTGCTGTGAACGTCGACTAATGGAAATTTCTTGGTCTTCAGCAACACTTTCACGTACCAAATCAATATGCTCTTGCGAACGACCACTACGACTTTATATTGATCTTCTTTTATCTTCCACCGAATCAGTTTGAACAACAGTACTGAACTCAGATTTTCCAGAAAAATCTAAATGGGAGTGAAAAAAAATGTATTTTTAAGAACATGGAACACCCTAATATTTCATAGGCTTTCAAGAGTTCATTTATGAGGCTTTTATAGTTTTCATCTTTCTTGTTGCCCAGAAAGCCTATCACTACACTTACAAAACACTTTCAAGCTGCCAATTCATGCCATTGAAAAGTATCAGCAAACTTTATTAAAATCGATGAAAACTTCGACTTCTGAGAGTCTTGAGATTGTGATCATTCACCAGTTATAATAACACTGAGTGAACAAATGATCAAAAAGGAAGCTCGACCCAAATTAGTCAATAAAACTATCGACTGGGAAAGATTTAAAATAGAACTGCAAAAAAACATTAACCTCAATATGGAATTAAAAACAATAGTTCAATTAAAAGCTGAGAAATACACAACTATAATACAAACAGCAGCCTATAACAACAGAAAATATATTACTCATGTAACTAAAGGAGGTAACTATCCTATAGAAATCAGTGAAATTGTCAAAGAAAAAAGAAAATGGCATCAGTCGAGAGATCTAGCCGACAAAAACATTTTAAATCACATAACCCAAACACTTAGCAGGGAAATAAAAAAATCAAAGAGGAATCTGTCAGTATATACCTACAAAATCTAGCGGCGGATAAGGAAACGGACTACTCGTTATGGAAAGCAACAAATAAGATCAAAAGGTCTATAACGTCAACCCCACCGATCAGAAAAGAGATGGGACCATGGGCACCTGACAATAACCAAAAGCGGAAGTATTTGCAGAGCATCTGATGGATATATTTACTCCTAACAAAATCAACGAACATATTAGACAGGAAGTAATAGGCAACCTAAGAACTGAAAATATAGCTTCAGTTACTCCAAAGGAAGTAAGCAAAAAAATAAAGACTAATTTAAATTCCAAAAAAAGCAGCCAGGTTTGATTTAATCACAGGTGAAACACTGAAACAGCTGCCCAGAAAAGGCATACTTCTGCGCACATACCTGTTCAATGCAGCCTTCCGACCCGCAAGCTGAAAAGTAGCCGAAATGATCATGATACCAAAGCCAGGCAAACCACCCAACGATATAAAATCCTATAGGCCTATTTCATTGTTGCCAATTATCTCAGTTATTTGAAAAGTTGTTGTTAAAATAGTTGAAACCACTCATAGAAGACAATAAGTTGATACCAGATTATCAATTTGGTTTCAGCTCTAAACATTCAACCATGGATCAAGTTAACCGCGTCACTGAGAAAATAGAACGTGCACTGGAAGAAAAACATATATGCTTTTCAGTGTTCTTAGACGTGGCTCAAGCCTATGATAAAGTGTGGCACGAAGACCTAATATACAAGTTAAATAAAATGCTGCCTAAAGAATATGTAGAGATTCTGACATCATATATATATCGGACAGACTTTTCAAAATATAGCAAGAAGACGAATACTCTGACTTGAATGAAATAAGAGCAGGAGTTCCTCAAGGAAGCGTTGAGCCCGTCCTTTATCTATTATATACTAGCGATCTACCAGCTCTGAAAGACACTGCAATAGCTACATTTGCTGATTTGGCTGTTAAACACCAAATACCTCGGCATAACTCTTGATGCCAGGCTAATGGGAAAGACCATGTAAAAAAGAAAAAAGCTAAGCTTGATCTCAAATATAGAAAATACTACTGGCTTATAGGAAGAAATTCCAAGATGACCATAAATAATAAGATACTGATTTATAATCAAATCCTAAAACCAGTGTGGATGTATGACATTCAGTTGTGGGGATGTGCCAGCGATAGTAATATTAAAACAATACAAATATTCCAAAACAAGGTCTTGCGAAATACAATCAATGCACCGTGGTATATCCGTAACTTCGATCTTCATCGAGATCTTGGAATTCCAACGGTCAAGGAGGAAATCAGAAGGTTTGCAGGCAAGCACGAAGCCAGGCAACGCCTTCGTGTTATGCAGAAGCTCTTCAACTGCTGGATAAACAAAATCATGACCTCGTGTAGTGTGTTGTGTGCAAAAGCAGAGCATAGTGCGCGAGTGGAGTAACATAATCATTAGAACAATCTAAAGGACATCAATGGATTAACTTTAGTCGATAAGTATTTGGTTTCAGATTTGTTAAAGAAAAATTACTGGTTAGTCTTTTTGACTAGTTTTAATAGATTTAGAAACTACAAAAAAAAACTACAAAATTTTCATTTAATTTTTCTTAAAAACGGAAATTACCTAGAAGGTTCCTTATTTGCGGTCCAATAAATATGCCGTCTTTTAGTTTTGCATCACTTAATTCAGGAAATATTTCTTTTAGGTACTTGAAACCATTAACTTCTTTGTCCATGGCTTTGAAAATTTTTCATTATTATGTTTATTATGCCTATTATATGTTTAGGTAGCAGATTCAAAAGAAGTTCTATGAGGCCAATCTTTCTTACTATAATGATCTTTTGTTGCCCTACTTTCCCACAGACACAAAAAAACAGCAATACTTTACAAAAACCCCTTTGAAGTCCTAAGAAGTTCATTAAACTATCAATATCACAACAGACATATAGCGATCCTTCCATTTTATAAAAATCGGAAAATATTACATTCCGTTTTCGGTAAAGTGAACCACTTACATTTTTATCTAATAGGTTGCATTATTGAAATCTGGAACCAAATTCTGATTTTTGTTTTGACAACCCTAAGTCACGTATCAAATCATTTAATTAATTCTAAGTTTTAAATGGGGTTCACTGGTAGTTGTTAAACATGTTGGGTCCCAACTGGTGTTCTCAGGAAGTTGTGGATCAGATCCTGATGATGAATTAGGATCACCGGGAAACATGTTAGCCGGGTTTAAAGGTGCAATCGATACGGGTAGTTCCTGGCTATGAGGAACTGGGCTAAGTGCAGAGGGAAAATTTGGATACTGAATTTTGTCATCCCTTCTGTTTTAGTGATACAAAAGTAGCAATCACTTACATGGTCAGTAGGTTTTTTCCATACCATAGGAACAGCAAACGTCATAGAATTTTTCTTGTAATGCATCCACTGCACTAAATTTACGTGACAACTCATACAGCAGACATGAGGAGTCCAATTTTTATATTGATCTCCAATTTGGTACTAAAAATATAAATAATATGTTTTTTTGACTTCCAGATATAGATCTAGCTTGTGACTTTAGAATAAATCGTCCGCATATATAACAAAAATTATCCGCTGGATTTTTGCAAAATCGTCCACTAGAACTTGCCATTTTATATAAAATCGGTTTTATTTAAAACTTTATATAAAAACTTTATATATTTTATATAAAAACACTTGACTGTACTGTACGAGACAGAAAGAAACTAAGCTATAGGAAACAATAAAACTGTCCTTAAAGGTTCGTAGAATACTGTGGAAATATCCCTTCTACCGTCCTACATCCGTGGTAATTCCTACATTGTCCAGTCCAAAGTCAGGTACAAATACTTTCAATTATTCCATTATATAAAGGAGAAGCGGATACTTGAAAATAGGACGTGTTAGGCCATTTCTGTGAAAGGGTGTTTTAATAACCACCTAAATGAAACGCAAAAAGAGCATTATCATCAATTTTACAAAAATCATGTCGAGCTGTTTGATTATTAGTTTTACCAGTAAATTTTCATTTCTTACTTACGGGTATATTTGCTCTCACAAGAACGGTTATTATTTCCTTGGAAAGTTTACCACCAATACATTTTTCATCTTTGAAACTCAACGTACCGTCTGGGATGAGTTTGTAAAAATACAAAATTTATCAGCATTAAAAACATAACTCCTCGTAGTTGTTAATGAACGGAATCAATTTTGATTTAACCCATTCTCTAGCGTTTAATGCTAACACTTTTTAAATCTATGCACCCAGAATCACATAAAATACCCGTACCATTAAACAATTTTGCGTTCAGCTTTTATTTGAAGAATGGAATAGCCTAATAAAATATTCATTCATTAGTACGTAAACTACTGTAGTAACGCCTCATCAAAATTAGTTTGAATCCGAGGTATCCGAATTTTTTTAGTGTTCTCAAAGTAGTAGTAAAAATAGTGTTTTTTTGTAAAGTTCAAGATGACGTTGTCCTGTCCAAATTTCAATAATTATGTTTGTGATCGTTTCTTTTCCTGAAAACTTTTCCAAGACCATAACGAACAAAACAAAAAAAAAATAATTACGCATATCCATCGTTTGAATCGTGAGTTATGGTCTTCAGTTCATATAAAAATCCAATACAAAAAGCACTTTCAGTTTTTCCCGAATTTTCCAAAAAACTTTTCCAATTTTTCTTTCCCTAAAAACCTTATTCGGGCTATTACAAACGTTAAAAAAATAGCCAAATTGGTCCATCCCTTCTCAAGTGATGCGCTTACCAAGGAATAGCATTTCATTTTTATTAATATAGATAGAACCTTTTTGTTTGATGGTCAGACTTTCTAACCATTTAACTAGAACAAACTACGTTAGTCAGCATCATTTAAAAACAGATCTTCAAAACTTATAGACTTTAAACATTACAAAACAAGTTCAACAAGTAAACTAAATCATGAATCATTAACAAATCTCAATTAAATCAAAACCACAAAGCGTCAATAAATTTTCAATGTAAGCCAGCTTTTTACCATAAGGAAATTTTAAGAAATACTACACTGCTATAGTCAACATAAAAAGCGGCAGCGTTTACCACTAAAGTCAAAGGCGGTCGCCTACACTGATGCCGCCCGACATAGGGCATTAAAAGAGAGCATGTTAAAAACCAATTGTTGCTTATATACGTAATAAAAAAATGAAAAACATATTTGATGTTCCATAAAAGAGGTACGAGCTCAAGTTGTACGTGGGAGTTTTATTATTCTGTCATCAAAAATTATCTACTAGACTTAACTTCCTTACGGATTAGATCAATTTTTTCGTACTCAGCGCCCATCAAATTCTTTTTGTTACCAGGGGTTCCCGTTAAGTAATGTCTTTATTTTCGAATTTTAAGAACATTGCCATCTACTGAGAATAATTCAACTTAAATTTAATATAACTTATATTCTAGATAAATATATCGGTATTAAGTGTGCTTATTGTTAGATTTTGAAAAACGTTCGGTGAACCCTATAAGAATGGAAGAGCAGAGTGTGGATAAGTTTCGTTCGTTTCATGAGTTTCGAAAGCATGACAATGCCACAAATTCTGTTTATTCTGTTGCCTTGGATAGAACATGTTAACATTGGTTTAAAAAATTAAGAACGGTGATTTAAATCTTCTCTATGATAACAGGTTTTTCAATTGAACGGTTTCTTTAATCCTTGAATAAAGCACAGATGGCGTTGTGAATAGATGCCTAGGTCTAGTCTCATTTCAGAAGTGTAATGTATGACATTTATAAAAATGGAGCCGTACACAATACAACAACGCATAAAATTGTTGAATTTTGTTATGAAAATGGTTTGAACAATCGTTCATCTGAAAGCAGTATCAATCGTTCATCTGAAAGCAGTATCAATCGAATTGTTCACAAATTTCAAGAAACTGGTTCAGTAGAAGATAAAAGAAGACCAATATATAGTCGTAGTGGTCGTTTACAAAAACATACTGATTTAGTACGTGAAAGTGTTGCTGAAGACCCAGAAATTTCCATTAGTCAACGTTCACAACAATTTGAACTCAGTGAATCCACAACATGGCGTATTTGACGAAAGGATTTAGCTCTGGAGGCAAATATGGTTCAAATAACATAGGAACTAAAGTTACTGTATCATTTAAAACGTCGTGCACTTGTCAATTGGATCAAAGAACAGATACTTTTTCTCAAAAAATCATCCTTTCAGATGAAGCACATTTTGAAATTGGTGGCTCTGGTAATAAACAAAATTGCCAAATTTGGGATTGATTCATGAGAAACCTAAATTTCTTTGAGAATCCCGCTGGTGAAGCTATAACTGCGAATGGTGTTCGATATCGGAAGATAACTGGATTTTTGTGGGTTGAATTGAATAATATTAATCTGGAGGATATGTGGTTCCAACATGATGGCGCTATACCTCTCTCTGTTAATAAAACAATAGATTTATCGAGAGAAAAAAAATCGAGAACTAGTTATCGCAAGAAACGATGATGTTAATTGGCCACTAAGATCATGTGACTTGACACCGTTGGACTATTTTCTTTGGGGTTACATGAAAAGCCAGGTCTATAAGAAAAATACACAATAGATTCCTGAACTAAAGGATGAAATTATTCAAGCCTTTGTTGAGACAGAGCCACGGTTAAGCAAAATTTTGACAAAAGAGTGGACGTCTGTGGAGCTACAAGAGGTGGTCATTTGGCAGATATTATCTTTTGTTTAAATGTTATACACCATGCTTCAATTATCAATAAAAAGTTTTTTGAAATCAATGCAAATGATGAAGAATTAGAACCTTTACCTCCCCATTTTTTGCAAAAAGGGAATAGAAAATTTGTCAGAGAGATGGACTAAAATTGTTAATAGCTAATGGCGATTATATTGTAGATTAAAACTGTATTAACTCATAAATAAAACAAAATTTTGTACAGTATCAAAAAACTGTACAAAACCAAAAACTTACAGAATAGATCAATTTCTATATCTTACTTCAGACCCTTCTGATTCAACTGAATTGTAACAAACAGTTGTTACACATTTCATAAATGTTTTAATTCAGATAATTTGGGTAATCCTGAGGTTTTTGACGAAATTTAGGCGTCCTTTTATTTGTATTTGGCTCAAAATATTTTTTTATATATAATTTGTAATTGAATAAATTAATCATGAATTAATAGATAGCTCTATTACGTGGATTGTGCGATTGAAAAGAAACGTCTTTATTACTAAGCAAAAGTTTATTTTTTATTAATGAACATATAGATATTACAGTGTATAAGAAATAATTGTTTTAAAGATGTTACAAAAATATTTCCAGTTAGATACAACGAAAAAAATCCCAAACATCCTCAAATCAAATGTTTGATTTTATTTTACTGAATAGTTGTTATAGTAAATGATTTATCTTAATATAATCTCACAATAATCTAATATTTTATCATAAATAACTACAAAACAATTATAAAATTATATTGTTTATAGTATTTTTATTTCCATGCATTTTTTCTGAATTTTAATAACATATATAGATGGAACAAGAAACTATACCCTTAAGTAAAACAACAGCACCTGATTGTTCTATTTATATGTAAATCGATCACTAAAAACACTTAAATTGTCACAATATGAGGATAAAATTATGTTCACTAAATATTAAAAACAACTCTTTAAGAGTAAAAGTAATGAAAAGAAAATATAAAAAAGTAAAGCAGGTACAAAAACTTAAAACTACTTGATAGATTTTGAGATAAGTTTGGAACAAAAGCTATCATAAACTTTATATCAATTTTTTAGTTCACATATTTACATCACAATGGAGAATTTTGTGCACCAGCAGTATAATATAAATCGCTATATATTTAACTTTTATGCTATTAATAAATAAAAAAGATATAAAGTCATGTTCGTTTTTAATAACCAAAATGTCTGGATATCTAATCACAACTTTGACAAATTTTGGTATTAAACACGACCCATCTTATGTTCCAAAATATTTTTAAAAAACCATTCTTGTCAATTAAATAACTAAAACTTAATCTAATATTACAGCTACATATTATTGAATAAATATAGCCAAGTAAGCCAATATGGCTAGGAAAATATATCTTGCACGCTAAAAATGACATCTTCGAACGGTAATCTTTTTGAAAATATACGTATTACCGTTCTAGCACTGCCAAAATCTATCACAGATGCACACTTGCAAGTCAGAGGGGAGTTTTTGATGTATTTATCATAGTTAGTTTATGGTTAGTAAAACAAATATCATATGGGATTAGTAGAAGAATCAACTATAATAACCACATCAAAAACCATGACCTGTCTATACCTGCTTACTTATTAACTAGGATTTTAAAGAGATTGTTTCTAAAAGCGCTGACCAACTTTTCTAGCTCTTCCACTTGAGCTTTGAGCTTAATGTTCTTCACGTGCAGATCATCAGCCTCTTTCTCATACTCCTGCTCCTTTACTTTTCTTTTTAGACGTGACTTTCGCGACGCCTCATTATTTTTGTCTCGCAGTTCGCGATATTTTGATAATTCCATGTCTTTAGAGCCATCACTAGACATAGAATCTGTCCGTTTTGGAGGCCTGCCGCGCGGTTTACCCACTTTCGCCTTTTTCACTGATTTTTTCACTTCATAGTCCGAATCGTCTGAAGAATAGTTATCGACCGCATCAATATCCAAGTCCTTAAAGTTGACCGTTGATTTCCTTTTGGTGGGTGGGATGTAGTCTTCGTCGTCATCGTCATAGAATGACTTGCGTTTTCTGGCTCTTTTTGCGGGAATGGTTGTTGTACTCCCGATGGTGGAAGATGTGGAAGAAGGTGAAGATATATCTGCATGGCTGGTGAGAGCTGGGATTAAGTCTTCATCAGCACTTAAAATAGTGATGTCCTGAAACAAATTGTAAACATTTTAGTTTATGTTGTACCGAAATCATATAATAAACTAGTAAAAATTGGTACAGATTGAGCTTAATATCAAATTATTACAATTTTTAATAATTAAGACAAGTCTTTCCAATATCAAAATCTTAAAGCGTTAAAAAGTTTCGGATTTTTGAATGACATAAAACAAATTAGAGAAGGATTATGGGTATGCGTATTAAAACCTTAACAAACCTGCAAGGCGGTCCACGGGAAACGGACGTTTTTTAAATAACTCTATTATTTATTTGTAAAAAAGAATTCACCAACAAAAATCTCAATCAAAAGAATAGTCATTTTCATGAGCCCATGTTTGGAACCGTTCTCTAAAGTTTATCTCCACTCTTCCCAACGTTTCTTCAATTCAATCATGTATAGCTGCCTGTCTCCAATTCTGCCAGTTTGCGAGACTCATCTTTGTACATGCGTGATTTTAAGTATCCCCAAAAATAAGTCACAAATGGAAAGGTTTACTGATCGTGAAGGTCACGAGGCATCGCCAAAGGGGGAAATGGTTCATTAAGGGAATGTTCATCCATGGAAGTTCTGGGTCCCATCTTGATGAAACCACATATCCCTCCTTTTGATTTCTCGTTTCCAAACTTCTGTTTTGAAAAAGTTTTCAAACATGGTTACGTAGTGAGCTGAATTAACGGTTACTCTAACTCAATATACTTAAAAAGAAAATTGCCCCCACTTCCGCACTTGCCAATACTACATCGTTGTTGTCCGTTGTCTCTTGAACTGTTTATCGGCTGTTTTGGTTCGTTTTCTTCAAACATGTCAAGGATTGTTTGAGCAAATTTCACGGGTTGTTGATAGTTCCTTTCATTCACTCGCTGAACAACCATCAATTTATACTTTGCAGAATCACTTCCCTCATCCAATCTACATTCCACGGTGCGCACGCCAGTAAAGAAGGACCAGGTGGATTTGTTTTCATTAATGAATCCTTCATTGAAAGTATAGCTACCCATTTGAGAATGATATTCAAGTCCTAGCATTATACCATTATTGACCAATGTATCGTAAGCAAACAGGCTGTGCTCTCAAGTCCACAGCGTAATAACGGATACTAAAGACCATCGTAGGGACAGTAGACAGACACCTACTGCAGGTCCCCTTTACCTCCACTAGCCCATTACTATTACCCAATCCAAAAACGCCTATTTGTCATGGACCACCTTGTATATTATGACGCCAAATAATTGTAATAATTAAATTGGTTAAAAAATGTGGAATCTGTTCATAGATATTGTACCTGATTTTGAAAAAGGTTTTATATGGTGTTTTGCGAAATTTATGTTTGACTATTCTTCCATACTTACTAATATTTTTAAAAATCGCCGGTTACCTGAATTTTTGATACTAATAAATAAAGATTAATCTGTTCTTGTTATCAATTGGATACTATGATATTGTTTTATGATTCACTGGATATTATTCAGGTTAAATAAGTTGTTTTTTTTTAGGATACTTACCTCATTATTTACTAAATCAAGTATGTTAAAGTCGGTTCCCATGTTGACTACGTCATCGATGACATCTGGTGTGTTGAGGGTGGAAGGTCCTTCCTCTTTGATTGGGAACCTGAACTGATCAATCATAAGATTGAGCTTCGGTTTGCTGTCGTAGTGACCGTTAAACGGACTGTGCAGTTGTTGATCATCTGCCGGTGATGACAGATATGAATATTGGTCGTCCTGGGGCGACGGTACATTAGAACTACTGTTGTACTTAATGTTACTATTAAGACTTATATTATCTAACGACGCATGTTGTGGCCCAATGTCGGCCTCAAATGATCTCAGGCCGGTGAAAGATGAATTTTGGGCGTTTTGGGGCTGATACAAAAACATTTTCGCGTTGTCGTTAGAGGGCGCCTGTTGGGTACCCGACCACTGATACAACTGAGCGTTGTATTCGACTTTGACTTTAAGGTCGTTTGTGTCGTCATTAAATCCGATGAAATCGAAGGCGTCCTTATCTGAAATCAAGAAAAGAACATGTCATTCAAGTAGTCTGTTCTTACCCAAAATTAGCTGAGTGTGGATGTTGGTGGGAGGGGGTTACTTACCGAAAATCGGGGTGTTTAGTTCATCTATACAGGCGATTAAATTTGCGTTTGGGGTCGCGGCGGGCAAAAGAGCCGACAAGTCGCCGAACTCTTCCATTTTCAATTGTATGTCGTCGTTGTGTAGTAGCATGTTTAGTGGTTTTGAACTCACCTGCTGAAAATCAAACAAAAACAAATCCTGCTTAGTTCAAAACCGTCTACGCTCTGGTCCAAGGAAGCCATTTTTTTTTGGAACTTGAAATAAAATAATGTTATTTTCTCGTTTTCTTTTGCACCGTCATAATAACCAAAACAAAAAGTGTTTCAACTGGTTCTTTTAAAAAGAACTTTAATTATGTCAAAAAATCTTTTGTTACTTTTGATTTTTAGTGGTATTTCTTTTTTCATTTTCACTGTTTTAGAACTTTTACTTAAATCTCTCAGAAAGCATTCGGAATGGTTACTGGCGTGAATGATATTTTTAGTTGGATTTTACAATAATGCATTTGGTCCTAAATTACAACATACCGTACTGGTTGGTTTTTAGTCAAAGTGGTATCAATCTACAACAGCAAAAGGCATTTGATATAATAAAATTGAACTCATTGAAATAAACCAGTCTTGATAGATTTTTAATTTGGTTAATACTCGCATATGAACCAAAAATATATTCCATAATACAGAAAAATTTATAAAAAATCTTACAATTATAATTTTTAAGGGCTTAAAATTTTGTGCAAAGCTGGTGTTAAGCTATATATTTCATAAAACTGCAAAGTACACATTCAAGAATATCAATGAATTCAATATCAATATTTTTAGCGAATATTCTAATGAACAAATTCAATTCCTGTGAAGTTAGCGAATAAGGCTCCAATATTGAATATTTAAGATAACCAGATTTTTTACATATTTAATCTCCATACATGGTTTTGTAAAGGACTGATAAACGTTATCAAATTCAAAATAAATGTAATAAGAACAAAATGTTAAAGTGTTCACAAGTGTTATTATTTTTAGTTTGTATTTCAGTTTAATATTGTTATACTTATCGTGTTTAATTATTCTAGTTTGGGTATTGCTTAAGCTTTTTAGTAGTGTATTCAGGAAAAAAAAATTGTCTGACAATACATATACATATAGATAATGTGTATAAATAGAGTAATGAAACTGGTGGCGTAACCTTCGATTTGGCCAACCTTTGGAGGGGAGACACCAATATCTGATGCGTTTTCAGTATGAATTTGAATTCAAGTTTCGTTAGTTTATGTATACATCTGCTATTATTCAGCGGCATTAAAACCAATAACGAAACCTTAAAGCTGATATATTATATTTATTTTAATTTTGATAACTATTTTTTATTTAGTTTTCTATATTGAAAAATTGAAGATAAAAATGTTATTTGTAAGTTAGGAATAATTGCGTTTCAAATCAAAGTTATATATAAAGCATCAAATGATCTCAAATTAATCTTATTATATTGAACATTCTACATCACTAAATTTGGCAATGTAACAAACATCATTTTGGTCGAGCTCTAATATTAGAATAATATTAATTTATATATATAGAATAAATTTTCTAATTATTCGCTATTTTCTTTTTGCAAAAATACCGTATATCTCTAATTTAACTGTATTTTAGTTATAGAAAAATAAAATCTTATCCAAAGTTTAATACTACAATTTTATTTTATTTATTTACAAAATACCTTGGAAATATGCCAAGAGGAAATGATCATGTTGGTAATAACTTGATAGTTCTTTGTGATAATTTAGTCATTAGGCAATATATAAAAATGTACGTCAATGATTACATTATTCTAACAAATTGAATCTAATACTAACATCACTGTAAAACTAATATTATATTAATACTTCCTGGAATTTTCTATCTTTGATTTTTTTATGATGATTTTTTATGATATTTTTTATTTTCTTTTTTGATATATATTTTTTTTAAATATTAGTTTTACATATATCTCAACATTATTGCTGCTGTTTTTATTATTATGTTACAATTTACTGCAAAGTTAAGCCATTTTTTTCGAAAGTTCTTATGTGACTCATTGAATCGGTAAAATTATTTTAAGTAAAAAAAAACATATAAAGTTATAATTTGATAAGCAATAAAAGTTTATCTTATCTTCTTTTAAAATATGTTATTTTCAAAAGAAATATATCTTTTATAACATTTTGTTTAATAAATGCAGCTAAATTTTTTCCTAGAATAATAATAATCTTATCCAAATGTGTGCATTTGTTATTATTAGATTAAATTATACAATTTTATAGTCGAGGCAACATTTTCACATTTATAATTGGAATCTAGTCAATATATGAAAATATAGACTAACAGATAATATTTAAAGTTTTTTCAAAGTATTGCAAACTTCTCACATGTGACTATCATTGACTATAATTAAAAATTATTTTAAGTAATAAAAAATATATAAAACGACAATCTGATAAGTAATGTCTTATCTTCTTTTAAATATGTTATTTTCAAAAGATATTGATATTTCTTTTCTAATATTTTGTTTTATAAATGCAGCTATGTTTTTTCCTAGAATCATAATAATCGTATCTAAATTTGTGTATTTGTTATTATTAGATTAAATTGTAAATTTTTGTACTCAAGGCAATATTTTCATATTTAAAATTACAATCTAAACTAAGTATGTTTTGCAAACAGATAATGTTTTAATATATTTCCAAAGTATATGGTAAAAAAATCTAAACCAAGAAAATGTATGTACAAATAAATTTTAAAAAATTGCAAAAACTTTTAATTAAAATATTGTTAATATTTAATTATTAATCCTTGTTTGCTACGGATTTGCAAGATGTCTATGTGTTTAAAAACAAAATGGAACCGCGATGATGCTACTTCCGAGAATATTGTTTTTATAATTAAAATATAAAATTATTTCTGTCTATATTTAATATTCGATTTTAATTTATAGCCCATAAATAAATATTTCAATTATATTTGTAAATAACCAATTATAATTTGAAGACTTTAAAAAAATCTTTTTTGGTTCAGTCTTTCGAAACATAAACTTTGATAAAATGGTATTTTTTGTCCGTAATGTTCGGCCATTTTGTGGATATACGTTTATGTTATTTATATATATATATATATATATATATATATATATTTTATATTTATATTTCATAATGTTGTAAAACAGAAAAAAGAATTTACATTTAATAATATACATCAATACCAATTTAAACTGTAGAATGAATTTAAAACAAACATTGCGATAAGAACTATTCCAGTGTTTCATTTATAAAATGACTGTAATATATAAAAATGATATGTTTAATTTATTATATCACTATAATTCTTTTAAATATTATTTAACATATTATTTATGCCAATATGATGGTATCTGAAAATATTGCATGAAAATTATATCAAAATATCTAATTGGATCATTTTCAAGTTTTTTTTTCTTGAAATAAATAATTAATAATAATAAAATTATTAATATTATTAGAAAAAATAAATATCCACAAACGAAAATGGAAAAATTAAAACAATTATTTTTTGTATTTCTAACCCGCAAAAGGAAACGAAAAAATAATAAAATAAAAAATAACATATACATGTTGCATTATGGATGACTCCATCCAGCCTTGGCAGTGACACTCTGTGATCTTTATCGAGTTTCCTCAAAGCTGATGTTCTTCAGAGTTTTGCACAACCACACTGAGTTTACAGTTTTTCTTTTCTTTTTAAGCATATAAAAAATGTCAGTTTTTTACACTAACGAGAAAAACTAAAAATATCAAGCACTAAATTATCCTCCAGTTATTCGTTGTGGTTGACGATCTTTTACAGGAATATTATCTACAGAACAAAATACATAATAAGGAACGAACAATTTTTAGTTTTTTTATTAACATATTTATTCTCACTGAACCGTATATGATGAGATTCAATCACTATCTAGTGAAAAGCTTTCGGATATCCAGGTATTTATACCGTTATCAGAAGACGAACCTGAACATTGGAGGAGGAGGGATTCCTGTGAACGAAGTGATTCAGCGAACACTGTCCGATCGCACAGCGTTCGCTCGGCAGAGCTAACCGTTCTGTCTCAGCCAGCGTCGCCCGACTTGTTCGAACTTGTTTCAGCGCGACAGAGCTGAGTGATTATTTAGTTCGAGTTTCCGTTCATGTTTTTTTAGTGGCAATGCAAATGTTTTGCTTTTCGGCGAACTTATTCTGTGTAAGGCATTTTTTAATAACTTGTTTTAACTCGGTCGATTTTTGATTCGTGAGCTTATGATACTTTTTGTATTGATACATTTAGAAATATGGAAACTAGTACAAGTAACATTTATTTTTTAAATAATTTCAGATGTTTTAAAATTTGTTTATACTATATTGTAATTTTACATGCTCGGAGCAATTACAAGAGCGTTTGTTTTATTTAAAATATATTTTTCTCTTTTATTATACATTTTAAATTACAAAAAAAGGCAGATCTCTAAAAAAGCTCAACGATTTTTTTCTAAATTTTTAAAACCAATTTTTTATTGGTACATATCTTAAACATGTTGATGTGTACTAAACGCGAAGAGATTTACCACTAAACACCAAATCAGTTTTTTTAAATTTCTCGACGCGCGTCTCGCCAACCATATTAGTATCATCAGAAGATGATTAGAAACCTGCGTCGAGTAGTTTAAAGAAGTGATTTGATATTTAGCGAAATTTTTAAAAGAATTGTAAGAAAAAAGTATGTATATTTATATTGCACTTTTTTATTTTTGTACAATTTGATTTTGGTTCCATAAAACTTTATATGTTTCACTCACACCAAGACGCATTAAATTAGTCAACGATCAAATTTGTGTTTCTCTAACCTAGTTAGGATCATTAAGAGATGATTAAAAACCGCTTAAAGTAAAAAACTTAAAAAATTGCTATTTATTATAATGGCTGCTATAAATTTATTTGAAAATACTATTCCAACTTTATTATATTATTTTTCTACTTTTGCTACTTGTTCTCGAATTTAGAACTAACAAGTTATGTTTTAAACTTTGAATAGCATTCAACGAAACACATCAAAGACCACAAGTTTACGGTGACAATTGTTCGTCAGGCGCAATGATTTATGAGAGGAATAATCGTTTCAAAGATGGCTGATTGCGGACGATGGAAGCTAAGATCAATAAAAAAACTGAAATCGCCAATGATAAGACGGAAAAGGTACCGTTAAAATTCAACCGAAATCATGTGTGATATGTGGACATCCAACATCACTGATAATAAAACCTGGTGTTTTTGAAGTTTTGATTGTTTGACGTCATATTTGTCTGATTTAGTTGGTTGTAACTATTCTGTTATTATAATGATAGGGGGGACATCCAGAAGTCGATAACTGATATATAAATGTATTCACCACAAAAATACCAAATTAGTCGTTTTTAATTTCTCGACGCGCGTTTCGCTAATCAAGTTAGCATCATCAGGAGATGATTTAATCTTAAATGCTAATATGGTTAACGAAATATGCGTCGAGCAATTAAAAACAAGTAATTGGGTTTTTGTGTTAAATTTCTTCGAGTTTAATACTCAGAAATACTTATACAAAGTTTGACAAGTTCAATACTAATTGAACGTGCAAATCTTTCTACGAATTAAGATGGAGATCATTTTGAATAAATAAACTGATATTAACAGAAATACTTAGTCCAGGAACTTTTTGGGAAAGAAGAGTTATATATTTTCCACTATTTATTTTTTAGGGATTTTTCTGGAGTATGCATAGATAATTGTTACAGTATGTTTATCGTGGCTTGTTGGATTATCTTTTTAAAAGCCACAGGTATTGCGGTTTTTGATAATGCAGTTTACGTTTTCGTATAGTTAGGCCAGAAAGAAATAACTGTATCGATTACAAAATAACAAAAAAAAATAGTTTAGGTTATATTGAGTGTAATATCATTTCTCACAAATTAAAATTACTTTTTATGTATGATAATGCTTCTACTAGATAAGGTTCAATGAGATTTTTATTTAACATATTCATACCTCTTTGCTTAACATTTTGGAGGCTTTTTTTAATGGAGATACTTCTTGCAACATGTCTTAATATCTATTCTTCTTTGACAGAGACACTATACTTTTCTCACCTTAATCTAATTATTTACCTCCAATATCTGTTAGTTAATTCTAAACAATAATTTAAAGGAAATTTTGTTGGAGAATCTTACCTCTAAAGGTCCAGTAGCCAACGGCGTGGATGCTGGGCTTATAAGCGGGTTGACCTCGCGGGGATTCACAAATTGCATCGATTCCATTTCGATAATGTCCCCCATATCGTAATCCTGTGTCTGCGTAAGCATTTGGCGGCTCGTATGGGATGTCTGTGTTTCCAATTCGTACTGGTAAGACAGCACTTTCTCGCCATGACGCGGCTTGGGCAGGAACAGATTTGGTAAAGAACATGTTGAAAGGGACTGTAACAAACGAACACAAATTAGTAAATATTTGCAATAGTATTTATATATATTATTATACATCTAAAATTACGTTTGAAAAGGCAGGGCATTTTTTCATGAGATATCATTAATCTGTAGACATTGTCCCAGAACGCGTTTTTCTTCGCGATATTATTCACGTTGATCAAGGGTTGCCCATTAAGTGTCAGAACTTTAAAGTGAGGCACAATGATAAGAATTGTTCGTGGTTTATTTCACTAAATCAGAGATTTCATATATCTCCACACAAAATAATCCAAGGGCGAGAGATGGCATGATTTTGGTGGCCAGTTGACATTACCATTTTACGAAATAGTACCTCCAGGAAACATACACCGTCTTCATGTTGTCATTGAGTATCTTTCCATGGTGAATTGATACAATGTACTGCATACAGTCCATGAGCGACATTAACATTTCCAACAGTGTTGCCGCTATTACGTTTCAAAGTTATCACTCACTCTTATTGTAAAACTCTTTATGACCAGAATATGATTAAAGAAGCATGTTGAGAGGCTGCAGTTTGGTTTTAGCTTCAAAGGGATATTCATTGGAATGTATTGAATTTCTTATAGTCCTAATATCGAGATCAGAGAAAAAATTGGTTTTGTTATTGGATCAGTCAAAAATGATTTTTGCCAATTTTTTTTTTTTGGTAGAACATTTTTATGTAAAAAGTAAATTATTAATGACGTCATGATTCAAAATATAGGTATACAGATATGAAAGCTAAAAAAATTGTTTGCTCAGCGAAAGTGAGTAAACATGTCCCGTGATAAATATTATTTTATACAGACAATATTATGTTTTCAAGTTAGATAACTTACATGATTATTGTTGTCTTCCGATGAAAAACTTGATAAAAACTGAGCGACTACCGCAAAAATCAAGCATTTTATATACTCGAATAAAGTGGCACTATATTTTCTGATCCAATAAGAACAGTTATAACATTTTCTTATGACGTCTGTCTTATCTCAAACAACTTAATGTTATATAAGTGTTTTTAAGATTTGAAATAGCACACTTGAGCAAAAAAAATATTTACGTTGCCATTATCAAATGCTTAATTATATTTGTTTAAGCAGCCTAATTGTTATACATATATGCGCGTTCGTTGAATTTTGCCATAAAAGTAGTTTTTTTTTTAATTCGCCGAGACGTTTAATAATTTACTATAAAGTTTACGCCACAAAACAAATATATATTAGTGTATAGAAGTAAATAGCAAACGTGTGATAACTTAACCTTAAAACAAGCAACAAATCTAACTTAAAAGTTCATTACTAATTCTAAGATATTAGTAATTCTGAAAGTTCGTTGGCAAACAGATATGACACAACGAAGAGTTATATTTTATACTTTCGACGATTCTTTCCCTTTTTTCGATGGTAAAAAAGTGGTCTGCTGAATTGAACGATTGAATATTACGATTGACTAGAAATGTCCGATGCCAATCGCCACATAATGTTGTATTAAATGATCGCCGACTGAGAGTACATGAGCCGGTTCACATTGTAGACTGTGTCCATTACATTTTACACGATGTTTTGAGTAATTGTAATGGACCCCTCTGAGTTTAGACATATTTAAATGCTATTCTGCTGAATTTCTTCCATATTTTATAATAGTTGAAGCAAGGATTCACCAATTAGCAAGAGAGATGAAGCAGTAGCCTAAATAGTGGCTGGGAGCAGGTGAAAGTGCGTAAAGTGGAGTAAAAAAGACTACCTGAAAAATGAGAAGACTAGGACCGGGTAGTATTACGCTCAATTACTGGACCAATTGATGGGCGCTATTCAGGCTAAACGTTCATTTAACCAAACGGACACATTTCATGCTGCAAATTTTCATGTCCTACCTTCGATGTACTTTCACATGGGTCGGATTTAGCTCCTAACGATTGTTTGCACAAAAGGTCAAACCCTTAGACAACCATTATTTGGCAGAATTGAACAAAACGCAATATGCTGAGGATATTAAAAAATTAGAATGCCATGGGTGTAAGTGTATAGAATTGTATTTTTTTTAATAGCAAAAATAGCAGGCCTTTTTGTAAGATCGAAAACCTTTCGAACGACCCTCCTATGTTAAATGGAAACTTATTCATCTTGCAAAAAGTTGGCTAAATTAAATGAAGAGTTTCGTATCGTCAAACAAAAAAATTTAAATCTTCAACAGGATTTTTACAAAAATGCATGGTTTTACCCAGAAGCAAAGAAAAACCCAACATGAGAACGTAATGAAAAAGCTAAAAAACCGCAAACACGATTTAAAATATATAGTGTTTTGCCGTAGACGTTAGTGGAAAAAAAAAAGTAATGCCAAATAATGGGAAAAAATACCAAAGCCAATTCCTTCAATTTTAATGAAAATTAGCAGAATATTAAGTTGTTGCCATATGGATTGACCTGGTTAAATACCTAGTATAATGCCTGCTTCTATGGACTTACATCTTTTAGATTGGTTTGTGTAGAGCAATACTGAAGTTTAATTAAAGAGAAAAAATTCAAAGTGTTTTACTAAAATATACTTGTTAGTAACATAAAGTATACAGTGTGCAGATTAAAATTTATTTATTAGCTCTTATTTGGAGTTATGCTATTTTTTTCTAATAAAGTAGTTTAAGCGAATCAACAATATAGTAATCTCAGACAATCATTTAAAATATTGGAATTATTTAAGAATATCTGGTTTTTTTTAATCTAATGGGGAAAACCCATCCCAGCTTCAGTTAATAATTTATATCGTTTTGTTTTAAACTCATGAGAAATTCCATGATAAACTATATAAGTTATAAATCACTATTATGGTTAGATTAGATAATGTATTTATTTTTTAATAATAATAACCAAGAAAAACTGGAGACTTGGTCTTAGTTAGGAATCATAATAGTACCTCAAAATCAATGGCATTTTTTTGCCCAGAAAATAACAATGTGTTTGGACTCATTTCTAGTTCGATATAATATATTCCCTTACCCATTAACACAGTGTCGTTAAAATGAAATGGTGTAGTCTATGAAATGGGAGGAAAACTGGAATAAATCAACTTATTCAGTCGAAATGTATTTTTATTTATGGGTTCATGATAATGACAAATTTCTGCAAACAATTTTCTCTACCATACATTCGAGAAAATAAAGTATCCATTGCCATATTGTAACGGTGACATTACGACAACATGTTCTACAGAACATGTTTGGAAAATGATGCTCTACTGGTACATTACAATTTCTGCAATATCTCTATCTAGCGCCTTAGTCACTTTCTCCATTAAACTGATTATGTTGTGGAATAAATATTTAATTTTGTGAATACAATAATAATCCGCATAAAACTAATAATTTAACTTAAAAATAAATAATTTACTATTGTTGAGACTAAATTATCATGAAAACGAGAGATGTTTTATTAAGTCTTATCTAAATTTGCCATGCTATTTGAGAACCTTTTGATAACCTTTATCTAAGTATCATGTGAATTTAATTATTTAAACAATGTTTTTGTTAAAAGTTCACAAATGTGGATTGCATACATATCTAGATCGGCATTTTATGACCAACGTAAAACTTTCAGATAAGTAACTACTGGGTTGAAAGGGTTAACGACGATGTGACGTTAATACGATTGTCAACATTCTAAACACTGATTATGATTATATCGATTTTATTATGAAACTTTTCTCGTAGGTTTATTCAGGGTGTCATAATTTTTATCTATGACGTGCAAAAACTTTGTCGATATGGTGATGTATACGGTGTCGATATGATGATGAAATTGTGATGATATTATGTATTGATTTCTATTTTTCAACATTTTTTTTTTATTTGAAATGACGTGGAGATGGCGTTTGAGGTGTGATAACCTCAGGGATTTTTCTTTTTTAAATGATTAGGTTTTACAAAATATGTTATCCATTGTTATATTTCTATTTTTCGTTGGAAATGGTTACATACGGAAGAATGCTGAAACTAGAAGAAAATATAAGGGCGGCAGAAGGAAGAACAGATACACAATTTTATATGAATATAAATAACAGAAGTTATGGTTATCGGGGACGAAATGGAAATATTTGCAATTATATAATGGCAACTCTAAAACACGGCAAGTAAATGAAATAAAATTTTTGGGATCAATAATAGATCGAAAAGGAGTTTTAGATGCTAAAATAAACGGCAGGATATTAAAACACCAAACCGAACTTTGAGAAAGAGATGAAAATACAATTGCACCACCAACAATTTTTACAACAATTATAAATAATAAAATTTTGAGAATGAGACCCCTGAAAATTTCATATAAAATGTAGTAAAAATAGCAAATAAAAATTTGTCTGCCAAAATCCAGGAACAATTGTATACAAATTGGCGAAGATTCATTAAAAATGTGACAAAAATAAATCGAAAAAAATATATTAATATCAGTAAGAATAAGTTAGCGAATAGTGGATCGACTTAACCGAAAATATGTCGTGGCCGCCACTTAAATCACATCTTTATTAGATTGGAAAGCCTACGAAGCATTCCACGGTTCAATTTTTAGTTTTTCTTGGCACTGTTCCCAAATTAAAAATGTGACTCCATCACGTGCAAAATCGCTTCCAAATGTAATAGTTTAGCTAAGAAAGTTGCTTGCAAATAAAATTAGACTTTGTATTGTTCTGTCTTCCATAATATCTAATCGGGTTTTGAAACTACCGCATGTCCATTATACTCTTTAATAATAATAATAATAATAATAATAATAATCTTTATTGTCTGACAGAATAAATCCATTTATGAGACAATTCACAAAAAAATAACAAAGATAAAAAAGAAAATGAAGTCAAAAACAATGCTTATATAATAACAGACTTAGATAATAATAATAATAACCTTTATTGTTTGACAGAATAAATCCATTTGAGACAATTTATAAAAAAAAGCAACAAAAAAAAAAGAAAATCAAGACAAAATCAATGCATATATAACAGACTTAAATAAAGCTACAACAACGATCCCTACAATTTATTATCGATTATTGCAACAGCTCCAAGGCGACAAACCTCGTGAACCGATCTGCAGATACGTTATTAATGTCAACATCGCAGCACAGATCATTGAAGAGCTTCATGGCCTGAAACAGAGGTGTCCTGACCATGAAGTTGGTTCTAGCATAGGGTAAATTCTAGCATAGGGTGGGGCAGGATCTGATACACCTCGAAGGCACGTGGAAGCCCACCACAGATAGAAGTTCAGGGCAGTCAATGAGGGATCTACACAATTTATAGATGAACTGAAGAAGTAAATATTTTCGGCGACTAACTAACGATGATATTTGAAATTTCAACAGGAGACTATTCTGATCTATATGTCTCGTAGGATATCTTCCATCATGTCTGAATGCTAAAAACTTAGCGAATTTTCTCTGGACACCTTCTAGTTGCAATTTGTATCTGTTATACAAAGGGTTCCATACTACAGCACCATACTCCAACTTTGATCTCAGATAACTGTGATACAGAATTTTGAGTGTATTTATGTTCACGAAATCTGCCGAGTTCCGAAAGATGAATCCTAACATTCTCATTGCCTCACTCCGAATGTGGCTAATGTGAGATGAAAAAGACATTTTAGTATCAAAACAATTCCCAAGTCCCTGAACATCCCGACCCTCTCAATAATTGCACCATTCAGGTTGTAATCAAAATGCGTGACATTCTGGATATTCGCAAATGACATGATATAACACTTGCCAACATTCAGCGGCAAGTTGTTGATGTTGCACCATTTCTTCAATAACCTCAATATCGTTCTGCAACATAAAGCAGTCAGCGTTGCAATTTATATTTCTATATAGTTTCAGATCATCTGCGTACATTAAAATATTGCTTGAAACATTTGTTACTATATCATTAATAAATAGTGCAAAAATAAGGGGAGCAAGATTACTGCCCTGTGGGGCCCCACTCGTGGCGGTAAATTGAGGTGATCTATAACTTCGTACCTCAACGTAATGCACTCGATCGCTCAAATATGACTCAAATAATAGTATAAGTTTGCCGCATAAACGGACATCTCAAATACTTTAGCAAAAGGCGACAAAATCGACACAGGTCTGTAGTTTAAGATACTGCAACGATCGCCCTTCTTAAAGATCGGAACGATTCTTGCCTCCTTCCACACTTTTGGGAACACGCTGGTTGAAATTGCCGAATTAAACACAAAAGATAACGGCCTCAATAACGCAGGAGCACAATCTCCGACAAAAAAACACGGTACCTCATCAGGTCCGCAAACAAACCGTTTCTTCAATCTTTTCAGTGCCCTCATTATCATATCATCAGATAAATAGTCGAGTGTTACCTGTGAGCTGGAATTATCACTATGTGGGGTCATGTTCCGATCAGTCGGAGGTCTATAAACGCCGCTGAAGAACTTTGCAAAGGCGTTGACAATATCGTTAGGGTCTGAGTACTCACAGTCTCCGTCTGTGAGCAATTCAGGAAGGGAATCCGACCAAACCCTTGCCCTGACGTAAGTCCAAAACGTTGAAGGATCATCAGATATCGAATTCTCAGCTTTATTTAGATAGATTTTGTGGGCCGTGTTTATCATTTTCTTAACAGAAGTTCGTTACACATTGAATTGTTCCCGTAAAGGATTAATTAAAATTTAATTAAATTAAAATATCTTATAAGAATAATTATTTATTGTGTGACCTACTCATATTGATCACTACTTAAAATAAGAAAAGCTAGCTAATTTTTTATGGAAATTCATTAAAAAAAAAAAAGAACAGCGACTTAGGTCTAAATTCCACTTAAAAATAATATTGTAATTTCGTGTTTGAGAAAGAAATTGTGTCAAAACAATTGTTATATGATTTTTAAAACATTGTAAATCTAGACATAATACTCAATTCTTTTAAATACGAGAATATTTGATGTATGTTTAGGTAATATAATTTTTCATTTTGTTGGTATTTTTGTTTAGTGATTGTTTAAGGAAAGTGAAGTATCATTCAGACTAAATCAATCTACTAATACACCACTATCTAAAAAAAACCACTATGTGAAAAACACACTAGATTAAATAGGCCTATAGGGTAGATAGATCTCCGTTTTTCATTTGGAACCCTCTTATGGCTGGTAGTTATCTACTCTTTACCCCATTCTGCGAGATCCTCCCCTTTGCTTCCTACATCGTTCTTTGTACAAAACTCCCATGATATAAAATGTGTATAAACTTTATAAAGATTTAGCTAATAAAAGTAATCACCATTGTCAGAATTATTTACTATGCTCAATTAATGTTTTATTATTTAAATGTGGATTAGGCACTGATATAAGTATATGTAATAAAAAAGTCAAGTATTGTGAAATAGTCACGATAGGTTTGAATACAATATCTAAAAATAGGTTCGTGCTTAGTCATTCCTGCATATTTTTCCAATCTATATAGTCACTTTTCATGAGCCTAGTCATCACAGGAGTTTCGATACATTATATTTATACAACAATGATTATTCATTTTTACTACAGTTATCTATACTATAGTTATCATATTGTTCTACAAATATTTATTAAATAATTTGGAAAGCTATGATATAGTAAAGTGGTATTTACTCTTCATACGCATTATTGATTCTGACAACAAAGCTTAACTGCATATTTAACAATTTAAACAGTTTTCATTGTGCCAGATTTTGTTGCAATATATATTATTTTTGTTAGCATGTATAGGAGAAATTAAAAATCAATTTATTGATGATGACATCTTGACTATAATTTAAAAAGGAATAAACAATTTTTTACTTTGTTATTATCACTTTTATTTTTAAACAAAATTTGTGTGACTATAATTTCGTAAAACGATTTTACATTCTCAAACACTACTTTAAAACAAAACTTAAAGTAGTGTTTGAGAATGTAAAATCGTTTTATGAAATTATAGTAACACAAATTTTGTTTAAAAATAAAACTGATAGATAACAAAGTTAAAAATTGTTTTATTCCTTTTTAAAAAATGAACTATCACAAAGTAACGGACAAATCAATCAATAATTTGATTATAATTATTTAGCAAGTACAATATTTGTCAAGGTTATTTTTCTGATAGTTTCAGTGGTACCCTTATATGTGGTTTATTAAAAAGTTTGCCCTTGGCTCTACAACCTTTTCTTGGGTTTTGACCTCCACAATTCTACACTATTCTCGTCAATTTTCAGCTGATCATTTCCAATTTTTTTCTGCCATTATTTTAAGGCTGGTCTCTTCGCCTGATTTCGGTGGGGTTCCACTCCGTTTTTTGTGTTACCTAAGTTACCAGTAAACAAGCTACCTCAATCACTAGGATTTTATAAACTTTATTATATTTTCGTTATTAATCAGGGTATCAAGTTTGGAATTCGTTCTTATTCTCTAGTTTTTCTTGTTCGCTTATAGGTCCAAATTTTTTTCTGCAATATCATTCTCTTAAATCGCTTCCGATCTTCGTCATCTTTTTTAAGTAGGTGCAAATTTCGAAGGCGTAGGATATAACTGGCTCTATATTTTTTTTATAGAGTTTAAGTTTTGATGCTGGACTTGTTTGTATATAGTCATTTTTTATTTTCTTAAGATGTTTGTATATAGTATTTTTTTATTTTTATGAAATGCTTTATTTTATTATTAAGTTATTTTCATTTATGAGGGAGTATAGATGAAGTTGTTTTCCCTTACAAAATTATAGTTATTTACTGTTAATTCCTTCAGTTTTACTTTATTTGTGTCTCTTTTCAGGTTACTAAAGGTTTTCCCATTATTTGTACTTTTCATAGTGCTATGTGTGGAGGTGAAAGGGCAGCTCCCTTCCTTACGCCACTGTTGATTTCAAAACCATCTGTTTTTAACTTTCGATCAGCTCTGCAGCCTTAGTTTTGGTGTTCTTTATTTATTTTCAGCAATGGATATATAATGTTTAAGAATTATTTTTATTTAGAATTATTATTTATTTATTTTCAGCAATGGATATATAATGTTTAAGAATGATTGCGTTCAACGATATCCGTGTTCCGACAATCCGTGTTCAAATTATTGTTTCACATTATGTCTGCATTGTTTCTAGATGAGAAAACTTAAAATAACAAATATTTTTATTTGGTTATTCACATACAATCCTAGAACAGGTATTTGATAAAAATACCTTTTCAGTAAACATTTAGATTTTGTTTCCTTGCCCCCTGTTATGTTTATCTTCCTAGGAGTTCATATAATTAAGGTATACATAAAGGAATAAATATGTTTTCTATCGGATTTTTTTTTATATTATCACAAATAGTAGCAAATAATGTAAGCCGGTCGCGTTGGTGCGGACGGTAAGAGCAGCGGGCTGCCGCTGCTGTGTCGAAACCGCACTGGAGCGGTAGTTGGTTCGATTCCAGCGCTCGGATGGTTGTTTTTCTTTCTTTCTTCTGTCTGTTTACTTTCTAAAAGTTTGTGATTGTTTCTAGGCAAGATTGTAAAATCCGACTACGAATTGCCCCTCAGCCATGCCAGTTAAAGGCTGGGTAAGGCCGGATGCCTTCTCAGAAGTGTTCTACGTTGGTCACTCGCCAGTCGGTAGGTTTCCTGATAGACTTATGGGTAGGCACATAACCAAGGGTTTATAGCCCGAGGGGGGTGCTGGCCTGGGTTTGTCGGAAGCTGATGACCGTGGTTCGGAACCCACGTTAAGCTGTAGATCCAGTCGCTAAATAGCCTAGATGCGCCTCTAATCCTAACACTTTACCTTTTACTTTTAAATAATGTAATATAAGTATAATGCAATGCATAATTGCTTTCATATAGTGAATCAAACCCAACTTTTTACTAACAAGGATAAATAAATGTTGGCACTAAATTTTACACTCTGCCGAAGCAATCAAGATTTAATAGTATCATCGGGAAATCTTTCATCAAGTGATTTAATGTTTTTTGAAAACTCTCTTAAAGCTTGGAGTTAACATAACCTGATTTATTCCTGCAAGGTTGCAGTTGTATCAAACATATTTTAGTAACCATACTAAACTAGTAACATAGCAGACTATGGAAGTAATGAAATTTACAATTTTGGATACAAGGAACACAAAACTGGAGATAAGTGGGTTCTATAACCGGCAGTAGAGAGTATAATGGTAATGATAGTTTGATGAATTACTAAATGTAAAACTGATACAATATAATAAAATAATATAAAAATCAGTACTTACATTAAATTCACCTTTTCTGGGCGTTGAAATTTTTAAAGCCTTTAGGCCCCGCAGAGGAAGAGTTGAGTGTTTTTAACGCCCAACCTGAAAAAAAAACAAGAAAATAAATAATGCAACCTTAGTAACAATCAGTGATAAAATGTATTTTGTTTTTTTTTTTAATTAAAAAAATGCACCTACACCAAGGCGACTTCTATAAGTATGTTTTTTAACTGGTATGAAGGTGGATTAAAAGTTATATCAGAGTATCATAAAATATAATATATACAAATTAGACAATAATCCAAATAATTTATAAGGAAAAAATGTTTAAGTCAATTAAATATGAAGAAACACACATTTTAATAACTATACAAAATGATAGTGGATTCGGCTTTGAATACGGAATACGAAAATAATTAAGTACCATGCATGATTTACAAACCACAGCATAATGCAGGCTTGCGAGATTTCTAATTCCGTATTTTAATAAATATATTTGGAGAGAAATGCAACAATTTGCATTATTACTATAAATATATAATTTACATATTTTTTGAAAAAAAGAGGACTGATTCTCAGACTACTCGTTATATCAGAGTTTCATAAAATAACATTTACACAAATTAGACAATAAAGCCAAATTATAAGGAAAAAAAAATGTTACATTATTATTAAATAAACAGTAAATGTTAACGATAGAAAAATAGGCAGATATTCAAATAATTATACAAAATGATAGTGGATTCGGTTTACAAAACACAAAAATAACTAAAGTCCCGTGCATGATTCACAAACCGCAGCATAATGCAGGCTTATGAAACGTTTATTAGAATATTTCAGTAAAAAATACTTGGAGGGAAAGACAATAATTAATGTTATTATATAAATTTTATATAAATTATTTAAAAATTTTGAAACAAAAAGATGGGACTGATCCTCAGGCTCCTCGTTATATCAGAGATACATAAAATATCAATATACACAAATTGTACAATAATGAAACCAAATAAATTATAAGGAAAAAAGGATTTTTAAAGTCAACTGCAAATGTTAGAGATGAAAAAACAGATATTCAAATAATTATACAAAATGCTAGTGGATTCGGCTTTGAATACAGAACAAAGAAATAATCGAAGTCCCGTACATGATTCACAAACCTCAGCATAATGCAGGCTTATGAAAATTTTAATAGAATATTCCACTAAAAAATACTTGGAAGGAAAGACAACAGTTTAATGTTATATAAATTATTTAAAAATTTTTGAAAAAAAAAAGATGACTAATCCTCAGACCCCTCGTTATATCAAAGTTACATAAAATAAAATATATACAAACTGGATAATGAAATCAAATAAATTATAAAGAAAAAAAATTAAATTCAATTGTAAATGTTAGCGATGAAAAAACAGATATTCAAATAATTATACAAAAATTTAGTGGATTCGGCTTTGGATACAGAACAAAAAAAAAAAAATTGAAGTCCCATGCATGATCCACAAACCACAGCATAATGCAGGCTTATGAATATTTTAATAGAATATTCCACTAAAAAATACTTGGAAGGAAAGACAACAGTTTAATGTTATATAAATTATTTAAAATTTTTTGAAAAAAAAAGATGACTAATCCTCAGACCCCTCGTTATATCAAAGTTACATAAAATAAAATATATACAAACTGGATAATGAAATCAAATAAATTATAAAGAAAAAAAATTAAATTCAATTGTAAATGTTAGCGATGAAAAAACAGATATTCAAATAATTATACAAAAATTTAGTGGATTCGGCTTTGTATACAGAACAAAAAAAAAAAAATTGAAGTCCCATGCATGATTCACAAACCACAGCATAATGCAGGCTTATGAAATTTTTAATAGAATATTTCCGTAAAAAATACTTGGAGGGAAAGACAATAATTAATGTTATTATATAAATTTTATATAAATTATTTAAAAATTTTGAAACAAAAAGATGGGACTGATCCTCAGGCTCCTCGTTATATCAGAGATACATAAAATATCAATATACACAAATTGTACAATAATGAGACCAAATAAATTATAAGGAAAAAAGGATTTTTAAAGTCAACTGTAAATGTTAACGTTGAAAAATCAGACAGATATTCAAATAATTACACAAAAGGATGGTGTATTCGGCTTTGAATACAGAACATGAAAATAATATGTCCTGTGTATGATTCACAAACCACAGCATAATGCAGGCTTGCGAGATTTTTACTCACTATTTCAATAAAAATACTTATAATTTAATTATAGTTTTTTGAAAAACAGATGTGACTGATTCTCAGACTACTCGTTATATCAGAGTTTCATAAAATACAATTTATACGACAACGACGACAAAGCTAAATTATAGGGAAAATTAGATTTTTATTATATTATTATTAAGCCGACCGTAAATATTAACGATGAAAAAACAGACAAGTAATTCAAATAATTATACAAAATGATAGTGAATTGGGCTTTGAGTACAGAACACGAAGGTGAAATAAAATTAGCCGCGGCAAAAACATTTCCTGGAAAAATATAAATAGTCGACGGCTCTCTGCCATCGAATACCATTAAATCAATATGGTTTTTCCATAGCGGTAGTGAAAAAATGGTAAAAAAAAAATAAAAGTACAAAAAATATGTTAGGATATAAAACAATTTTTATATTAGAATAAGATTTTAACAAATGTCATTGACCTCCCTCTCTTCTCGACACGAGTTCTCGAATAATGGGTTTTAGAAGATGAGGCAGGACAAGCTAAATACTGATTTAAACGGACAATCTTAATTTTTTAAATAGAAATTTGAGTAAAAAAAATGTATTTTATTGTTTTGCCGTAATAATTTTCTCCAAAATTATTAATTGTTAATAATTCAGTTTTTTTTTATATACTTTCTCTATTTTTAATTAAACCCTTAACACTTCATTAAAATATTCCTAAACCATTAGAATTACTTCTTGCTATTGGATATCTTATATACTAAACTCGAAGGGATTTACCACTGAACACCAAATTAGTTTTTTATTTTGGGAGATAATTAGCTAGAATCATCGCCTGATGATGTTAATTTAATTAGCAAGGCGCGTTGGGAAGTTACACACAAAGTGATTTGGTGTTTAGTGGTAAATCTCTTCGAATTTACTGTTGCACACCGAAGGTTCCAATAGAAGAAGCGATATCTTGTATACTTATATACAAGTGCAGTGGCGGCTCGTGGGTTTTTAAAGTGGGAAGGCGTAGAAGAAAATAGTGCTGCTAAAGAATTTTTTGCTTTCCCCTTCCTCCTTCTTACATTACGTGCTACTGAAACCCTATACAGGATGTGAGCCAGGAAAATGAGTTAAATAAATTGAACGGAAGTAAAATATGGTGTTTTGCTCTGAAAAATTGTTTATTGTGATAAATGCTGGAGGCTGTGATAAACGGTGCGATAAACGCCCTACCTCACGAGCCGCCACTGCATAAGTCTATTTCTTTTAGAGAAAGATTTCGGTAGCTAATCTCATAGCACAACCAGAAGTTGACATTTGTTTTTACAGTTATCAGGCATCTTCTTAACTCGTTAATTCTTTAAGTTCAAAACGTTGGTGAATTTAACCTCCTTTAGAAAAAATCTTGATTTCCAGAAAAGAAAATGGGGAATACTTGTGGTTTTTAATAATTCATTACATTATATTAGAGGCCAATGTATTACGTCAAACATCTTATGAAAGAGTATTTTCCAGAAGGTTAAGATTGCGTCAAGGTTGTGATTCTAATTTCGAAAATGGAAAAACCCCTCAAGAATACTAAAGAGATAATAGTTAATTTACCTAGAAGCCTACTTTTACATTTTACTATTCCTATCTAGTTTAAATTCTAATAGAGTAATGCCTAGAAATATTTCGAGAATTTTAAATATCAATTTTTTCAAACTATATACACAACTTTGTAAAGTAATGTCTCTATGATAAGTAATTTTGTTTGAAATACAATCTTTTTTGTTATTTTTACAAGTAGTTTTGCAAAAATAACAATAATTTAATTTCTTAAGGTGTTTCAATTCTTTTACTGGAACCTTTGATATGATACATTAAAGATTTACTACTAAACACCAAATCAGATATTGAATTTTCTCCTGATGATGCTAAAATGGTTTGCAAAACGCACGTCGATAAATTGGTTTGGTGTTTAGTGGTAAATCTCTTCGAGTATAGTCCATAAGGTGTAATTTCTGTTTGAGTTTTGTTTCACTTTAAAATAACGATTTGATAATGACCACGTTATCCTAAAATGAATGAATGATCATTATCAATGTCTTGAAAATGAATACATTTTAAAAATGAATACATGTAGAAAAAATAATTTTGCACATATGGTAAAGATTATAGTAAAATAGGTTATAAAACTTTTACTAACAGTACCTTGGATTTAACTTTCACGTTTTATCATTGCGATTTGTTTTCTCTCTTCCAAGAATACACATTATACTGAACGTTACGAAATTTTGGAGGTGCTTTTCTATAAATGTACCTATATTTGCTTTAGAAATTCTTTCAAAGAATTTTTCAAGAATATAAAGTCACCGAGAGGCAGATCTAGCGAATGGGATGGATGATCAAATGTTCACCATTTTAAATTGATGATGCTCTTGTTTTTTTAGATATTATTACCCAACGAAAGAGATTTTTAATGACAAAGAAGTATCAATCATTTTTCTTTCCTTAATAAAAAAATAATAATATAGATAAAAAATTAAAATTATGCCACGCTTTCAAATAATTCCAATACATTTTTCTTTTTTTTAATATTAATGGTGGTATTATTTTTAAAACAATATTTTATACCAAGTAATTCTTGAACTGTTAACGCTAATGCTAATATTTTAAGCAATCCTACGTGAAAGATCTTTTCAGACAAGCTTTAAGGCCTCTTAAATAGATTATTCAAGTATTCTGAAAATATCACAGTAAAAACATTTGATTATGATATTACTTTTTTGATGTTTTTATTTAAATTTCCTTTAATCTAAATAATTTTGTTTTTCAAAAATTGAAAACGCGTTACTACTGTTAAAATAGCTCAGTTATTTTTTGATCGTTTAAATGGTTTGATAAAATCATTAATTAATTCTGTGATGAAGTAATTATACTTTATGATTTTTTTTTGAAGCGATTCTTATCAAATAAAAATTTATCTAAAAAAATTATTTTTATAATTTTTTTATAAATAATATCTATCATCTACAGGATTAAAACAACTTAATTTTTTTATTATCTCCTGATGATGTTAACATGGCTATTGAAACGCGCGTCCTGCAATTTTAATGCGATTTCGTGTGGCTGAACAACTCATTTGAATGTTTTGGTAATTATTATTTTAATAAATAACATATAACTATAAAGAATTCTGCCTTTTTATTTTAATAATTCCAAAAACAGTAGGTATCAGCTTTTCAATATTTAATAATAATTAGCCTTAAAATGATTACCTTGGAAATATTTTTTTAGAAAACGTCGAACTTTCAGAAATAATTTATTAATACTTTTAATTACACAAAAATATTTTCCAGTTTTTTAAAGTTTCCACTGAAATTTTATGAAATATAAATTGAAATTTAATTAACATATATATTAAAAATTGTGCAGTAAAAGCAATTCCTTTGCTTTTACTGCACAATTTTGCTGAAAAAGCTGCACGCTTTTGCTGAATTATTTTAAAATTATTCTCTTACAAAGTTAAAAATGTGAACAAAATCAACTGGTATTCTTTTAGAAACACTCAATATAAAATCATAATTCTCATAAAGTAAATGTATTTTTTAATACTGGGCGTCAGATTTTAATCAATTTAATTATATTTAAATATATTTTATTTTTAAAAATTTTATATATGTTAAAAATTTAAATTTAATTATATTAAAAAAAAATCATTCCATATAGTTAGAGATCCACTGATAGTACTTAGAGAAGATACTATTAAATGTATTTTTTTTTAATTAATTACCGTATATTTTTTTTACTAAGTAATTTCAAAAAAAATTACTTATCTGCTTCTAATAATAATATATAATATAGATAATACTTTCGAAAATAAAGGTACACTATTTTCATTTAATCAAATACTTTTTTTTAATATCTGTTCCAAGTAATAAATACAATTACTTGTTGAACTATGTATATGCATCTTATAAGACACTACATCAATTTTAATTTTAAACAGGACATTAATATATTTTTTTTGCCGAGAAAAAGAATTGGATGTCTGAAAAAACTACCCTGGATATATTTTTTACGAAATCCTAATATGCCAATTTGTTTTGAAAATAATTGGCACGCCTCTGTATAGTCTCCGTTCAGTCGTCTGACGTCAGAGCTCATCGACAAGCCTCAACAAGTCGACGAATCGACCACCAAGACGGTCAAGGTCGCTGTTTTGGGCCGGATTCAACCGGATTTCGAAATCGTTCTGTGGAAAAATCCCATCACCATAAGGCGTCGCGAAAATAAAAATAATACGTCGAGATTAGGGAGGTGAGCGACACTCCCAACACAATGGCGAAAACACGCAAACCCTCTTAATCCCACTTTAGAGCTGTTTGTGATCGTCTGCTAATGATAAGATAATACCGAATGTTTACTTGAACTAATTGAACATTGTTGAACGAAAAAAATCCTCCTTTTTTTAGTTGGCAAATGTTGTGCAATTTTCAAAAAATTATATATTTTTAATTATTTAGACTTACTCTGGTGCTAATCTGTTTTCTTCGCCAGTTAGGGCTGTTTTGTTGTCACACACCACAATAAAACTACAATGAAAATAAAACAGGAACTTTTAAGCGTTTTCAACGCACGAAATCTCAAATTAGCCCGCAATATCACGGTTTGGTGTAGCCGTTCTAGGGACCACACCGTTACACGTCCAATAAACTTCGCGGTCGCTAAAGTAGTGACGTGGGTTTTTTCTCTCAGTCCGATGAGCGACAACGTCGAGTGTGAGGGCGCTGCCGTCGGCGCACCTATCCGATTGGTAGGTGTTACGTCACGTACGACCAATCGCAAGTCGATTCTGCAAACAGGGTCACGGGACTATCGGATGATTCATTGAAACGAGCGGGGCTTGAGGGATCGCTCGTTAATGTTGCCAAATTTCGATGTTGCGAATTGTTCTGGAACGACCGAGTGGACTTTCACCTATACTGGAGATCGTTTTCAAGCCACAAGGCGCCGGTAAAAGAACTTCTCATTCGAAACGAGGTTAATGTTTTAACTTTTTTGGAGATTTTTTGTTTGGGTATTTCCCATCGTTTTATGGTTGAATTAGTAATTATTAGATAATATATTAAAGTGAAGGTAAAATATTAAATGGCTATTATTTAATATTGACATTGAAGTTTAAAACTAATTACAAATATACAATATCGAGTACATTCACTGAATGAAGCGTGATCAGTTAGGGAAGAAAATATATGGGCCAAGAGCACAAAGTAAAAGAAAGAACAAGTATGACAAGTAGCAAAAAAAGAGAAATTCAATAGAGCAACAAAGTATATTAGATTTAATATTAAAAAAAAAACAAATGACCGAAAACTTAAAAAAAAACAATGTTTGTTTCATAGATCTGCGGAAAGATTTTGATAAGTAAAAAGAAGTGATGTATGGAAATGAGTAAAGTAGATGATATGATAGACATCATTAAAGCTCTTTATAAAAATAACATAAAAACACATAATTATGAAAATTGTGCAAAAAGTGGTATTAGGAAACTGAAAACTCAAAACGATAATTTTGCAGCGGATTGATATGATATTAATAACAGGTACAGATGACAAACTGCAGAATAATATAGAAATCTACCAAAAAAAGCTGAGAAAAATAAAATCATAATCATTAACAAAAGAAAAGACACAAAATATAATTAGATGGCAAAACGTTGGAACAGGTGTGTTCTTCTTCTGTGGTGCTACAGCCTTGACCTTCGACCTTGATCAAGAATCTTTGGTAATGTGAATGATGTGAACGAAAATTGCGTAACTCAAGCAGTTATACAACGATTTTGACATCTTGAACTACGTAAGGGTTGAGCGACTCAGATGAGCAGGACACGTGGCGAGAATGCCAGAAAACCGAATACCAAGAAGACTCATGGACAGACGAACAAGGGCTAACAGAAAAAAAGGTAGCCCAAAGACACGATGGCAGGATAGTGAAAGAAGAGATGCTCAAGAACTACAGTACATCAAAAACTGGTAAGAGACTTCTGGAGATCGATCCGGTTGGAGGTGAAAGTTGAAGCAGCTCAAGATTCTCTAAAGGGCTGTAGCACTACAGGAAGAAGGTAAAATAGACAAGCCTTTGCACTTTCTAGCTCACCCTAATATGTTTCGTTTGTTTTAAGGCAATAAGGTACAGATTTTCTTAAACCAACGAATGTCGATAGCTACTATTAAATACATTTACTGTTATAATAGTAGTAATCGACCGTTGATTTGTAAACATTTCATTTAAAAGAAAAGCGAGTTAAGAGTCGGTTAAAACTTCATTTTAATGGGCGTCCTATGTCTTACAACTCATCTCGTCTGCGTGCAATGAAATTATTAATCGCCTTTTTTTCTGTACAAATCGATACGATTAAACGTATAAATCCATCCATCATTGAAGTCCACTGCTGGACGTAGGCCTCCCTTAAGAGCTTCCACTGTGTTCGGTCCTGCGCCGCCTGCATCTAGTTTGTTTTGATGTGTTTTAGGTCATCAGTCCATCTGGTGGGACGACAATCTCTTTTTCTGTTGGCTTCCAATCTTGGTCTCCATTTGAGGACTCGTTTTGTCCATCTGTCATCAACTGCTCTCGCAACATGACCAGCCGGGTTCCACTTCAACATCGCTATTCTTTCTATGGCATCAATCACTTTCGTTTGTTTGCGTATTTCTGTATTTGGTATTCGATCTTGGATTCGAACTCCCATTATTGTCCGCTTCATAGCTAGTTGTGCACCATATGTAAGCCTCTGCACCATATGTGACAACTGGAAGAACCCACTGGTTGAACATTTTTCTCCTCAAACAAAACGGCAATTCTGACTTTAATATATATTTCAGTTTTCGGAAAGCAACCCAAGTTGCCCAAGTTTGATTCTCTCTGCTGATACTAATCTCGTGTCCCAAGTACTTAAGAGATGTAGTTTCCTCTATTTTGATGTTATCGATATAGACGCCCCCACCAAGTACCAAGTTTGTCATAATTTAGGCTTTTGCGAAGTTGATTTTGAGTCCCACTTTTTTGGAGACTTCGTTGAAATCATTAACATCACAATAGTATCATCCAGACGTCGGCTATTAAAACCCAATGATCCAAATAGTTTAATTTGGCCATTCACACGAGGGTCGTCGGCGAATCTCAAGTGTTTGATGAAAAACTGCACTAAACTGAAAAATTGTAATAAAACATCTAGAGGATTAAGAAATCATAAATATAAACAAGTGTGTCTAACATTTTGACGCCCAAAAAAAGTAAACATTTACAAATAATTATATTTTGATCAAGGTCAGTTAAACGTTTTCCCTTTTCCAATATTTTAACTTATGTCATAGTGTGTTTAACACTAAGTATTACACATAAAAAATATTATTTTGAATCACACTGACCAAAGTGGCAGATCACATAAAAAAATCAATTGTATTGATGTAAAAATAATTAACTGCTGAAAAAAAACCTCATATAAATCAGCCAGCCCGTTAACGTAGGAAAATTAAAACCCTGAGAAAAAATTGGCCAATTAAAAGGGGAGATACAAGTTCCACGTCGGAGTTTGTTACATTTAGGAAGGGTTTAATTTGTATTCATATTTTGTGAAATATTTCACGTATTACTATTGAGATAGGAACGGAAAATACAAAAAAAGTAAAGTCTATCACGGAAAGTAGAAACATAGACTCGCAAAGCAGGCAAGAAAACTGATTTTTTCCCTTTTTTTTAGTTTTTTCGCCACGATCTAAAACTCAAGAAATATCAAAAAGATCTGTTCTTATTTAAATAAAGAATCACTGGGTAAAAACAAAAAACCAAACAGAGATAAATTTCTCAGTGATTCTTTTCTGCTTTTGCATTTGCTTTTCTGCATTTGCTTAACGAACAAAATTTTAAAAATATAAAAATGTTCTAAAAAAATATACAAACATAATATAAAAATATAAATAAATTATATTAATTTGTGATATATAAAGAGTAAAGTAAAGTTTTGGGGTTAGAGGCGCATCAGCAACTGAGAAGGCTATTTAGCGACTGGACCTACAGCTTAACGTGGGTTCCGAACCACGGTCCTCAGCTACCGAAAACCCCGATCAGCACCCCCCTCGGGCTATCAACCCTTGGTTTTGTGCTTAACCGAAAGTATCTCGAGAAGCCTACCGACTGGCGAGTGACCAACGTAGAAAACCTCTCAGAAGGCATCCGGCCTTGCCCAGCCTCGAACTGGCGTGACTGAGGGGTGATTCCTTGTCAGATTTTACACTCTTACCTAGAAACATTCACAAGAATTTTAGAAAAACTTTTTTGCTTAGTATGGGATTCGAACCCGGTCCACATTAACTGCCGTAACGTAAGACTAACGCTTTAGACACCACAGCTAATGTGGCTCCTAAATTAAAGAGTGAAAGTAAATATATTTTTTGTGTATGTCAACGGTACTTACATTGACAATAAATTTTCATGTCAGTGACAAGTATGTCGGTATTTTTTGGTAGTAACCAAAAAATATATATAGGTATAGGGTTGTGTGATTGTTTATTGTACTGATTGTGTATTCAAATACTTAAATGTGTTTAATTATATTCTTTAGAATCGGGAACCATATTGAATTTAAATCTACCGAAGGCATAGCAATACAGTTATTTTTATTTAAATTAATTATAGCGGTTTCTTTTAATCTTCTGTATTTTGTTACGATTCTTTTAATACCGTTTTGGGATTATTCCAAATGATTTTATGTCCCGATTCCCATGCGTATTGACAAATTCTAGATTTATTAAAATCGCCCTTTCTTGGAAGGTTTTTATGTTCTTTTATTCTAACATCTAACGGTCTAGATGTCTCACCTATATAGAATTTGCCACATTCGTAGGGAATTTTATAAACCACATTTTTGGTATTCTGTGTTGTTTGGTTTGGTTTTTGTTAATATAGATCTAAGAGTATTTTTTGTTTTAAATGTCGTTCTTATGTTGTATTTATTTCCTACTTTTAATTGTGTCAGAAATACCGCGGATGTAAGGAGAATTGTGAGGTTAATTGTTTGAGAGTTATTATTATTGTTATTAATAATTTGTCTGTTTTGTCTGGTATCAAAAGTTTTAAACGATTTATCTATGAATTTTTTTTGGGTAATTGTTTTTTATTAAAATGTCTTTGATGTGATTTGTTTCTTTTTGTAGTGTATCACTGTCGGTACAAACAAATTTTGCTCTGTCATATAAACTTTTAATTATTCCTATTTTTACTGATTTTGAGTGATTGGAAAAGAAATTGAGATACATATCTGTGTTTTTATGTGTTTTTTGTTTTTAATGTGTTGTTTTGTTTTAATATTAAAGTGTCGAGGAATGGCAATTTATTCTCCCTCCCCATCTCCAAAGTAAACTTAATTGTAGGCACTCGAGAATTTATATCTTGTAAACATTATTTAGATCTTTAATGCTATATAGCAAAAGTATCATCAACATATCTAAGCCATATTATTGGCTTTTTAAGAGATTTACTTAATAGTTCATTCTCGAGTTACTCCAAAAAGATATTACTCATCAAAGGAGAAAGAGAAGAACCCATTGCCATTCCGAAATTTTGTTGATAATAATCATTTTCTAATTGAAAATATGTGGTTTTTAAGCACAGAGTCAATAATTCCAAAATTGTATTTATGTTTAGTTTAGTGCGGTCTTTTAATGTTATATCATGTTCTAATCTTTTTCTAATTATTAAAAGTGTTTTATCAACTGGTACATTAGTAAATAAACTTACCACGTCAAAACTAACCATTAAATTATGATTTGTAATTTTAATGTTCGAAATTGTATCTAAAAAATCTGAAGTATTTTTAATATATGAATTAGTTTTACCCGAAAGTGGATTTAAAATATTTAATGAAAATTTTGCTAGTTTCTAACATGGGGAATCTTTACTACTAACTATCGGGCGCAGTGGTATGTTTGTTTTGTGAATTTTTAATAGACCATAAAAATGAGGAGGTTTACTTTAATGTGGTGTAAGTTGTGATCTTTCTAAATGGTTTTTCTAAGTTTTAATCTAATTCTGTATTCATTTGCACTTTCCAAAGGTAATTTTTGAGCAACAGACTCTACTGCCGAAATAATGTCTTATTTAGGAACATCTTTCGATGTAATACTAAAATTTAGTCCTTTAGAAAGTGCATACTTTTCAGAATCCGATAATATTTTACTTGAAAGGCTAACTACAGTTTTATTAACTAACTAACTACTGTTTGTGAATTAATTTATTTTGTATTTATTCCATTTTGTATTTATTCCAAGAAGAAAATATGCCAGAGAAATGGAATAAAGCGTTGATAATACCACTGCATAAAAAAGGAGCTAAGGAGGAATGTAATAACTACCGCGGAATTGCACTGCAAGACGTGACCTACAAAGTGATGGCCAAGATGATTAAAGATCGACTAGAGAAATACCATAACGAACAAGTAGGGGAATACCAAGGAGGGTTCAGGGCAGGAAGATTAACAACCGACCAGATATTCATCATGAAACAGATCCAACAGAATACTTATGAGCAAAATTTGAGCTTACATTTGCTGTTCATAGATTATCGGCAAGCATATGACTCCATTAGCAGGGAAAAGGTGTTCCAAGCAATGAGACAACTGGGGGTCCCGGAAAAGTTGAGGAAGTTGGTGGAGATGACTGTCAGGAGAACAGTAAATAAAGTTATAGTCGATGGAGCAATGTCTGAGGAGTTCATTGTAAAGAAAGGACTGAGACAAGGCGATCCACTGTCAACAGTTTTGTTCAATCTGGTGCAGGAAGTGATTCTGAGGGAGAGTGGCATCAATACCAAGGGGTTAATATATGGTACCAGACACCAATGTTTGGCTTATGCCGACGACATTGTACTGATGGCGAGATCCAAGAAAGAAGTAGTAAAGGTTTTCAAGATGTTGGAAAGAAAGGTGAGAGAATGGCTTAACAATTAACGAGAGCAAGACCAAATATATGGTAATGAAAGATAGCACCAGAGGACTCTGCCCTAATTTAGTCATTGATTGTGCAGTAAATAAGAAATATACAATAGAGAAAGTGGAACAAGCTGAATATCTGGGAGTAACACTAACGAGTAAAGGGGATGAAGAAAAGGAAATAGAGAAACGACTAGCGAAAGGAAGCAAAGCTGCAGGAATGTTTTCAAAAATTTTAAGGGCAAAGAATATAACAAGAGCAGCAAAAGTAAGGGTGTACCAATCAATACTAAGGCCCACGGTTACCTATGCGTGCGAGACATGGACGATGACGAAGAAGGAAGAAACTAAGCTGGAAGTCTGGGAACGAAAAATATTAAGGAGAATTTTTGGAGGAGTTAAAGTTCTGAATGAATTTAGAAGAACAAACAAAGAAATAGAAGAACTGTACAAAAAACCAAACATTGTTCAGGTGGTGAGAGCGCAGCGAGCTAGATGGCTAGGGCACATAGCGAGGATGTCCAGCGGGAGATGAGTTAAAGGAATTCTAATGAGAGGCGAAGGGGGAAGGAGAAGAAGAGGGCGACCGAGGAAGAAATGGCTGGATGAGGTGCTAAATGATTTGAGGAAAGTAGGAGTGAGGGATTGGAAGACTGATGCTTTGGACAGAAAAAGTTGGAAAAGAAGAGTGAAAGAACTCGAAGCCAAGGGCCACTAGGCTTGTAGAGCTGAATATTATTATTTATTCCATGTTTGGCAATAATTAAATTTTTAAATTTCATAATGTGAGTATTTTTTTAAGAAAACCGAAGTAAAATTAAAATCAATTCTTCTGTTAAAACCTTCGGGGTGAAACATCAAATTCGAAGGGATTTACTACTCAATACCAAAATGACTTTATTTAACTTCTCGAAGCGTATCAGGAGATGATTCCATCTTAGGCTAGTGCCAGTTGAGACGTCCTTGCCTAGACCTAGGACGCGCGACCTAATGATCCAAATAGTTTAATTTGACCATTCACACGGGGCTGTGCCACCGAACAAGTGGGGCGATCTAACCACCATCAGCGACTCTCCTGCTAGCCAGTGGGCTGTGGTTTTCTAATCAGTCTGTCAAATATTGTCTCAGGAAGCGGATACAGCCATTGAATCATTTGTTGTCGAAATGTCTATTTTTGGAATTCAACAGCGCACTGTTATATGTTTCTTTCAGAGAAGTTCATGAAATGATGGGAAGGACATCCAGATGAAATTGGAAAATTTATCAGTTCTAGGTCGCGTCACTCATAAGGCTTCGTTTGATATTTGATTTAATGTAATGCTTGGCTCACTACACGTTTCATGATTTTTAAACGCTTTACTAGGAACGATTGTCATATAAATGGTTTAGTTTTAGAATTAGATTGAATAATCTTCTGATGATGTTAACATGGTTAACGAACCGCACGCTGATAAGTTTCATAAGGTGATTTGCTATTTAGGTGTAAATCTTCTCGAGTTTCATAGAACTAAAATAGTATCCATTAAAATAGAAGAAATTCTGGTTTGTTGACAATTCCTTTGACTTTTCGCAAATCAGTAAAGCCTTGTAGGAAAAATGCATCGCATAATGTGCGGAGGATAGTTTTAAGAACTTTTTGCATTGTAATGATAATGAATTGGGTATTCTAGACAAGATTTCTTAAAACCCTTGTTCTATGAGAAAATGTGCTTCAATATATGAGAATCGCTTCAAAAAATTCTCGGTCCACAAAGAACGCATATTTGAAATACTAGGTTTTTGAGATTTTATTATTTTTCAACTTAGTGACATTGCAATTAAATATTTTCAGACCAATGATGTAATTGATATCCTCATCATAATGAAATTTGTAACTCTGCAAATTAAACAGTTGCCTCAGCTTTGACCTTATCATTTGAAGTGAATCTTCGTCCAACGAACCATTTCTTCAAGTTTGGGGAAAGATTTGGTCGCTGGGAGTCAAATTCGCTGAATACGGTGAATATAGAAGCGTCGGCCATGGTGTTTTGGAGTAGCAACCCAAGACGTCTATACAAACGCATTACGTGGAAAGCGCGTATTTTTTTTTGGTAAGATATGGACGCCCAGCCTGAATTAATCAATTGATTCACTATTTAAGCACTTCTCCCCGGTAATGCTCCTGCCTTTTAACTAGGTAGTCTATGATTACTATACCACTTGAATTCTAGCAAATAAATCGTAGCCAGAAGTTTTACTGCACATTGGAAACAATTTTGTTGGTCGTAATTTTAGGCAGCGTAATAACTTCAGTGCATGTACGACCACGTTTAAATTCGACAGCCCACTTTTTTACCGTGGAAAACAAAAGAGAAAAATCTTTAAAGCGGAATTTAACTCTTTTTCAATACTCGTCGGGGTTAAATACCTGAGTTTATAACAGCTCGAAGTTCAATTTTATCTATTTTTCATAATATATCAAAATTTACTCGATAGCTACAAACAAGCAACTAAACATACGCGACTGAAACTCTGCTCAAGCCATCTATTGAATCACACTTGACAAGTATCATAGTGATTTGATCATACGTATGCCACATTCTGTCAGGGAACTTTTCGAATGACCCTGGTGCATATTGATTAAAAAATTATAAAAAATATTTCAAGGTGGTTAATTTGTCAAAATACAATGTCTAATGTAACACGAAACAAATGATTTAGGTATGCACTTCAACGATGTGTTTCGATAATTTATCTCTTATCATATTGAGAGATCTACATAGACGATCCGTTTTATCTCTGGCAAAATTATCAATAAACAAACAACGTCAAAATTAATTGAAACTTAAAAATCACGGATAAAACATCTTAAACATGAATTTTGCCAATAAGTTTTAAATTTTAAATGAAAATTTGAAAGTGTTTTACAGATGTAATACTTCAGTAATCAAGATATGTAAGGTTGAACGCTTTTTGAGTTATACAAATATTTAGTTGATTTTACATAACGCTGATTTTGTTGATGAGTACTACAAATAATGTATGTTACAAAACAAATAAATTTATTTCTATTAACGGCTCTTTCAATAAGATTTTTTACGACTGACTACTTATTTGACATTATTTATGCCCATCTTGACATATGGGAATGCTATGGATAAAAATGGTGTCGTATGCTACGGATTAGCATATATTGGATTATCCTAAAAGTTCGTATAGATTTTCTTAAGAGAAAGAGAAACGCAAATAGTTTATGTATAGTAAATCTTTGGGTCCTTTCCAATCTCACCAAATTCAAAGCAAAATTTTCTTCGGATGAAGGCCGCCTTTCGCCTTATTTAAAACCGCTGATCCAGGAAACCCCATCATTTTTTTCGTCGGACGTTGTTGTACACAATCTCCTTTTTATCACTATTTATCATCCGCTTCAGAAATGGACCTTCTGAAATTTCTTTCAGCAAAAGATTGCCCAAAAAATTCGCTCCAAAAGATTTCACTCACTAAGTATGTGATGGACCCACATGTACTGGCAGATACATCCTTTTTTTCGGATGGTCAAACACAGCCGATTTGACAATATTTAATTTTTCTGCTATCTTACGGACCGTGGTACATAGATCTTCGACTATTATGCCCTCTATTTCATCGACATCAGTGATTGAAGAACGGCCAGAGCGATTCCGGTCTTCCAGGTTAAAATCCCTGACGGACTGCACTACTTGTGTATCGTGGTTTCCCCAACAAAACCTTCTCCGTAAACATCGCATTGTCTTTTTTGAAATAAAAAAAGCATAATGTGGTGGTAAGATCCAAGTTATCGGCCGACATTTTCAATTTGAATCAACTTGAATAATTGAAGATAAATCCATTAAAGCGAATCTGAACGTAAACAGTGTATATATCATATGTATTAATAATATGTCAATAAATATTCCTAATCCAACGCAGACTTTTCTTTACAGGCGTTAAAATAATAACTAATAGAACACTAAACACCGAATCACTTTTTTAAAGTTTTCGACGCACGTTTCGTTTACCATGTTAGCATCATCAGAAGATGATTTAATCTAATGTTAATCAACTATGTTCTATTTATATGAAAACCAACCCTAATAGCTAACCTACTATCTATAAAGTGTACCACCTACCTAATGAAGTGTGTAAAAAACAGGTTAGAATAGGCCCTATTTTCTTGCATTTTTCTATTTGAATATGCTTTCATATGCATCCAAAACTCTATTGTTATTTACACTTTTAACCAGTCTTTAATTACTAATGTCTATATTATGGACATGTTCGATTGCATGCTGGCCAACACAAGATTTTTCATTTCTTTCATATTTAGATATGAACAACATTGCCCACATTAGGTGGGCAATGTGTCCTTTATATCACGTTAATATGAGTCTTTTTGTTTGCCCAATATACCTTCGATCACAATCTTGATAGCTAATTTCGTAAATCCCCGACTTTTCATGTTGATCTACTTTTTACTTTGGATTACCCAGCACTTTTGGACTTGGATTTGGTTTGTACACAACCTTAATGTCCACTTTTTTCAAAATTTTGTCTAGTCCTCGAAAGAGGGCTTACCATCTTTAAAAAGTCAGTATTTCATGGCGAATAGTTGGCGCTGAAGATTCAATGGCTCGCACTTTATCGAAGATGAAGTGAATAACGCCGTTGACAATCCAGAACCGCGAAATCGCAAAGTGATAAAAATATTTTTGTAGCCTGAAATTGGAGCTCTGATTTGTCACCGTTGGGTTACTTGCTGTGAGGCTACGGTAAAGGAGATATTTTTAAGAATAATCCCTAATTAACTGATCAGTTTAGGAACGATTTTGTCGTTCTACTTTTCTCTACTTTTCACCCGGTGAGTTCAAATTGATTACAGTTGACTCATTTATTCAAATATGTGCAAATATTACTTCACAACAATACTATTGGAGGAACCCTGCCTCGTCTCGAGCTTCATTAACTTTAATAATTTTAAAATTTGAAACAACAGACGTGTAAAAAGCAATAGAAGAAAAACCTACCACAAAGGCGAATACTCGACTCCAAATTTATTATTTTAACATCCAAGATTAGCGGGCGTATTCTCTTCAGTGGCTAAAGAAACCTATTCTATATGAGATGATATGATCATACTCCGGACATTCCAACTGGCCGGGAGGTGGTATGTATCTATTACTCGGTGCTTGATACTGATGAATTAGTGGTTTCAATTTGGTCCTGTTGAGGGCAGTCACCTCCCATTGATGACTAGCATTAACAAACTTTAATGCTTTAATCATCCAAAACAAGTACTGTCAAAGTCAAAGTACTGTATAATAACTTAAAATTTAATTTGGTCAATTTTTTAGAAAATGCCAAAACACAAACAAACAATTAAATACATACGATTGAAACTTCGCAGTACACCATTTGACATATCATACTTGACAAATATCATAGTTATTTGGCCATACTTGAGCCGTTTCTCTGTCAGACCGAGGGTTGACCAATAATTTTAGCATTTAATAAACCGATTTCCCATTTAACTCAAGGGTAGAACAATTTTTGATGATCGCTTCTTAGAAATAGTACAGCAAAGAATGGCTGCATGGGACCATTATGTGTATTTAGTGTAAAACAGTTTTACAAAAATAGTGCTTCGAACTTGACTGTTCGCCAGCTTTTCCATTTCTACTTCGTCTTCCTGTAATTGTACAACCCATCAGTGAGCCTTGACCCCCTTCAACCGTCGCATTGACCCTCTTCAACCTTCGTCTCTAACTAGATCGATCTCTACCAGCCCCTTGTCAGCTTTTTGTGCCGTAGTTCTTCAGCATATTTTCTTACATTGTCTATCGTGTCTTTGGTCTATCTTTTTTCTGTTACCCCCTATTCACCGCTTCGTGACTTTTCTTGATATTCGGTTTTCTGGCAACGTGTTCTGCCCATCTGACTTGCTGAACTCTGACATAGTCTACAATATCCAGTTCTTTGACTGCTTAAATTTGAAGTTATAACTGATCTTCTAAAGGGTCTTTCAAATTGAGCGGTTTTTGAAATCATTCAATAAAACACAGAAATTGCGTTGATTTTAAAAAACTTTTTGTTGATAATTGAAGTATAGTGTATGACATTTAAACGCCAAAGACAATATCTGCCAAATGACCACCTCTTGCATCTCCACAGACGCCCACTCTCGTCAAAATTTTGGATAACATCCGTGTTTGGATAATCACCGTGGCTCTATCTCAGCAATGACTCGAATAATTTAATTCTTAGTTGAGGAATCGGTGTGAATTGTTCTTATAGACTTGGCTTTTCACGCAACCCCAAATAAAATAGCTCAACGGCGTCAAATAACATGATCTTTGTGGTGAATTAACATCATCGTTGCTTGGAGGAACTCGTTCCAGACATTTTTCTCTCAATAAATCAATTCTTTCATTAACAGAGTGAGGTGCAGCGTCATACTATTGGAACCACATATCCTCCAGATCAATATTATTCAATTCAGTCCACAAAAATCCAGTTATCATCTCACGATATCAAACACCATTAACATTCTGAAATAAATACGGCCCAATTAGACCTCCAGACCATAATGCACACCAAACAGTGACTCGTTTAGAATAAAAAGTTTTCTCATGAATCAATCGTGGAGTTTCCTTAACCCGAATGCAGCAATTTTGTTTATTAACCTAACCATCAATTTTAAAATGTGTTTCATCTGAAAAGATGATTTTTTGAGAGAAATAATCTGACAAATGCACGACGTTTTGAATAATCCAGTGGTTTTAGTTCCTGTGTTATTTGAACCTTGTATGCCTTCAGAGCTAAATGCTTTCGTAAAATACGCCATGTTGTGGATTCATTGAGTCTAAATTGTTGTGAACGTCGACTAATTGAAATTTCTGGGTCTTCAGCAATACTTTCACGTACCAGATCAATATGTTCTTGTAAATGACCAGTTCGATTATATATTGCTCTTCTATCTTCTACCAAATCAGTTTCTTGATTTTTTTAACAATTCGATTGATTAATGCTTTCAGATAGACGACTGTGCTAATCGTAAATATCACAGAATTCTTTAAAAAACATTTTTCACTAAACGCCCATTGTCGTAATAATAATAATAATAATAATAATAATAATTCAACAATTTTAACTCGTTGTATTGTGTACGATTCCATTTTTCTAAATGTCATATATTACACTTCTGAAGTGAGACTAGACCTAGACAAATTCACAACGCCATCTGTGTTTTATTCAAGAATTTAAAAAACCGTTCAATTTGAAAGACCCGTTAAATTCCATTATCCTTCACACCGCCAAACATTTTCCTGGGTACTCTTCTTTCAAATACTGCAATAATCTCCTATGTTTTCTTTGTAAGGGTCTATGTCTCGAATAATGTCGTATGATGCACGTACATTGTATATTAGCTGTAGTCCTGCTAGATTAAGACACTAAAAAGGCAAATATAGTTTAAAACAAAATACATGTACAATACATACATACATTTTTAATTCAGCGTGACGGTATGCAATTTTGACATCACCCTGCTATAAATAGGAAATACAACAATATTGTAAAATTTGAAATCGGAAAAGGTCTTTGACTAGGGGATGGATTAGCATTAGTTCTGTTTAAAATATTATTGAACAAAATCATCAGCGAAACAGACATCGACGGATAGATACGAAAGTGAGATAGATAACATGATCGAAAAGACGCAAATACATTTGAAGAGAGATCTATAATGAAATCAAGATGACAGCCAAAAGAATCGACCTAAATAAAATAAATACACGTATGTCCAAAAGTTTGGAATATTCGTACATTTCATCTATTTATTGATAATTGTAAAAGTTTTTCTTTTACTCGTTGACGTAATCATCATTTTATTGCTGTTACTGGTACCAAATAAAACTCGACACCAAATGACCAATGTGCCTAAAATTATTAATCAAAAAATTACAATGTACCAATTGCCTTCAAAAACAATTTTAAAATAAAAATCCTCCATGGGTCTGTATGCCTGCCTGTAGGCGATTTGGCATGCTGTCGATTAAATGATCAATTTGCGTGTTTTCAAAATGCCCCAAGCAAGTTGAATAACATTCATGTCAGGCAAATTTGCTGGCCACCTTAACTTGGTTTATGCCCTCCTCTTCAAGAAAATTTAGTATTGCAGCTGTTCGATGAGGAAGTGAATTGAAACAGACTCACATGATTTAAAACTTCCTCGATGTACACAGCCCCAGTAACTCTTCTCTCTACGACCATTAGAGATGTTCGTGTACCCCTGATAATATCACCTCAAAACATCACGCTCCCACCTTCAAATAGTATACGTGTTTGAGCTGTTTCTAGTCGGGCATGTCGACCTGGGACTCTCCAAACTAATATTATTCATGAATCAGAAATCAAGCCAATTCTTGTCTCATCAGAGGACAATTCGTTACTCCAATTAGGACTATGATCAACCGTTTCCCGATCCCATTGTAATCTTACATTTTTTTTGTTGAGAGGTTACTTTGTCTGCATGTTATCGTTTATCGTAAAACATTTATTCCTTCAAGCACAGACAATTTCTGTGAGCTATCATTGATATATGCCGGTCTTATGCAGCTGTTGTACATCATTTTCTATCATTTCTGGGGCGATCATTTATGTCATTTGTCTCTTGGAATTTTTTGTAAATTTTCGATACATCACTCTGGAAAACACTTACAATGTCCGCGATATCACTTTGATTATAACCCTGTTGTAACAAAGCACTCTGTTACTTTTGATCTGTTAAATTGAGAAATCATGTTTCTAGGCATTTTTAAACAAATTGCTTGAAGTTTGAAAAATAACTGAAATATCGTATGAAATACCAGTATCAACGAAATGTGTAAAAATCAAAAACCTGTCTTATCTGCAAAACAATGCTTTTGTTATTTTCATTTAAAAATGATCTAAAATAAATATTCATCACAATTTTTAGAGTACCATAGGCATAGATAGCCTATTTGTAAATATTCCAAACTTTTGGACATATGTGTAGGGATAAAACAAAGGAGATGAAAAAAAAATGTCCAAGAAAAGAACACAACTGGATAATCAGCGGAAATTACATGTTTTTTTGCAAAAATATAATTATCAATTAACTAATGATAACGTCCAAAGTACCAGTTTTCTTTCTAATTTCTCTTGCCCGTTGGCGCTACCAAAAGTAAAAAAATCCATCGGACCTCGAATATGATGCAATACTTTCCCTGCACCGTCCAAACTTTTTCCCATAGTAACCGACTATAGGAGATAAAATATATACAATATGAATCATGATTACTTAATCAGCAAACTATTGCTTTACAATTTTTATTTGATAGGTAGATGCAGGGAATTTGTACAACTGACAACATTGCATTGGCAAATTAAAAATATCGGTCGATTCCTGGAATTTTTATTACAACACATCTGGGACAGTTTTTAGAATCCATTCAATTATTATGTAAAGTTAATTCAATAGTAGGTTTCTAATGTTGTGTGATTTCTACTTTGTTACTCTATTAATTAATTTGAATTAAATTGTGGTTTTCCGCTGCTTATTTTTTTTCCTGTCGTTGTTAAACATCCTGAAAATACAGAATTCTAGCCAAAGACAGTACGGAAAATCAGATATTTTTTGCAGTGAGATCATCACGGGAATTTGCGGTTAACTGTTCATTCGTTTATGCAGTTTTCTTTGTTGGTCCCTTTGTACAATATCAGTTAAAATATCCTGTAATTACATCAAATTTATTAGCCTTAGTTTTAGGCAGAAATGTACCAATATGTTTATTTTGTAGGAATATTATTTAATTTTGTAGTAGTTAATACTGTAATCTCTCGTTAACCGCGGGGGTTCCGTTCCGGATATAGGGCCGCGGTTGGCGAGGGATTTTCTGGGGTTACACTTGAAAACAGAAAAATATAAAATATGTACATACATATGATTTACACATGATGAATTATGAATTATATATTATAAATATGTAGGTACATATTAATTTTGTTATAATGGTACAACTTATTTTCGAGAATAATGCAAAATTGTTGGCTGTTTTATTTTTTGTGAGCTCGTTTTGATCTCCCTGTAGTAGCCCATTCAATCCATTTGAAAACTTTAGGTTTCTTTCTAGTAAATGGTTTTCATCATAGACCAAATCTTACAACTGTTGTGCGGTTAATAACGTTTTTTGTAACCTACTTGGTTGCAACTTGTCGAAACCGTCGCCATGAATTTGATGTAAGATTCTTACAATGTCTTCAATTTCTATTGCTGTGTCAGGAATTGCTGACGTATCAGCCACAACCTCTAGCCATAAATTTCTCCAACAGGAATTCAATGTTGAATATAACTCATCCAGTGCTTCTTTAATAAATGTTATGGAATGGGCGATAACAAAAGCTTTCCAAGTCTCAGTAACAGTGAGAATAGGATTTTGTTCCATGCTATTGAATACATAACAGAAAGTTAACTTGACATATCTTTTAAACGCTGCTATTATTCCCTGATCGAATGGTTGTATCAGTGATGTAATGTTGGGACGTAAGAAGCAAACTTCTGTTTGGCCGGGATCATTATCAATACGAAGTAAATAATGTGCAGTCACCCAAACTTTTTGATTTGCTCTCCCAAAGATCGCCAGATCATTTTTGTTTTTATTTTTAGAGCACGTTGCTTAATATATTTGTATACGAGCAAGCCACTGCTCGGAGACAAATTTCTCAGTGATTCTTTTTTGTAATAAATTTGCCTAACAAACAAAGTTTTAAAGATATAAAAATGTTATAAAAAATTTTACAAACTTTTAACGTTAACGCTTCGGAGGGTCCTCTCCCCGAGTTTTCAAAACTAAACTAAAAAATAAATTATATTAATTTGTAATATATAAAGTAACGAGTGAAAGTAAATATATTTTTTTGAGTATGTCAACGATACTTACATTGACAATTAATTATCAATGTAATCAATGTTTGTACTGTCAATGTAAGTATCGTTGACATACACAAAAATATACATTTAATTTTACTCGTTACTTTATAAATTACAAATTAATATAATTTATTTTTTAGTTTAGTTTAGTTTTGAAAACTGGGGGAGAGGATCCTCCGAAACGTTAACGTTAAAAGTTTGTAAAATTTTTATATCTTTAATTTTTTTTAAAACATTTTTATATCTTTAAAATTTTGTTCGTTGGGCAAATTTATTACAAAAAAGAATCACTGAGAAATTTGTCTCCGTTTGGTTTTTTGTTTTTACCCAGTGATTCTTTCTTTACATAAGAACAGGTATTTTTGATATTTTTTTAGTTTTATATAGTGGCGAAAAACCCAAATAAAGGAAAAAAATATATGAACACGCCACAGTCATTCAGACATTAACGTTTGTGGTGATGCATTAAAAATGAGAAAGTTTTTCGGCGATAAAGCTATGTCCAAAGAAATATTTAATGTGATACAATTACTTTAGTGATGCTAGAGAAGTTAAATATGAAGACTTTTCACATCAACCTTCTCATTCAGAATACTTTTCACATCAACCAATGAAGAAAACGTTAACATCAAATATATTATATTGTGTATCGTCGATTAAATATTAGACACTTTGTAAATATTACTGGAATGTGATTTGGATCAATTCAATCAATTTTGAAGAACAATTTATGCTTGTCTTGTATGCATCCTTGTTTTGTTCCGAAACGATTTTTTTTTGAAACACATCGATGTGTTGAAGAGATGCTGCTCCTTTGGATGATGTTATTCTGAAATGCTCTCATTACTGGTATTGAGACATGCATCTAGACTTATGACCGAGAAACAGCTCAACAATCAAACGAGTATCGTGTTAACTATGAACCAAAGTCGAAAAAACATGACAGCATCAAATTCATGTTAACTGTTTTCTTCGATTACCGAAATGTTGTCCACAATTGGTCAAACAATTAATAAAGAATATTTGAGAATTTTCAGAATATTCCAGTGAGTTCGTTGGCCGCTTTGAATAGATTATTTGAATTTGAAGGAAGTGCCAGAAGGCGAGTATAAAAACTGTTTCGAAGACTCGAAAAAACGTTAGAATAAGTGTATTGTAGTGAAAGCGGATTACTTGAAGGAGACGCAATAAATTTAGATGAATAAATTAATACTTGATTTTTTTTATATGTCACCTTAATTTTTGTCATAGTAATAGGTGTTTCGGTTAATAATGTCGACTTTTTTGCAAAATTTGAGCATTTACTTCCATAATGAAATAAATTACCTTAGCAATCAAAGTACTGGCCATAGTTAGCTATTGCTTTTCCCCATCTTTCTGTGATGAAAATGGATCCCGTGCTAAAAGAACTTTAGGTTTTTTGAGGCCAACCATTCATCAAGCCAAACTGTCACTTCTTCGTAAGAATGTATGTGTTGTTTTGAAAGTTCGTGCAGCATCGATCAAAATAAGTGGTAGGGGCTAAGTTCGGTGAATACATCGGGTTGGATAGGACGTCCCATTTAATGTTTTACGAATAGTGTTTTATACATTTTGTTGAAAATTACTTTATCGTATCTTGGGCGTATTCTGGTCGTTTTTCCTTCAATGGTCGGTTCAATTTTATCAATTGTTGTCGGTATCGATTGCCAGCAATCGTTTCACTAGGTTTTAGCTGTTCGTAATACACAGCTTCCCTACTACCCTTCTTTCCATGTTATCCCAAAGCCTTCTTTCCATGTATATTGCGCACTTGTGATGTTGAAGGCTGGTATGGGTCTATCCATTATTTTTTGCACTTTGGGTTTTCAAAATAGATCCACTTTTCATCACCTGTCACAATTCGATGCAAAAAAAACTTTTCTTTTCTGTTTGCTAAACAAAATTTGTGAGCGTGCTTTCGCCTTCCAATAGGTCTTTCCTTCAATTCATATGGAACCATTTTCCTTCCTTCAGGATCATTACCAAAGTCTGTAGACGTTCGGAAATTGTGGATTCAATGCTTCTGCCAATTGTTTCAACGTATGAGTTGAGTCTTCACCCTTCTTCATCTTCAATTTTTTTCGGCTGTCCTGGATGCTCCATGTCTTTTATATCAAAATCAACACTTTTAAGGAGTTTAAATTATTGTTCCCAAGTTTTTTGGATTAGACCATGTTCAGCATGAGCTTTAACCGACAATCGCTAACTTTCAGCGGCTGTTTTCTTCAAATGATAGAAGGTTATTAACTGCAAATCCCCCTGCACGGCAAATCGTCTGTTTCTGGTACATAAATCGACATATTCAAAGCTATGAAAACTTTTTTTTTTGCACAGTGACAATTAATAACGAACTGACTTTTGATGGCGTATGTTTACCCTCCAAAACGCCATAAATGTCATTACTCTATACCAACAAATGTATTAGTAACGCCATATTTTAGCAAAATCGATATTATTAACCCAAACACCTATTAGTATAATGGTGTAAGGTAAAATTAACTTTCTTTATATCATTTTGTACAAAAAAAATCCTTAAAACATATATCCAGAGTGAAACCAATTCCGCGGAAAACAGGCCAGAACTTTTTGAAATTTTCCTTACAATTGGTGATATTATTAACCCAAACACCTATTAGTATAATGGTGTAAGGTAAAATTAACTTTCTTTATATCATTTTGTACAAAAAAAATCCTTAAAACATATATCCAGAGTGAAACCAATTCCGCGGAAAACAGGCCAGAACTTTTTGAAATTTTCCTTACAATTGGTGACGTAGACAAAATTCAGTTTTTGCTTTTATTGGCTTCTTGAGGTATTTGAAAATCAAATGTAATATTTTTATTGCCATTTATTCCATACTATTCAGCATAAATTTGGTTTGCTTTGGTACCAGAAAAAAAAGAAAACTTACACCATATTGTCATTTAATATCAAAGTTGAAATTACTAGCACTAATTATTTACATCACAACACATTTTACACGATTCACGTCATATTAAGAAACACATGACTAATTGTTTTATTACATTAAATATTGAAATTGTTCTCCGTTTGAATCTATGCAAGCCTGGTACCTGTTTTATTTACTATTCCGAACACGTTGAAAAAGTCTTGGTATATTTCTAATCTGATTGGCAGCAGCTTCTCCGTAAATAAGAAGCATATCGTTATATTCGCGTGCAGAATACAGTTTTGGTTTCAAATGGAATTTAAATACACATACTAAAATCATTGTTGCCAACAGTCCTTGTTGTGGGGTTCAAAACATGTTTTAACAAAATTAAGAGCGTGCAGAATACAATTTTTGTTTCAAATGGAATTTAAATACAAATACTGAAATCATTGTTGTCAACACTGTTTGTTGGGGGGTTCAAAACAACTGTTTTAAGTTATTAATTAATTTATTTGTTGTCTGTTATTAATTAATTTATTTGTTAAGTAATAACGAATTATAATTTGCTAAATAGGTTTTTACATATATTTGTTTAAAAAGTTAATTCTTATGATAGCTTTTCGATTGGTAAAGCAAAGTTTTGGAGTTAGAGGCGCATCAGCAATTGAGAAGGCTATTTAGCGACTGGACCTACAGCTTAACGTGGGTTCCGAACCACGGTCATCAGCTACCGAAAACCCCGGTCAGCACCCCCCTTGGGCTATCAACCCTTGGTTTTGTGCTTAATCGAAAGTATCTCGAGAAGCCTACCGACTGGCGAGTGACCAATGTAGAAAAACCTCTCAGAAGGCATCCGGCCTTACCCAGCCTCGAACTGGCGTGACTGAGGGGTGATTCCTTGTCAGATTTTACACTCTTACCTAGAAACATTCACAAGAATTTTAGAAAAACTTTTTTTGCCTAGTACGGGATTCGAACTCGGTCCACATTAACTGCCGTAACGTAAGGCCGACGCCTTAGACACCACAGCTAATGTGGCTCCTTTTCGATTGGTGATTTAATATTTTGCAATCTTTTTTTGTGGAAACCTTTAGATTTTTGACACGTGTGGGGAACTTTTTCTTTTAAATATATGTGAAGAATCGTTGGTTACGATTATACCATTAGTTATTTCCATTATACCCTGTGTACTGGAGAATAAAAAAAAATCAATAGCGCGAAAATCAGTTTCGCTAACCATGTTAGCATCATCAGGGTATGATTTAATATAAGATAATTAATTTGAGATTAAATTATCTCTTGATGATGCTAACATGGTTAGCGAAACGTTCGTCGAGAAGTTTCAAAAAGTGATTTGGTGTTTAGTGGTAAATCTCTTCGAGTTTAGTGTTTCACACCGAAGGTACCAATAGAATAATTGAACACTTTGTAACTCTACGAGACATGAACTGAATTATATGACCTATGTTTTATTGTAGCAATAAGTATCTCAAGCACGTTGTATATATGTTTCAAGTTCGTATAAAGTTGTTGTGAGCGAAGAAAATCACTAATAATCAAAAAACTGCACAGTTTGATGGACTGTAGGCGTTCTGGGATGATCTGGCTGAAATATGAAATTTACAGAGGCTTGCAGATACGGCCTAACGCCAGACTATAATATTTTGCTTACATAACGGACTGCATTTAAGACACCTAGGTTTGTTACTAGAGGTGACCTGATTCCCAAGTATAGAACCCCTCATATCATAGTTCCTGGAGATAGAGCTGTATGCCGTTCTAATGTGAAAGTAAAATTTTGTATTTCCGGACTCTGTCTTTCCAAACTCTGATGAAAATGAAACGATCTGGCCCTTCTACGTCCATCACGACTACATAAACAAAATTTAGACTCATCATTAAAGCAAATTCATTCAATTCCTGTTCCATTCAATTCTAGTACGGCTCGATGACAAGTTTGTATATTGCAATGCATATGAGCATGTATATCGCAACAAAACAATTAGGCACTTCCCGGATATTTTCATGTCGATTTCTTACAGCAGCGACTCTAAGATGGTAATGGTTTGATAATATCCTTGAATGGTTTGATAATATCTAGAAATCAAATTATCATTTACCTCTAGACCTCTAGACTCAAATCATCATTTTTTATCCATGTCCTCATAATGATAAAAACAACAATGGCCAAAATTATAAAAATTGCCTGAAACGGCGTGGTGTACGAACTCGTGCAGCAAGGAAAAGTGAAAACTGAAAGGATTTAAATCCTTGTACATAGATTTTAAGATTACAGTAGAGATATTCTGCCACATTTGGTAAACTTGTAAGCTGATAACAGTAACGGTAAACTTGTAACAATATCTAACTGTATTTGTGCAATGCTACATCTATATTGGTCGATAATATCCACTCGTTATGTTAAAATTCTCCAACTTGCTTATTGTTGCCTTATTCACGGTGAAATTGCATCTGAAAAGAAAATCTGTTTATTACAGAAAACGTCTAAAGTTGGAACGCAGTCGTATTTCATCACGATAATTCTCGACCTTATACCTTATTAACCATTCGGAAGAGTATACTAGTCACCGGACCTGTCACACTCCGTTAATATTTTATTTATTTTCTTCGTTGCAGAATTATCTGAAGGGGAAAACCTTCTTTTCTGGGAAGACTTTAAAATACATTTAGACCGATTTTCTCCTGATGAATGTAGTATAATACAAGGTGCGTCTCACGGAAAATAGGACTTTAAAAAAAAACAAATATTTATTTTTTTCTTAATTTATATGTTTTAAAACATAACTCCTGTTTTCCATGAGACGCATCTCGTATAATTAGAATCATAAAAATGTCGTAGATAACAATGTTATATGTAATAATTGATTTGAATTTACTCTAGCTAGCTAATACCTTACATGTTTTCATACTGCTAGTAAGAAAATACTGTCGGTTTTCCCATTATTGGGTTTTCAGAGAGTTCTTCGAATCTACAGCACCGGAATTTTACATTGCCGCAGTAAACATTCTTGTTTGTTGTTGGCAAAAATGTATTGTAATATGAATTTTTATCTGGAAGAATAAAGTTACCAATAATTGAGAATAAACTCGACATATTAAGCTTCTGACATATAAATGGGAACACCATGAGTTAGTAATAATTGTGCTTTATTCATTTTCGGTATTTATACCAAAAAATAATAAATGATCAACATTTATGATAATTGAACCAGTCTTTTTCTTCTTATTTGCGTGATGCTACAACCCGTAGTAAGTATTGATCTTCAATCTTCGCTTTCAACTGGTTCGCATCTCCAACAGCCCCTTTTCAGTTTTTCATGTGCAGAAGTTCTTTAGCTTCTTTTCTTACATTGACCTGCCGCTAAACAATTACATTAGTTCTACTGTGTAAGTTAGTTCATTAGTTCAATTCTGTTTAGCACAAAATAGGATTGATACAGAAATAATTCTATGGATCTTATGATCGGCGTTTTATAATGGTAGATGAAATATGGATGGACCATTACACACATATCAACAGACCTAGTAGCCGTTGGCTTCAATTCTCTTCACCTTCTTTTTCCATTTCTTTCTGGCGAGAGCTTTCTCTTACCAGTACTGTACGTCGACTTTTCTGATGTCTTCTTTGACGGCGTCTAACCATTTTTTCCGAGGTTTTCCGCTTCTCCTTGCACCTTTTTCTCCTAATAAGGCTCTTTTGACCCATCCTCCTCATGAGATTCTAGCCACATGGCCCAGCCATGTGTGCTCAGCTCTCCGTGCTCTGCCTGTATCTGTTATTATTGGCTTGTTGTACATCTCCAGTAGTTCCTTATTAGACCTTCTTCTCCATTCGGTGTCACTTACTTTTATCCCTCCAAAAATGTTTCTCAATATTTTCTTTTCTCATCTCTCAAGTCTGTCTTCTTTTTTGTTTATGGTCCAAGTCTCACATGCATATGTAGCTGATTGTCTTATTATTGTTTGGTATATTCTTATTTTAACTGTTCTAGAGAATAGTTTTTGGTCTTAATGTCTTTGTCATCATTCCTGCTGTTTTACTACCACTGGATATTCGTTTTTCTATTTCACTTTCTTCATTTCATTTTGTCGTAAGTGTCACTCCCAAATATCCCACCTGCTCCATTTTTTCGAATGAGTAATTATTATTTCAACATCCAATTTTCAATCCATTTTCTGTGTTATTACACAGGTAGACATGATTTTTGTAACATTGATGAGAATGTTCTTTTTGCATTTCATATTAAAACACCTTTTCACAGAAATAGCCCCCATTTTCAACTACCTGCTTCTCATTTATATCATGGGGCTATTGAAATTATTTGTACTGGACTTTGGACTGGACAATGTAGGAATTACAACAAGACCGGAGAGGGGGTATTTCCATAGTATTCGACGGACCTTTAAGGGCAGTTTTATTGTTTTCTATATTTTAATTTGTTTCTGTCTCATTTACAGGACAGTCAAATGTTTAAGTCGATTTTATATAAAATTGCAAATTCTAGTCGTTGATTTTTCAGCGGAAAGTTTTGTTTTATATGCGGACATAGTCTTATATAAAAAAAAGTTTATATTTTAAGTGCCAAATTGGAGATATATCTTGATCTCCAATTTGGCACTTAGTAGGACTTCTCATGTTTGCTGTGTGAGTTGTTACTAAATTTAGTGCAGTGGATGCATCGCAAGAAAAAATCTATGCGGTTTGCTGTTGCTATGGTGTGGAGAGAGGTCAATAGGTAATTGTTACTTTTATATCACGTAAAGAGAAGGGATTTCAAAAAAGCAAAGGGACAAAATTATTTTACGTGATTTCCGTTTTCAAGAAAAAATAAATCAAAGGGAATTGGCAGCTTGGAAGTGATTTGTAAGTGTAGTGAAAGAATTTCTGGACAACAAGAAAAATGAAAACTATAAAAACCTCATAGGTGAACTCTTGAAAGCCTATGAAATACTAGGGTGTAGCATTTTTACACTCCTATTTGGATGTTTTTCCGGAAAATTTGGGTATAGTAAGTGACAAACAAGGAGAGAGGTTTTACCAGGACATCACGACGATGGAAACAAGATACCAGGAATGCCTGAATCCATGTACGATGGGCGACTACTGCTAGTTTTATATAAAAAGATTATGCTACAGAACACAAGAGGAAAAAGTGAAAGTTTTTGTCGCTGTATGACATCTCATGTAATATATTTTTTATTTACATAATTCTCGGTAATGTTTTAGGTTTAACACATTTTACATGTTTATATTAAATAAATATTAAATTCTAAAAACATATTGGATTTAGGACTACAAAATACTTAATATTTTCATCAATATTACCTCAAGAAAGTTTAAATTTGTTAACCTATATTATCTTTCATGACCTTATACTTTATTTTCGCTTCATTGATTCTTAGACCATATTTTTCTGGCTTTTCTTCTAATTGCATAAATATTTTTTCTAGTTTTTTTTTGTTCTTGTCATCAAAACTAAATCGTCAGCATATGCTAAACATTGGTGCCTGTTGTAAATTAAAGCTTCAGTCTCTAATTCACTCTCTTTCAAAATAATTTCCAAAACTATGTTAAAAAGCCTCCTGAGCCCTCCCTCTAGACTGAACTCGATTGATATTTCTCCTTCTAGCAGAATTTTATAAGACATTTTTTCTATTGCTTCGAACATTTAATATCTTAAAATGAAATCACAGGCCTGATTGTGGTCGACGAATAAAAGGTGTAGACTTAGATTTTGTACATATGCATTATGCTGCAACTGCCTCATAATAAAAATTTGGTCTGTCGTAGATCGGATCTTATATCCTCTTTATATCCTCCTTGATATTCTCCTACTGCTCGGTCGTAGATGCGAAGGTGATTTTTAAAGATTTTTGCTAGTGTCTTGTATGTTATGTCTAATAGAGCGATCTCTCAATAATTAGTACACTATTTTTTGTTACCTTTCTTATATATAGGGCAGATTAGCGCTTTGTACCAATCTCCTGATATCTTTTGTTCTTCCTAAATTCGTTTAATTAACTTTGCAATTTTTATTCCCCTTGTTTCCCCGCAGTTTTTCAAAACTTCATTATTTCCTGCACTCTTATCTATACAGTCTATAGTTTCTAGTTTTGTTGGTGTTTTCACTGCCATTACACCTCAGAAATAATGGATGGACCATTGCACGTCAGAAATAAAGACGTAGTCCAAAGAAAGCGAAAACGGTTCCATCTGCACGATTAGTCATGGTTATGCTTTTCTGGTTTTCTTACGGTGTGGTGCTCATGGATTATCTGGTAAAATGCAAAACCATCACTGGGGAGTATTACGTTTCACTATTGGCCAAATTGAGGTGTACTACTGAGTCCAAACGCCCACATCTTGCCAAAAAGAAAGTGTTCTTTCGCTATATTAATGTGCCTGAACACGTCTCGGGCTGTTGCCTTGAAATTCTATGACCTCGAACGTGTTTTCGCATATAGTGCATTGCAGAATTTAATACCCAACGCTTACTCATCTCAAACCTGAAGAAATGGCCGGTTAAATGAAAATTCGCTTCAAATAAAGAGGTTAAAGCTGAAACAACCGCTTATTTTGCAAAGTTGGATCGATCGCATTATACTGGGGGAATTAAAACGATGGAAGGTTGTTGATTTGATTGTATTGAATTGCAAGGTACTGACTACATTGATAAATAAAATAATAAAAACTCGAAAATTGTTTGAGTCGATTCTCGTAGTGCTAATTTATGTAGAAAATATTGACTAAACAATTAAATATTAATTTTTTGTCTATTGCCAAGATAATTTTGAATATTCAAAATTTGATACATACCGAAAATTCAGTAATAATAATTTAGAATAATTCTACAAAATCAGTCCTTTCCACAATGACTCAAATACTTATCAATCAAGAGGAGCTCTCAATGATGTCTTGATAAGATCTAAAAATAGACGAATAAGCTATTTTGTTTTCAAAATATTAATGCGTAGAAAGTATATTGTTGATAATTAATATTGTTCGTATTTCGCATATGTATATAATTTGCTAAATAATAAATAACGTGTTTTTCAAATTGGGCGAGTTTTTTATTCTTGAATAAAACATAGACGTTAACAATGCGTTAAAATTGTTGAGTTATTTTATGAAAATGGGCTTTTAATGAAAAACAATTTTAGAAAATTACATAATATTTACGGTTTGCACAGTCGTCCATCTGAAAGCACTATCAATCGAATTGTTCAAAAAATTCAAAAAACTATTCGTGTTTCGGTGATTCGGTGATAAAAGAAGAGCAATGTATAGTCGAAGTGGTCAATTGGATCAAAGAAAAAACAGATGTTTTTTCCAAAAAATCATATTTTCAGATGAAGCATATTTTGAAATTGATGGCTATGTTAATAAGCAAAATTGTCGCATTTGCGGTGTGGAAAATCCACGATTGATTCATGAGAAACCTTTACACCCTAAACCAGTTACTGTTTGGTGCGCATTGTGGTCAGGAGATGTAATTGGGCCGTATTTTTTCCAGAATCTTTCTGGTGAGATGATAATTGATTTTTTGTGGGCTGAATTAAATTATTGAATAATATTAATCTGGAGGATATGTGCTTCCAACAGGACATCTCACTCTGCTAACGAAACAATTGATTTATTGAGAGAAAAATTTCATGCACGAGTTATTGCAAGAAACGGTGATATTCATTTGCCACCAAGATCATGTGATTTCACATTGTTGGACTATTTTCTTTGTAGTTGCCTAGGAAGTCAGATCTATAAGAATAATTCACAATCGATTCCTGAACCAAAGGACGAAATTATTCGAGCCGTTGGTGAGATAGAGCCACGATTATGCCAAAACGTCATGTAATTTTGACAAAAGAGTGGACGTCTGTGGAGCTGCAAAAGGTGGTCATTTGGCAGATATTGTTCTTCGTGTTTATTGGCAGATATTGTCTTTGCAGTTTTTTGAAATCAACGTAAATTCTGATTTATTCAAGAATTAAAAAGATCGCTCAATTTGAAAGACCCTTTATAATAGTTAGAGAAGAATGTCAATGGCATAATTAATTTTTTTAATGGTAAAAGGTATAATCCTAATTCTTCCATGATTGTATGGAGGTTGCATTTGTCCTTGGTGCTTTGATAAATTATATTTAATTAAGTAATAGCAATATGTATCACGCTTACTCGAAAGGTTCAAATATTTTGTGTAACAACTGTACATGGAAACATCCACAAAGACAAGTAATAAAGTACGTTGGAAAGTTTAAGTCCTCTATCTTATAAAGGGTTGTCCAATAAGAGTCTCAGGATTTTAAAATGAGGCACACTGATAACTACAAGTGATAATCTGGTAATTCTTATTTTATCTTGAAGAACAAATCATATCAGCATATTTTGAAAATAATGTCGTTTACACACCCACTTAGGAGCGATCACTGATGACGACTCCCACTTGGGGGAGAATTTTTTTTACGATGAAGCGCATGGGCTGCTTTATTTGTGAGCAAACATAACTGTAGAATGTAGATTTATGTGATATACGAATTCTGAGTTTCAAATTGAAATATCTGATCTAATTCTTAAGAATGGATGGACATTAAAAGCATTAGAACGAAAAATGTTTCTTAAATTATTCTACGCGCTAAAGAACATATACTAAACACAAAAAAGAATACATACATTACTAAGGTATGATGAAATATTATCAGAAAAGAAAACACTGGAAAAGGTTCTAACATGCGCCTTTAATAAAGTGGATAAAAGCAGGAAGACATGCTCAATAATAACATAGCTTAGTTGTTAAGCTAACCCTTTCTTATATTAAATGAATTTAGTTCTGAACCGGTGCATGAGAATTGTAGCTGGACCAGAATGTTCTTTCGTATACTCCGCATAAAGGCATATTTTATCTGCGGAAAACTTTAGTAAAATTTCAGTAAAAAATCTTATATATATATATATATATATATATATATATATATATATATATATATATATATATATATATATATATATATATATATACTAAACAATCAGGAATCTGGTTGTTCTTAACAATCCAGAAACACACGCAGGATTTTCTTTTTACATGTCTCTGGAACAGAGGGGAAGAGGTGGTTGATAGAAATCTAGGCCTCATTAAACCCCAATTGGGAACCAGATAATTCGATACGACTACACAAATACGTAAAATTTACAAAATAATGGAGGGAAATTAATAATCAATTTATGAACCTATGAACACTACAAGCCGTTAACATTATAGACCGTATATGTTGGAAAGGGTGATTTTCTTAGCGTGTCCGAACTTCCGATAGGGCTCGCTGTCAGATCATCATTGCATATTAAATGCCTGACAAATCATCGTGGAACGTTTAAGCAACCCCAACGTTTAAGCAAATTGTTGAAATTTATTTTCAAAATGAATGTTTTGTTCGCCAAACTTATGGTGTACATAATCCAATCAAGAAATGTCTTCGCCGAATGCTCGACAAATTCAAAACGCATTTCACGCTGCTCGATAGTAAAACAAAAATAAGAAACAAAACTGTGTATTTCGAAGAACATTTTTTTGGTATATGCCGATAAATCAGCAACTATTGACTAATTGGAAGCCAACATAACTCGGACAATTGCCGATCTAAGCCCTCGATTGCTTGAAAAAGTGGTCGGAAATTGGATTGACAGAATGCGCTTTGTTCGAAATTGTTTTCATACATTAATGCCCATGAATGTTATTAATTTAATAATTTAATAGTAATAATTTTAATTAACAGTTAATAATTTAATAGTAAAATAAGTAGGTTGTTGTTTTATTAATAAATCCTAAATAAAATTTTTGCACAAGACATATATAATTTTTACAGGACACATGTATTACTGCTAACACAAAAACAAAATTAATAAAGTATATTACTTATTACTAATCTTGATTTTTTTTGACTTTATGATTATTTAAAGAGCTTTTCTTTAAGTAATAGAAGTAGTAGCAGTAATTTTAATTCGCCAATATTTTTATTTTCAGAGTTCCGTAGATGTCGCCATGATTCAAACTAGTGAGGTGAGTTGTTTAGATTCCATATATCCTACTGCTTATTAGTTACCTTATTAGAGAATAAATAACAATGCAGAAAATATTTCATATATATTACAATGTAAAATATAGGGAAATTATTAAATATATATATATATATATATATATATATATATATATATATATATATATATATATATATATATATATATATATATATATATATATATATATATATTTAACACTTATGTGATAAAGCCGGGAAGTAGTATCTCCTGTAATCCGGTGATTCGGAGGTCGACATGCGGCGCCATTTGTTACGGTTTTAACTGGAATGGGTAGTCATTTGAAGGAAGATCAGGCTTACGTACTGAATTTTAACAGGCAAGAGTTTATACTCTTGAATGTTATATTCGACAAGAAATCGCCCCTCGGTTACGCCAGTAATCAGGCTGGGTAAGATCGGATGTCTTTTAAGAGATATTCTACCTTAGACACTCGCCAGTCATCATACTTCTCTGGAAATCTACCAAGTTAAGCAGCAACGTTTGTTGTTAATTGACCCTAGTCGTTAAAATATCGCTAAGTTAAACTAAATCTAAACTTCTCTGATAATTAAGAAAATTACCGTTAACCGAAACAATAAATTGTTTTTAGACATTTTCAGTAATTCTGTAGTATTGATACATAAAAATGAAATTATCTAATATTGATATAACATTTGCTAATAAATGAATTTTTTATCACTCTCTTCTTTGTCTTCGATGTGTTTCTCAACAAAAGTATTTGCGTTTTGAGGTACTTGTTATTAGCGGCTAAAAAATGTCATTATTTCTATGCCTCGCAAATACTGTTTAACAGTGGTGTGGGATACTCTTAATTCCCCTGAAAGTTCCCTAGTGTTTGTTTTGGAATCTACAGTCACAGTTGCTCTTAAAACATCAACATTGAGGGACCTTGGACGACTTGGTTTTGCCCTATCTTCAAGATTCATGGCCCCCTCCTGGAACCTTTTGAACCAGAGTTGAGCATTTTTCCTCTCTACTTCGTAAATTTCACGAGCGGCGTTATTTGCTTTGAAGCTTTTTTTAAAATAATGTCTTAACATTGCCTTCATTTTGCGCCTATTTTATCATTTTAACGTTTTTGTTAAATACCGTCTACTGAATATTTCGCAGTGTTATCACGTGATTAGTAAAGAAGAAATGTTTATTTGGAATATAGTTGAAATTGGATTAAGTCTCTGAAGAGAGAAGTAGAATCGTTTTTTTTTATAAACAAACTAAAAACGGCGATGTTATGTATGAATTGTGTTTCTTATATTTCATGAGCACTTTTCCAGACATTACTGGCTGGATGAGTTAAGTAATTTCTTCTTATGTCTTTATTTATTCTTCTGACTTACTTCTTAATTTTTTGATATATGTTATAGTTTTGCTTGAACGTGAATTAAAATGTTTTCATTTACAAATCAGAGACCAGAGAAATCTCTGATTGAAATTCTGACACTGGATGTTTAGGTACTGCAACTTGTTAGAAAAAACAAATAGTCCAATATATGGTAACATAGTGGAAAATGTAGTCATTGTAGAAAATGTGTAATAATAATGTAGGGGAAATAACTTAACGATCAAGGTTATACTGTTATGTTACACGTAACTTTTTATCAATTTCGTAAATTATATAAAATAATACTGTAATGTTAACAAAATAGAAATAATTAGGAATGATTTGTACGTTCAAGAGGTGTATCAAATGACTCTTTAGTCACTCCGTTGACTATTGAATGTCTTCAATTGCTTATAAACGCAGCTTAGGGGATATAAAATAGTCGCAGCAGTCGTTAACTGCCGAAATGAGATGAATTATTGTCTAAGTATACCAAGTTATATTTTTCCCTATTGTAATAGAATCCACCAAAGGGGCATTGTTTCCCTCTTTCTGTTCAACACTGTCATCGACACCATCATGAGAAACGTCTTCAACAACAGACGTGGAATTCCGCATATCATCAGCTTTTTCATTTCAGGTCTCATATTTGCTGGCGACCTCTATTCTCAATAATATTACTCACATCGTGAGTGTCATAGATTAAAAATAAATAAAAGAAAAACAAGCTATGACCATGAACCTATCACATGCGTACCTTGATTAGACCAAAAATAAACAGGTACAAGAATTGAAATACCTATAATAATTGGCACAGGAAAAGAGAATAACATCTTCAGCTGAAGTCAAGAACATGATTGGTCAAGCAACAGCTGCTTTTGCATCATTCAAATTAAGCCTCTGGAAGAAGGTTCAACGACGAGAAAAATTCGCCTTCTGCTGACTGATTGAAACTGATTTTACCAGTATTACTGTATGGATCAGAAACATGGACATTGCTAAAATTGGACGTAGACCAACTTGAGCTTCCAAAGTAGATGTTTTCGCCAAATCTTGGGCATATGTCTTCGTAACTACTACCATCAGTCAACAGTAGAATAAATGATATAAAACATAGGCTATTATAGTTTAGTCATGTATGTCGCAAGGATATTATCCATCTGCCACGGAAACTTCCCCTGACAGATAAAATTGCAAGCTGGAAAATACACCGGACATCACCAAAGAAAATATATTGAAGAAGATATCCGAACTCAACGCCTAGCCATACAAGAAGCTTGGCACAAATTGTGTGTAATGCAAACGCAAAATGGAAGGTATAGATAACATGTGACACCTACCTATCCTATTGGTTCCCCAAATTGGTTTTGAGGACGTCCCCCAAAGCAGCTAGATTTTTTCGAAATTTTCATAAAATGATGCACCTTTTTGAAATTTTTTTGGTCATCGTTTCAATTGATTGGCTCAAACATTTATCATCATCCATATCTCCTCCGCCTCCGCTAAATCATTAATGCAGGAATGGGAGCGTTTGCAGCGTTTTTAACACAGATCTTAATGTTTGTTTTTTCTTCTCTATTCTTTTTAACCGAGCCATACCAAATATTATCATTTTAATACAACACATCTTAGCTTCCAGTTAATAAAATATCATATACAACAATTTAGATTAGGTGCAACAAATAATGGCATTATGTTTTTTAAATAACGTCGTTCAAATATTCTCGTCGACTTCGTCTGCTGGATTGCATTCTGGAAATCCAATTTTCGATTAATTTTTCGCACATATCTTGTGGTATATTTCCAATGGTTGCCTGAATATTTCGCTTAAGGTCAACCACATAAATATTAATCCATGGGAGTCAGCTCGCATGACCTTAGTGGCCAGTTGACATATTATTTTGTGAAATAACACGTACAGGAAACTTCTTGCAATAAATCGATTGTTCGGTGAGATGTGTGACAAGTTGCACCGACTTGCTGTAAGAAAACATTGTTGATATCCACATTTATCAGTTCAGGCCATTATCGTATTGAAAAAAATTAAGTTCTTACCACTCCTTCTGCCCAAAAACTCAACAAAACAATGACTTTTTGAGGATGAAGAGGTAACTCCAGAATCACTTGAGGATTTTCATCGGCCCAATTCCTGTAGCAGCATATTAGGGACATGTAAATGTTCAAGTAGTGTTACCGCTATTACATTTCGAAGTTCTAATACTCTTATTGGAAAACTATTTATTTTTCTCCTCAAATGGATTTATCTAAGTTTTTTTTCTACAATTTTTTATATATCTCCTAACAACAATGCATAACGCAGTACAAATAAGAATTCCAAGAAAAGAACGTGTATAAATTATTCTAGAATTTGGAGATGTTGAAATTAATTTATTTGAAGTTAAAATTAATGGTGTAATTACTTATCTAACGAAATTCCGAAATTACTGATTCGTACGAAAACAAAACGGACGAATTAATCGCAATAAATAAATTATGTGAAGTCATATATTTTAATTACAATCGCACTCTCATCTTGTGTCGACAGTGTTGTTTGTAGCTGTTGGGGTGATGTAGCAACAATTTATAAATTATGACGTCTTTACTATAAAAGATCAGAGCGTGACCTTGATAAGAAAATTTTAGCCAAAAATAAACACACCCATATGCAGATATCCAACAAAAATGTTCAAAGGTGAACCAGACTGATTGCGTAATTTTACCTGATAATAATTAATTAATCTAATTAATTATATGATTATATCATTCTGACCTTTTAATAACGCTATAGAAGTCATGAATTTTTGTTTTCGCATTGAAGATTTCCACTAAAATATTTTCAAAAGGTATAACATATAGGGTACGGTTGCTTAAATCGTACCCCCTAAGGAAATAGTACAGTAATTTTAGTACAATTTAAATGAAACAAAATCTTCTGTATTTACTGAATATTTATTTATTTGGTTTTTAATGAACATTCATAGAAAGCCATAAATCTTTTATCAAAACACGTGTTTTAAGGTTTTTCAAAAAAGTACCTTCGGTCGTCTAATTCGTACCATGCATAGCCTAAGTAGTACTTACAATAAAACTTCAGTGAAGACATCATAAACTATATAGAAAAATATATAACAACTCAGTCTAAGATCAACTTAACCAACAACTTAAAACAATCAATATTTTTTGGAATCATCACAGTCGCTTAATTCGTACAATCCATAGCCTAAGTAGTACTTAGAATAAAACTTCAGTGAAGACATAATATTAAAGATAATATTAAAAAATAAAAACTACAAACTACTCAATCTAAGATCAACTTACAATCAATATTTTTTCGAATCATCACAGTCACAAGTCGAACTTAATTACCAAGTAAATTACACATAGAAAACCAAAATTATAATTTCTTAAGAAACAAAATTACACCTATAAAAATTATTGAGATTGAACACATATTTCACAAATATATTTCTTCATCTTACTTTCCGAGTCAGCACATAGGTGATGTACCCAACCTTTACATTTCATAGATTGTTTGAAATGTTTCATGTTTTCTTCGCGATTTTCCTAACATAGTTGACATAACTATGTTTCTTTGCCTTTAGTTTTTTTATTCTTACATGTTTCATCTGTCTTCCTTCTTTTTATAGTTTTCTTTATTACTTTTTCTATTTTAACTTTTTTTTAATCTAGTACAGTTTTTCCTCTTATTTATATTTTCCTTGGCTTCTACTTCGTTTTTTGTAGGGACTTCAAGTTAATTCCATCATTCCGGGCTTTTAGTTTTCTTCATTTTTTAATAACTGTTGATATGCAAGGGATAAGGAGATAAAGTGGTTAAGCAAGACTTTATTATTTGATTAGTGTTAGTGATTTTATCAACTGCTGCTCTATTATTACAGTGTGCAGTATCTTGTGATATTGTTGACGGTCCAAGTTTAATGGTGGGTGGTGGAGTTGCATCTAGATACTAAGGGTGGTGTTGTTACTTTTGGTTGCGTTGCAACTATTGGTGGCAATACTACGATTGGTGGCGATGCAACAATTGTTGGAGATACGACTATGGGTGGTGATATATCTCTAGCGATTGACAATGTGATGCCTGAGAGTGTGGTTTTTCCAGTTACATCAGCAGATTCTTGATTTGATGATTAACAAATTTGTACAGAAAATACGATTCCTCTTCTTGAATGACGTTTCTGCCACATGGCCACAAACCTGTTGCTTTAAAACTATTTAGCGCTATATATCCATACGAACCGATCTAGGGTATGACTTACCAAGCAGCTCTGAAACGTTACCCTGTTTTATGACACTGCCAGGATTTTAGCGTAGCCACGAAGATGCCGCTTCATTGTAACTGTTTTTCAACGATTTAAACAGAACGATCTGTCCAACGGTTGCAGGCGATGTGTTGTATGAGCAGGAAAAGATAGCATTATTATACCATAATCGGGAGCTATCTGGATTGTTTAAAAAATGTTAGTATGTGTTCTATGACCATGCAAAGTTAAATCTGTTTTTGGTCACTTGGTGTTGGTGCCCTTTTGAGCAATAACTTTAAAATATTTGTGAACGGTGGATAATGCAGTTTCATCCATATTATATATTTGGTCGGCACTAAACTTGTATTTATCCAGTATTTCTTCATATTTATCAATAATTGAAATTGTAATTGGTGGTAAGTGGAAATTGAAAATTTTCAGCAAGCTCGAAGGCAAACTTCCTAAATTCAGTCGTAGTTAATCCAAAGAAACTGGACGTCGCAGTGTAGGCTTCAGTATATTATATCTTCTACATGCTTCATTAAGTCAGTAATCAGTAAAGCTTCGTCCATATCCTCCTGCTTCCAAGTATTGTACTTCCTCTTTGCCATATTCATCAGCTGATAAAAAAAAATAGTAAACAAGTAAATACCTAAGGAATTATCTACAAGAACGACTTCAGCGACAAGGTCTTCAAAGTTTCAAACCGAACAACTGACATAATCTAAAAATTCTACAGTTTGAGTATACCCAAATGATTGACAGAGAACGATAAAAATAGACGTAAACCTAAAAAATAACTTAATGGTTTATAAAGAGGATAGCTTAGGTAGCAGAGGTAAGCTTTATAAAGAGTATAATCCCTCTTTATAAAGCTTACAAATGACCCAAACGTTTTAATGAAAACTGTGAAAAAAAAAATTAATTATTTTTGACTCACGAAGCCGGCCAGCCACCCACTTGTTTTCGGTTACTCTACGACTAAATAGTTCAGGCTTACGGCACTAGATAGTGCTTTCTACAAATTTAAGACGAGATAATACCGGGGTACCACTTAGGCAGTGGCACGACTAAAGCAACCTTTACTAACAATTACTCAAAATATTACTACATTAATTTATCATAATCACTTTTGCTACTTGAAGAAAAACTGTTTAATATATCATTTTAAATATGACTTAAGTATGTACATATTTAAACAATTCGCAAAGGCATATTAGGCAACCTGAATGGTACTTTTAGTAATCAACAATAGATAATTTTTATGTTTGCACACTGCTGTCCGTAAGTAGGTATTTGTCCGTTTTCGATAGATAGACAGACCAGTAAAAAACGAATTGGATAATTTTTTTTTTTTATTGTGATCTTATAAAATAATTCAAAATGTTTAAAAGCAACATTATGCTTTCCCAGAGTGTTCCCAGAAGTATCCGACCTAACAAAGAAAACACAATAAATTTGGGGAAAAATATCTGTATTTCTCTACATAGTCTCCTTTTAGGTCGATGCAGTTTTCCCAGCGATTTTCATAGCTTCGATTCCCTATTTAGTGAGAGTGAGAATCGTCGAGCTCCTCAAAATAGCCATTAACCGCAGACTCCAGCTCTTCATTATTGGCAAATCTTTTACCACCGAGACATTTTTTCAGTTTGGAAGTAGAACATAATCCGAGGGGGTTAAATTTGGCAAATAGGGTGCGTGCGGAAGCAATTCGAACTTTAACTCATTTATTTTGGCCAACGCGATGACGGATGTGTGAACTAGTGCATTGTCTTGATGAAACAAAACTTTCTTTTCGCTAAATGCAGCAATTTTTTCTTGATTTCATCACTCAAAGGCTGCAATCAGTTCACATAATACTCCCCGTTGATTGTTTTTCTTTTCTGAAGATAATCAATGAAATTTATCCCACGCGCATCCCAAAAAACTGACGCAATGACCTTGCTTGTAGAGGTAACTGTTTTCGCCTTCTTTGAAGCTGACTCTCCCCTTTCAGTCCATTGTTTTATCTGTTCCTTCATCTCAGGTGTGAAGTTATGGGCCTATGTTTCATCCATTGTTATGAATCGACGCAAAAACTTAGTTTTATTCCTGTGAAACTTCGTGAAATACTCATTGAAAAATCCTCACTACGCTGCTTTTGTTCCATTGCGAGTATTCGCGGCACACATCTTACGCATAGCTTTTTCATGTCCAAATTTTCAGTCGATATGCGATATACAGCACTTTTTGAAATCCAATATCATTTTGTCCATCCATCCACCTCATTTGGTCGACTGTTGCTAGGTTCGTCTTGACAGCTCGTGCGGCCTCGTTTAAACTCTGCCGCCTAATATTTTACTATTGTAAACGAAGGAGCACACTCCCCCAGAGTAGAATTTACCTCCACTTTGATATTGGTTGGACTGGGACCTTTCAAATGAAAGTATTGTATCACATAACGATGACCAATTTTTTCCATGTTTAAAAATTCAGTTTGAGCGTTCACTACAAATGGCTGCCAAACAAATAGTAAATAACGTAGCGTCTTCAAACTTCAAGCTGAAGCTGTTTGAGATTGGCACTTTCTACCATAGTCATTCTTTTCAAACAACAATCGCCGTCTATACGTGTCGAGTACTTCTGGGATTACCGTCGTAACATCATATAATTTTTACTAACTTAGTGGTAAGTCCATAATCGTTTTTTGCCAAGAATTACCATGTCTATTGCCAAAAAATGGCAACAGGTGTTTTCACATTTTCTTTCATTTCAAAAGATTTTCCATTTAAACAATTTTGGAATAGATGGTAGACTGTCCAGCGAATAAGGTGGATGGGCTAAAATATTCCAATTGAAGCTTATCAATGCTTGCCGGATACTGATTGTAACGTGTGTCGTGCATGCATTATGATAAAACCCGATGCCCTTTCTTTTTGCTAATTCTGACCGATTTTCTTCAGTTGCTGCCTTTAGTCAATATAATCGTGAATAATAAAAGTCATTGATGGTTTGGTTGCATGAAAGAAGCTCAAAATATATGGGTTCCTTCCAATCCTACCAAATGCACAGCAAAATTTTCTTCGAATGAATTCGATTCTACGATTTTTTCATTACACGTTGTTTTGCACAATCCACATTTCACAAGATGGTCATTGACATCTAATTTCCAGTAAATGATAATGGTTTTAAAATTTGAAAAAAGAACATTAGTTATGTGTACACCACTAGTTTTTTGTTATATTCAAGACATAAATTAATACACTATTTTACTAATAAAGGTTTTTTTTAATTCTTGAATAAAACACAGAATTTGCGTTGATTTCAAAAAAGTTTTTGTTGATAATTGAAGCATAGTGCATAACATTTAAACAGGAAAGGCGATATCTGTCAAATTACCGTCTCTTGCAGTTCCACAGCCGCCCACTCTCAAAATTTTGGATGACATTTTGGCATAACCGTTGCTCTTTCTCAACAATGAGTCCAATAATTTCATTCTTAAGTTCAGGAATTGTGGATTGTGTATTGTACTTATAGACCTGGCTTCTCACGTAACCCCAAAGAAAATAGTCCAACGAGGTCAAATCACATGATCTTCACATGTTACTTGAAATAACTTGTCCAGGAAATTTTCTTTCAATAAATCAATTGTTTCGTGAGAATAATGATGTGTAGCGCCATCCTATTGGAACCACATATCTTCCAGATCAATATCATTCAATTCAGCTTACAAAAATCCAGTTATTACCTCACGATATCGAACATCATTCATAGTTATAGCCTGACCAGCAGCATTCTGAAAGAAATACTGCCCAGTTACACCTCCTGACCATAATGCACATCAACTACTGACTGGTTTAGGCTGTGAAGGTTTCTCATGTTTATTACCAATTTCAAAATGTGCTTCATCTGAAAAGATGATTTTTTAGAAAATATTGCTGTTTATTCTTTGATGTAATTTACAAATGCACGACGTTCTGAATGATCAAGTGGATTTAGTTCCTCTGTTATTTAAACCTTATATGCCTTCATACCTGAACGCTTTCGTAAACTACGCCATGTTTTGGATTCACTGAGTCCAAATTGTTGTGAACGTCGACTAATGGAATTTTCTGTCTTCAGCAACACTTTCACGTACCAAGTCAACGTGCTCTTGTGGACGACTACTACGATTATATGTTGCTCTTCTTTTATCTTCCACCGAAATAGTTTCTTGAAATTTTTGAACAATTCGTTTCATAGGGCTTTCAGTTGGATGATTGGGCAAACCGTAAATATAATAAATATAAAACCGTAATTTTCAAAAACATTTTTCACTGAACTGAAATAATTCAAAAATTGCGTTGTTCAACGCGTTGTTGTATTGTGTACGACTCCATTTTTATAAATCCCGTTTTTAAAAGACCCGTTAGATATTGTATTTGATTGTAAGCTTCTGTCGTCTAAATTATAGGTTCTCTTTCTGGAAAACGATTTTTCTCTAATTTTTCGTATTCAAATCACAGCTTAGTATTCGTAACACCTATTAGGAAGACCACCTCCGCGAATAGTGAACGTGCAATGTATATTAAAATTATATAAAAAAAGCCATAATTTTTTACTAAACAGAAATAATATGCCAATTCCGCGACCTTCACTGTGTCATTATTCAGTTCGTTTAACCAGCAACTACGACGATATTTTATTTAATGATGAATCATTTTGATAATAATTTTATGATCATGACATGGTAAATAACATTAGCTTAACGAAAAACAAGTTATAATCATTAAAATGAGAATGCATTTTCAAAATATCACACTCAAATATTCTAGAATATACGATATTAACAATATCCGATGATTCAGGTTACGTTTATGGGCGTTTCGAATGGTGCTAATTAAAAATTATACATGTAGTTTAACCTAAATGTAAATGCCTTCAAACTGATTTTTATTTATTAATGCGTTTCACGCTGGAATCATTCTACGAAAGCAAATTGAAACTAGCTTGAAATGTTTGGGTATTAACATTATAGATGTACTCATTAATTCAATGTCTTTACATATCGTGGGATATAAATTGTCTGACTACCGTAGGAGGGTCATTCAGTCCTCAGCCTGACACAGAGATCGCACAAGGTACGACCAACTGACTATGATATTAATTAAAAATACTACGAGATGTGTGAATACGAGACTTACGAGATGTGTAAATAAAGTAATGAAAATGGTGATTGTTGGCTTTCTCCTAGGGGGGGGGGGGTATACCAATGGAGGAGGTAGACAGGATTTTCTGACAACGCATTCGAATTAATACTTTCCAAACTTGGTTTTGTTGAGGTTTATCGGCGTTTTATAACAGCTGATGAAATATAAATTAACAATACGCAGAAATGAAGCAGCAGTCTAAACAGTAGGTGGGAGCAAGGAACAGTCCGCCAAAGGGAATGAAATAGTTGCATCAGCATGAAAAGCTATGGTGCAGGTTTTCTGTTATTCTACTTGCGTGGTGCTTATAGATTACCTGGCAAAAGGCAGAAGCATCACCGGGAAGTATTACACTTCATTACTGGACTAACTGAATGGTGTTATTCAGACTAAAATTCCATATCTGGCCAAAAAGGCAGTGCTATATCACCATGCTAAGGTGAATATACATACGTGTTGGGTTGGTGCTGCCAAACTCAATGACCTATGTTTCGAAGTACTCCCACATGCGCCGTATTTGGTGGATTTGATTTGCAGTGATTACCTTCCTCTTCTCAAACTTGAAGAAATATCTCGCTGGATGAAAATTTGCACTTCATATTGTGAGGTCAAAGTTGAGACAACTGCTTATTTTGTAAAAGGTAAGAAATAGAAAATCGGTCAAAATATATTAAATGGCAAAGTGACTACATTAAAAAAATCTCAAACATCTTAGGTTTTCTTTCTCATACCGAGAACTTTTCGAATGGTCCTCATATTCTCGCATCGTGTAACATAGGAGGCGACATCACCAAGCATTAGTGAACAGAATGGCTGTCACAGCACTGTTCATTTCAGTTAAAAGAAAATACTGTTGAAGCTGGGGAAATAATTTGGGTCATTTTGTTCGGTTAAAATTATCCCATTAAATTCGACGCATTTAATTTTAATTTTTCATCTACGCATTTTCATAATCTATTATCATGTTCTTATTAGCATTATTATCATTCTTATTGGCAAAATGATAAACATTATGATATTAAAAAAATTATGAAACTCCAAAAGTAATCTTGTAATATACAGTTATATTACATAGTGTGCAAGTTTCAATGTACTAAACTCAGAGAGTGATTGTAAATTAAATTTCATACAAAAAAGCTTCCTTTCGCTATTTCTAGTTCCTCCTAGTTTTAGGAATTTCGTAGTATTACTTAATGAATTATTTTATAAATTCGAAAGTATCTTATATTTTTTTACTAGAAATTTCCTCTGAAAATAGTGTTCATATTTTTTTTTGAGTTTTTCTGAAACACTTTTCTAGTTCGGTGAAGTTGTTGACAGTTATATAAACTTAAATATACTTTTTTTTGCAATTTTAATAATTAGATTTTAATCCTGCATGTTCCATTCGAAAGATGAATTAAATGTTCAGAACAAACCTCTCTAACTCGTATACTTTCCAACGATATGATAAACTTGACTGATTACTACTAAAACAGGACGTGGGACATGAAAATTTGAAGATTTCCCTCTATTCTAACACTGATATTTTCCAGAAATTTATTCATTAATATGCAATATATTTCATTTAGTAGGATGTAACAAAAACATGAGTTTTTGTTACACCCTACTAACACAAGATAGGGGAAGATCAGGTCGTCCACTGTCTCTCGATTTCGATGTTTTAAGAGCAGTTGGGGGTAACAAGCACTAGGAAACTTTAAGGGAAATTAAGAATATCCCACACCCAATACCGTTATCCAGCATTTGCGAGGCATTCGAAGCATAGTGAATAACTAAGTCTCTCAAAAACGAAAATACTTTTGCTACGCCTTGGTACTTGAAATTGAAAAATCAGTTTCTACTTCTGAATTATCCTTGAATCAATTAAATCTTCATTGATTTCTTTTTCTAAGTATTTCTTTCAAACTAAAAAAACTTCTATTAAATCGTTAAATCCTAATCATTAATTATAAGTTTAGAAGAAAATACCCCAGTATCATTGACTGAAATTAGTTTTACTGTATAAAAAAGTTTTTAAAATAAAGAAAGTGAAAAAATTGTTGAAAATAGTTGAAAAAGAAAGTGAAAAAATCAATCAAATAAAAAAAATAGAAGGAAAAGTCGCCCCACTCCTCATTGCACGGGAATATTTACAGAAAAAATGAAACTTTCTTTTGAGCGGAAAAAATAAGGAATTTTTTCAAAAAACTGAAAAATTTCATAGAACTTGATTTCTGATTTTTTTTGTTTTTCTTTCTAAAAAGTGCACTTAAAAAAAAGCGTCTCGATAGGTCAATTTTTGAAAAAGTTATGGCTATTAGAAAAAAAAACCATTTTTTCCAAATACCCATAAATATATATATATATATATATATATATATATATATATATATATATATATATATATATATATATATATATATATATTTATATATATATAAAATGATAATACACATAATTGCATCATCCCATCCGCTGATATTTTATCTCTGAATTATACAATACGTATCATCAATATAGCTATCTAAATAATATTCGCTATCAAGTACAACAAATTACTGACTGAAATACTTTCATCTACGCATTTTTTAAACTGAATACCGAATTATAAGTATCAGCGAAATCAAAAGTGGTTAGGTTCAAAAGTTGTAGATTTGACATGGAATGCTATATATATATATATATATATATATATATATATATATATATATATATATATATATATATATATATATATATATATATATATATACATAATGATGATAAAAAAAAAATCATTGCATCATCCCATCCGCTGATACTTTATCTCTGAATTTTACAATACGTATCATCAATATAGCTATCTAAATAATATTCGCTATCAAGTACAACAAATTACTGAATGAAATACTTTCATCTACGCATTTTTTAAACTGAATATCGAATTATTATCCTAATCATTATCATCACAAAGCCGAAGTATCTAATTTTATAAATATTATGACATTCCACATACTCGTATAACAAACATTTTGTCATTCAATTTTAATCTGAATATAAATACATTTCTTTGTATCAATGACTAAAAGTTTGTTTATTAATGTTTGTATTAATTAATAGAAAACAAACAACAAATAGTAACACGAAATTAATAATGGTGTTGACTTACATCATCCTCCACGTTGATGTCCAATTGTTCAAACAAAATTTTCTTGATGATTTTCTTCTTTGAACGGTAACACAAAGAGATTTGGTCAGTGTGCTTTGTAAATGTTTATTATGGTGCTGACTGATACTGTTATTGAGGAAATTTTCGAAAACTTCGGGCATAGTAAGTTTACGAGTGATAATGAACAAACGTAGATTAGAAATAGCGAAGAACACTTTTATAATTGAGAAAAGAGATTGTTGCACAATATTGTAATATGTTTTTACCAGGAGATAGAAGCGCACACAGACCAAAACAATAAATACAGCAGGAAAGAGAATTTTGGAGGTAAATTCTATCCGGCCAACGTAGTTTTGTATTGTTGGCGAGCTGTGTTGCCAGATGGTGCATTTTTTCTTCAATACTGGGAAGTAATTTTACGTTGCTTTATTATTATTATTCCTATTATATTATTATACGCTAATGGAAATGGAAACGGCATTAAGACTTACACAAAATATTTACAACAAAAATGCCTATCTCCTATCCAAAAAATGCCTATCTAAAAACACAAAACTGAGACATTACAACACGGTTATTAAGCCAGAATGTCCATATGCTGCAGAAACACTCATTTTCAATAGAAAGAGGGACATCGAGGACATTGAAAAGAAGGAAAGAAAAATCATAAGAAAAATCCTAGGCCCCAAACAAATAAATAGCAGAACATACCGACTCCGAGAAAACCAAGAAATCAAACAATACACAGATATACATAGCGATATGAGAACAAGAAGACTTAAGTTTTACGGACACATCAAACGGATGAATCCGAGTAGGCTAACTAGACAGATAATCGAATTTTATGAAAATAGGAGTAGAGCTAAAGTAGAAATAATTAAATGGATTGCGGCAATTAAAGAGGACCTAAGATCAGCAAATATTACACAAACTGAAATTCAGGATAGAGGCTGTTTCAGACACAAGGTTAACGTTTGGAAGGTTGGCCAGAGAGAAAAATGTAGGAAGACTGGAACAACTTGGTCTGACGAAAGGAAAAAAGCTCATAGCGAAAGAATGAAATTAGTATGGGCTCAACGGCTCAACGGCTCAAGGCTAATAACAACAAACGCCTCTAATTGTACTTCGCGTGGTCCACCAGGGCCCACCCGTGAATAATAATAATAATTATACGCTATAATGGAAACTAAGGATGTAACAATTCATTCGCTGCCATTTTTATGTATTTCAATATTTATTCTCAATAAATTAATTCATATTTGCAATATAAGGACTTTCTATTTTATACTAATCATCAGGTAATAATAATCATCAAAAAGAGCTAGTAATGAGACGAAGTGGGCTCTGGTGAATAAGTAGGTTAAGGGAAAATTACCAGCCAAATCTTCAGATAACTTTCTAAGTTTTTTTTTACATTGTGAGGTCAAGTGTCAATATGCTGCAACATCCACTTGTCTAGTTCCACTTCTAGTTTAAGATATCTTTCACTCCAATATGTCGCTCAGTTGGATAACATATTGTTAAAGGAACTAAATCTAAACATGATTCAAAATGCACCAATACTCTATATTTTTATGTCTATATTGGGCTTTGCAATTGCACGATTGGCCAATGTTCATTCATGATTTTTCAGTTTTTGGTGTAATCCTCGTTTTTTCAAATGATTATACACATATTTTATGTTTTAAATCGAATCACCACATACATTATCGTGTCAAATCTTTGCTTATTGTTTTTTGATTTTATGTAGTTGGTTTATTCACCATCTATCCAAATGTTACCTATTACATAATTGATTCGATCGATTCCGCGGTTGGCTTTTGGTGAAACAGAGAATATCTTGAATATATTGTGAAACAAATACTAAGTGTTTTAATTATTATCATTATTACATAATTTTCGACCAACAGTTACTCGAACTATCGTTGAGTTTTATGGTTGATCAAGACTATTCTAATCTAAAAGATAAGAAAGATTGTTACTTATCATTTCTGTAGATTCAGAATCGCTTTCCATTTTCTGACAATTTTCTTGATCTTTTAAACTTGTATGTACGTCTTTAGCATTAATTTTGTTCTCGATAAAGTATCTCGCGTTAGCTGAATTGAGTTAAACTGGCCCTACTTGAATCAAACTAGATGAACACACATTTTATTGATGTGAACAAAAAGACAGATGTAGAGTTGTGGATCGATGTTCAAAATTGAGAGGTTATAAAAATGAATGTTCATTGTGACACCAATAAGAAGTATGGAGCAAAATTATTGCTAAGTAATTTTAAATGTGATTATCGTTACATTGTATATTGTGAAATTGGTGGTTGGATCTCTATAAATATTGCTACTATTGTATTCGTTGTTGGAGAGATTAATCACAAGAAGGTAGATAATATCACACAGGTTCTAGAGGAGTGAGAAGAATCTTCAACTGAGGTTGACCGAGACTTTTAGAAATCGACGTAGTACCTTAAGATGGGTATGAAGTGTTTTTTTTGCTAGTTTGGGTAAAACATAATGATGCATTGTATGAAGCGGTGTTATCTACGAGTAAATTGGAATTTGGATAAAGAATTTGAATGAAGAATGGAATAGATTCGTTTTTCTGAACGATTTGATTCTTTTGCTTGCTATTATGTAGAAACGATGACAGTATTCAGAGTAAAAATATTCAAAAATAAGGAACGTTTTTCCGTGCTCTACGTAATAATTGCTCATTTTTGTTGCCGCCCCCAAGCCTCAGTAAGTGTCTCCATTGATCTTGTTAAAATTATTAATGTTGGAGTTTTAAATTGAATGGTTTCGACATTGCTTTATATTGTGAAAATTTTATAACTATATATATGTTTAATTTTGCTTTTGTCAATTGTCAATGTCAATTTTATCAATTAATATGATATAACGTATTTAGTTCAGAAAGGTTTGAACTAAGGTATTTCATGAATATTGTTCTAACTGGAGACAGTTTAAACATAACAGCAGTATGTACAGTGCTGTTTTATGAAATAATTTATGTTAAGAAATAATAATTATATTATCAATAAATTATATTATAAATTATATTATAATCTTATATTATAAATTGAAAATTTTCCAAAAAAGTTTTTTCAGAATGCTGCATTGGTATATTTTCAATGGTGGCCTGAGTGTTTCGTTTAATGTCAAGAATTATTCGGGGTTTAGTTCTGTAAACCAGAGATTTAACATAACCTCATAAAAATAATTCAAGGGAGCGAGATAGCATGATCTTGATTGCAAGCTGACATTCCAAGATAGTCCAGGAAACTTTTCTTGTAACAAATCGAATTTCTGGGGAGATGTGTGAAGTCGCACCGTCTTTTTGAAAGAAAACATAGTTAATTTCTATATTTATCTGTTCAGCCAAATATATTATGTTGGCATATTCCTATAGCGTTCACGACAGGGTGACCACACATCAGAAAAACCGGGAATATTGAGAGTTATCAGGGAATTTAATGCAACCGGGAAATATCATGGAATATCAATGAATTGTAAAAATATCAAAAAGTATCAGATAATTTAATTTCGAGAACGATTTTTTTAAATAATATCTTGAATTTATTATAATCATGAAACTTCTCATTAAATATTTTAACTTATATATTTTCAACATATAATAATCAATAGTAGGGCATAAATAATTTATTTTATTGATTATTAACTCTTGATTTTTTTTTTGGTTTCTCGCAAAGATCTTATATTGATATAATACAACCATCATCTTATATTTTCGTGAAAATATATACTTTTTATATCTTTGAATGTTGTGAATTGAATTGAATTGAATTGAAAGAAAAATTGAATCAAAAAAATTGAATTTTTTGTTCTTTATAGCTGGCCGCCTTAGTCTGCTGGGTTAGTCGCCTGCCTAGCAATCCAAAGGTAGCTGGTTCGATTCCAGCGATCGGATGTGTTTTTTTTTTAAATTCTTCTGTCCGTCTTACTTCCTACCCTACACACACACTTATATACACTCACATATACACACACACGTCCACACATATCCACACCTAAATTTCTGTAATTGTTTCTAGGCAAGAGTGTAAAATCCGACAACGAACTACCCCTCAGTCACGCCAGTTGAAGGCTGGGTAAGGCCGGATGCCTTCTGAGAAGTGTTCTACGTTGATCACTCGCCAATCGGTAGGCTTCCTGTTAGACTTATGGGTAGGTACATAACCAAGGGTTGATAGTCTGAGGGGGGTGCTGGCCTGGCTTTGTCGGTAGCGGATGACCGTGGTTCGGAACCCACTTTAAGCTGTAGGTGCAGTCGCTAAATAGCCTTAGATGCTGATGCGCCTCTAATCGTAAATCCTTTCCTTTCCTTTCCTGTAAATATAGAAGAAAAAAAATTAAAACAAAAATAAAGGTGCACTCATTTGTGCTCAAACGTTTTCAATTTATTATATTTTATTTTTTTTCATGTTAGTTTTTTCTTATTTTAAGATCGTCGAAGAATACGTAGTAATTTGATTCTTAGAACACATTCTCGATCTATATACTGCCATATACATACATAGCCCTCTGGGCAGTTGAGTTTGCTAGCTAAGCGACAGTCACTTTATTCGTCGTGTAATTTCGTCTGCTTTTTACACGCAAACGCTAATGTTGAGAGAAGTTTTTCAGTCAATTCTGAATATTTAGTTGAGAATATGAAAAACGAAACTTTAATTGATCAGCGATTAATATATGACTCTATCCTAAGTGAAACGAATTGGGACGTTGCAACCCTTAATGTTCCAAAATCTTTATTTAGTTCATTCTTATCGGAACTCGCGTTCAAAATTGTCAGGAGAAATTGAACATCGAAAAAAAAGAAGCTAAAATAACTGAATCAGAATATTTGAATAGAAAACGTGTAGGAAATGAAAATAAAGATTTGGCATCATTAAAAGCTAAACTTTTAGCTGCGATTGAAGTTATTGATGATCAATTTAAAAATCTTATCTACCAAAGATTAAAAGTTTAATTTGGTCTAGTTCATACTAGTCATTAGCTTATTTTTGTCTTACTCATTTTAAATTACTTTTTATAAGATTATTTAACTTGTTATAAAATGCCAGCTATGGCAATGTACTAAAAAATTAATGAAATAAAAAATAAAGTATTCAAATAAACATAGTTGAATATATCTTTTTAATTCTTGTGACTTTTATACCAGATTTAATTATTGACAATTAAAATATAATCAAAATTGCAGGGAGAAGTATAACAAACTTTACTGGAAAACTGGAAATTATCAGGGAATTTTAAAATCATTTCTTTGCGGCCACCCCGACTGAACACCTGTCTTTGAGTGACATTTACATTTCAAACAATGTTATCTCTATTACGATTCAACATTCTAACAATCTTATTGGAAAACTCTTTATTTAGGATGTAATGATCTGTAATAAAGTTTGTTCACAACTTCTAAAACCATTATATTTATTGTTAATAATGGTACACATTTTTTATATACGAACGAAATAACCTTCGTTTTATCTAAATAAATATTTTATTAGAAAATTAAACTTTTTGCAATTGTAGTGGTATTAAAGTATAGTGTACATTGTTTAGTTATCTAAATCAGGGTTTAGCATCATCATCATAAATATTTTTATATTTTAGAAAATGAATCAACGTTCATTAAAAAAAAAATATATGGAAAGTATCATTACACTCAATGATTGTTCTAGAATGAAAAGCTATTCGGGTTCTTTCACACTTTTTTATATTTTTTTCTATTTCATGGGTTGAATGTCATCCTCAAGTGGGATTCCCATTCTATTACCTCCTTTTTGCCGGGGCGCTTAGCCCGTTAGTGAACCTAAACCTTCTTCGCCTTCTACCGAATCGATATATTGAATCAATCCAATATGAGACTGTGAATGAGGCATGCAAACAAAGAAATGAGACTGCTGACGTAGCGTTTGGTTTCCCCTTTGGAGGGCAATTTTTCTAATGTTTTCTGAAAATGAGTGATAACAATTTCAGGCAATGGGGCGATATCAAGATGTTTCAGATTTCGCAGTTCGACAGAAACTTTTGCAAAATTTGAACAGGGCTGTGGTTTTCAGGTGGGGCAAGGTATTCTCAGAACACTGAGACTCTACTGAAGTCGAACTTTGCAGCGGAAGGCTTTCATTTGCAAGAAATGATGAAAATGTACCTAGAAACCGGGATCTTGTGTCGGTTGGTTGACAGACAGAATGATCGGGGAAGAGTAAAACTTTGACTCACACAATCGTGTTGATTTTGATCAGCCGATCTTATTTTGATCAATGAATTGGTTATAAGAAAAATCTGCGCGTAAATGGTCCCGAGAAACCTTTTACACAGGAGGGAAACATACAGGGAGGAACAACAGGAGGGAAACATGTCTTGACTTTTTGGGGCGAAATGAAAATGACCCTCATTTACTAGAACGTGTCATTATTGGTGACGAGACTTGAATTTTTAAATACGACTCATAAACGACGCACCAGAGCTAGGAATGGTACAATTCTCGGCCAAAAAAGTCAGAATGAGCAAATCAAAAATCTAAAACCTACTGATTTACTTTTTTGATAGACAGGGGATCGCACATAAATTTATGTTTCAATACTGAGAAATTCTTGAAAGACTTCGAAAAAAAGGTCATTTGTCAGGCCGAACATCAAGAACATCTAAGTGCTGCATCATGGCAATGTGTCTTACCACTCAGTGATCTCAATTAACGTAGTTAATTGGCAAGTAAAAATCACTGTGGCAAGTAAAAAACATTTTTTTACCAAGTAAAAAAATTACTGTGGCTCCACAGCCCCCTTATTTACCAGACTTCTTTTTCCCAAGAATGAAAATTCACCTCAAAGGATACCTTTGGAGAACATTGAAACCGATCACTTGAAGGCAATTCCAGTATCTGAATTCAAGCACTGCTATGAAGAGTAAACAAACCATTTTGAACGCTGTGAGGATTTCCAAGGCAACTACTTTAAAAAAGACAATATAGAATTACAGTTTCAATTGAATAATTTTTTTAAATAGCCTCATTATTGTATCTTAGACATCTCGCGTCAAGTTTCTTAGCAGTAATTGTTTTCCAAATTGCAATTGCCAGGCTCACTCCTAATCCATTCTGTTATATCATGTCTATCATGTATCAAGCATCAAGCCGGCATTATTTTTGTAAAACTAAAGTTCTTTTTCGATGAATGACCCTTATCTACTTTCTTATTGCCCAAGGATTTTTGTAAACTTTGTCTAGAAATGTAGTGGACAATAGCTGCTATATTATATTTAGTTCATCATTATTGTTTTTTCAAGTTGTAATTGCACCTTTACAGTATGTGGTATAGCGTTAGTAATGGTAGTAGGTAGGTTAGTAATTTAAAGACTAGTTTTGTATTGTAGTAAATGACTCAGATAAATCGGAATTTTCTCGCCAATACTTTTTCTGTCGGTTTTAGAATGAATCATGCGAAAAATCGATAGATAATAGAACAAAATAGTATATATCCTACGCATTTTCGATAAGACTCGAAAATCTGACAAATATGCAAAGTAAGATAGAATTGCTTTAGAAGGAAACATGAAAAGTGGAAGTGGATTCAAAATAATTGATAAGAAAAAGCCTAAAGAATGATATAAAACACTAAAAAAAAAAGATAAATACAAATCTTAAAATGAGACTTGGTAGGGGAACGAGAACTTTGTTACTTAGAAAATATAAACAAGAGACACAGAGCTGCACAAGAAAGACTTATACAAAATGGATCGTATTATCTTAAAAATAGTTTAACATATTTAGATAAAAGCATTTAATATATGAAAGAAAGAAAACCTTTCGATAAAATATAATTTAACTTTGGCTTTACGAGGGTCGTTCGAAAAGTTCTCTGTCTGCCACAGAAATTACGCAAGTATGTCTAAATGAGTATAATATTTATTCAGTTTGATTCGATGGACCGTATGCTGCGAAGTTTCAGATGCGTGCGTTTAATCGCTTGTTTCTGGTCATCGAGTAAAACAAGAAATATTTGAGTTTTCAGAAAAATGGATTGAATTTAAGTTTTAAAGTACTTTATTCTAAGAGATTTAACATCGACAAATATACAAAAAGAGATACCACTTTAAATAATTACTCCTTTTCGTTTTTGAAGGTAAAAAAGGAGGCTTTTGAATTTAAACGTCGCGTACATCTATTAAAAATGAATGCTCAGGAGACCCAAAAACCGTTACGACCGACAAAACCATCAAAAAAATCCGTATCCACAACATTTTACACGATGTTTTGAATATGAAAAAGCTTTCCGCTCGTTGAGTGCTGTGTTTTTTTTTATAGTCGATTACAGACCTAGTGGATGAAACATATATTCGACATTACATGCTCGAAACGTTGCAGCAGTTCATACTGTGAATGGGAGCAATGCCACGTTTTTCTGGACTTTTCATGCTGTGATGTGGTACTCGTGTACTACCTAGCAAAATATTAGGCTAATTGAAAAGTTCGCGGAGCGACATCTATAGAGCTATAAAAGAACTATATAATCTACTACATTTTAAAATTTCATCCTTCATATGAATATATGTGAAGTTTCAAGTCGATTTGACAATTCATTCGTACAAAAACAGCAGCTTAAAGTAAACGTTTCAGTCCTATTTTTTAAAATGGAAAATATTGAAAATCGTGTGGTGATTAAATTTTTTGTAAAGAAGGGTTTAAAGGCAATGGAAATACGCTGTGAAATAGTAAATGTATTAGGGGAGTCTGCTCCTTCAAAAACAATGGTTTGTAAGTGGGTAGGTGAGTTTCAACGTGGTCGTACAAACCTGGATGATAATCCTAATTCTGGACTTCCAATAAGTGCAACTACTGAACAAGTAATTCATTTTATAGATGCTATGGTTATCGCTGACAGACAATTGACTTTGAGTGAAATTGCTAAGGCGATGGACATCTCAACTGAATGTGTGCTTCATATTTTGAAAAATGAATTGGGCTTGAGAAAGCTGTGCAAGATATGTGCCGCATTTGTTAAATTCTGATCAACAACTTTGAGTAAAACTTTCTAACCAACATTTGGATCTTTTTCGAAAGAATAAAATCGATTTTAAATGTCGTTTTGTAACTATGTATGAGATTTGGGTTTGTCACTATGATCCTGAACTGCGACAATAAACCGCAGAGTGGCCTGAGCCCGGTTGTTCAGCTCAGAAGCAGTCAAAGTGGTCAAAATCGACCAAAGAGGTTATGGCATTAATTTTTTGGGATGCAAAAGGTATTTTGTAAATGATTACCTTCAAACCAGTAAAACAATAATAGGGAAGTATTACTCAAACCTTTTGGATCAATTGGATGTAAAAATTTGTGAGAAACGACCTGGTTTAGCGACAATACACCGGCTCACGGAGGTGTTCTTGCAATGGCCAAATTGAAGGAGTTACACCACGAATTGTTAAAGCATCCACCATAGTCACCAGATCTGGTCCCCTGTGACATTCACCCCAAACCTCAAAAAATTCCTATGTGGCAAACATTTTTCATCAAATGAAGAAGTTACAGCAGCCGTAGATGAGTATTTTGAATGACTTCCAAATCACTTCAGATATGGAATAAATGAATTGGAGAACCGCTGGAAAAAGTATATTGAGCTTAAGGGAGAATAAACGGAAGAATAAAGTCGTTTTTTCAACTATAAACTTGTTTTATCATTTTCGCTCCGCAAACTTTTCAATTAGCCTGGTATAGCATTGTTGCTGCAAAATTATGTGATCTACGCTTTGAAGTACTTTCACATGCTGCATATTTGCTGGATTTGGCTTTCAGTGATTACTTCCTCTTTCTGAACTTGAAGAATTGGCTGGCCAGAAGAAGATTTACTTGAAATGATAGACAAATCACATCATAATTTGATGAAGGTTGATTTTTTTTTGATCTTAATAGTCCTAGGTAAAGCTGATGATAAGGAAACACGAAAATAATTCATGGAGAATATTAAATAGCTTTATTACGAATTTGGAGTCTATGCTCGTTGGTTGTTTAGAATGCCAGGCGTCGTGGAAACAAATCTGGTGATAGTTAACATAGAACCTGAAAGATTTTTGGTAAAACTTTGATCCGGAACCGGAATTCACACAATTTTTTCATATTATTGATGGCCCCGGGTCAAACGTATTGAATAGAATCATATTATAATGTTTCCTCTGGGAAAATTACAGCTTAAGAGTTTAATAGCTGACAATAAGAGTTTCAATAGCTGCCAGCCATAACTGCCGCCCTATTATCCAGATCTGACCACCGGTGATTATTTTTTAATCCCTACGCTCGAGGGATATAGGGAAAAATGTTTTTTCTGATGGTGAAGTTGCAATCGTTGCATTTTTTTCCAATATAATCGACAGCCTTAATTATGAATACACCAATTATATTTACCTTTTAGGAGATTGTGTTGTAAAATACAATTGTTACAAATTTTCAAATGTCGTAGAGATTTAATTCTATGTTATCAAATTATTCTTGATTCATCTGACATTTTAAGAAGGTGAAAAAAAAACAACAGATAATGCAAGGACAAGTTGTTTTCGTTAGCTGATGCATATCTGTGATGTTTCATACTTTTATCTTTTTTAAGTACCTGTGAGAGACAAGTATTAATAAATTGTAATAATTCTCATAATTGAGTTCTGACGAAAATTCTACTAATTTTTGCTTTATTATATAAAAACCAATAACAATTAGCTTTTTGTTAAGTAACTTATCTAATAAACAGTAAAAATCAGTATTTTTTGTAATCCAATTGACATATTACTGTAACATTCTTATCTATATGAAGAAGTAACAATACATCATCAAAAATATTCTTTCTCCAACAGTAATTAAAATAATAAAGAATACCTACTCTCAAGGTATAGCAAATGGGACATGTGACAACGCTGCTTCTAAAAATCATCAGATTTTTAGTCGACTGATCGACTTACACCACGTCAGATAATTGCGGTTGTATAAACAGGCAAATTTTCAGGGACATGGTAGACCATTCAACCTGATCGAATGTGTGTTCGTTTTAAATTAATGGTCTAAATTATGATTAAGTGTGTTTGAAAACATTTAAGCCAAAGTTCATGGTTTATTTATGTTATTACAATTTCAACTCAAATTCTTTAGAATTTTTTTAGAGTTAGAATTTTCGATTATTAATTTGCCTATAATTTAAAATTTTAAAGTTAATAATATTTGTGGAAACAACATGTATATATATATACATGTATATATATATATATATATATATATATATATATATATATATATATATATATATATATATATATATATATATATATATATATATATATATATATATATCATCATCATCATGATGATTTTTCAGCCATTGTCAATCCACTGCAGGATGAAGGCCTCTCCAGCATGCTTCCAACTCTTTTATTTCTGGATGGATGACATGATAAGAAAAAAAATCACTTTGATGGTAGCCCGTAATCACAAAAACAATTGATCCTATATGAAGAGATTGAGCCACAAGTTGAAACAAAAAAGTTTGGACGCATACATTCAAAATTCGGTTAAATATACAAAAAAAATATAAACATTATCGTTGTTTTTCCAGAAAATGCAAATTAGTGCAGGAAAAAGTTCATCATCCTAAACAAGTTATTAATTGCGATGAAATAGGCTTTATTTAAAAAATGTTGTACGGACCTACATTCATAAAACACCAAAAAGGCACCAGGCTCTACACATTTACAGACAGACCTGACGTTAATGGTTTATGTAAATGCACATATGATCAAATGCAATCATGTGATCAAATTTGAACTTGTTTACCGAGCACAGGATTCACGTGCCGTCAAAAACAAAAATAAAAGTTATCCTCCTAATTTTTGGCAGTGCAATAGGAAAGCGTGGGTCACGGCTGTTTTATTTACGGAATGGCTCCATCGATATTTTATTCCGGAAATGAAAAGATATTTGGAGATGAAAGGATTACCATTTAAATTTTAATTACACATTTTTATTTTATTTATAAGAGAAAATCAGTTACTTGGTCAATTACTGTTGTAATCGATTATTGAAATAAAAAAATGCATTGATCAAGCGGTGGCGCCATCTCAGGTGTGTTGTATAATTGTTGTATAATTTATTCAGAAAATATAAAAAATAAAATAACATTAAAGAAACAATATAATTGTCAAAAAAAACAAATTAAATATTGTAAACATTTTCGGGCGGTTTTAGTTGAAATTCGCATGTATGCACTTTGAGAGCAGTAAACGACGATATTCTAATTATCTACTTGGTTGCACTGTTATATCATAGCTAAAAATATACAATTACAGTGAGTATTTGAATCCCAAATTGTGAATCTGTACGCCATAAAAAGTTTAATGCATATCATATCCTATCGTCCCTTGTAAGATTAAAATATCTTCTTATATATTATCTTACTGAGTCGAGATATAAATATGTAAAAATAACCTTTTACATGTAAACATAGCCATTATGTCATAAATTGTCAAGAATTATTGATGTTAGTTTACTTTTTAATGTAATGCATATTTCTAATTTTTTGACAACGTAATCGTGTGATATATATATATATATATATATATATATATATATATATATATATATATATATATATATATATATATATATATATATATATATCCGATATCCGAGAGATCCGAACCGAGAGGATATATATTAGAGATAGAGAGAGAGAGACTCTTTTTTCTTCGTTTTAACAGCTCATGATACACTACACTGAGCTGGTCCCACCAAATACAAAGCCTGCATGCAGAAGCGTGGCCGGGATATCCTCATGATTTTCGACGCTTGAGGTTATCGTAATAAAGCCATTTTTCGTTCCCAATCACAACGCGATGCAGAAATCCCTCCGTTTTTGCCTTTCAAGCAAATGTTCACAATCAAACAAACGGCGTACAACATCTCTCGGTTTCAACTCGTTTGGCACCCAATATCCTTGCTTCTGGATCATTCCCAGATCTTTGAGGCATTTTGAAATTGCTTGTTGATTGCTGTTGAGTCAATCTTGCCAAATCTTCTTGACTTTGACACGAGTCTTCATTATCATTCTGCAATGCCTCTAATTCTTCATTTTTAAAAACTTTCGCTCTTCCACCGCTATACCGACCTTCGACGTGAAAATCACTGCTCTTAAAATGTTGAAACCACTCACGACACGTTTTTTCACTCATAGTGGCCTCACCATAAATGTGAGGGAGGATTTGGTGAGCCTCAGCCGCAGATTTCTTCATATTAAAGAAATAAATTAACACCTCCCGCAAATGACGAGAATTTAGCTCATGAACTGACATTCTTTATCGCGAATAACTTTATGATGTAAACACAAATCGACTACTGGTGCTATGCGATTATATTTACAAGATGTCCAAAGGTATTGCATGCCGTCTATGATGTATTTATTTCGACGACTACTTACCGCTAATGCCATCTATAGGAAAACGGCGGCAGCAAAATTATATACCTTTTAAATATCATTTATAATAAGGACGTCAACATTAAAACAAATTGGTATACAAAACTTATATGGTTTGGAAGACATCTCAGTTTTAATTGGTATACGCCTAATAAATATAAAAAAGTGTTATTAATTCTTTAATTGATAGAGCTGTTATCTTAATTGATCCAAAAAAAACAGGCAACAACATATAAATAAAATCAAACAAAACTAGAACATAATAACTATCCAAAAAAAATCTACGAACCAGTAATAAAAAACCGAATACACAGAATATATAACATAACAAATATACCTAAAAATGAAAATTACATACCATTACCATACATATCGGAAATAAATAATAAAATACAAAAAGCTCTTAAACAATATATTATAAACATAGCAGAAATATGCATTAATAACACTAAACAAATATTTACAAAATTAAAATTACCACCAAAAATGGAACAAACAAATTTAATTTACAAAATTCATTGCTTAAATTGCCCAAGCTCATATATTGGCCAAACTAAACAATATATAAAAAATAGCATAAATAAACATAAAAAAAGCATTAGAAACCTAGAACCAAACGTAACTGCCCTTTCAAAACATGCCATTGATAATGGCCACAACTTTAATTTTAATAACATACAAATTTTAGATTTTGGAAAGTAATATAAAAAAAGAAGTATAAAAGATATGATTTATATAAAAAATACAAGTACACAAATACAAATACATTGTACCGTGCGATAAGCCTGTGGTCTCAACCACGGGCGTAGCCAAGGGGGGGTTTTGGGGGTTCAAACCACCCTCGAAATAAGCCAAATATTACCTAATATTATACCGAAAAAATACGAGGAGTGACACGGGCGTAGCCAAGGGGGGTGTTTTGAGGGTTCAACCCCCCCCCCCCCCCCCAAATATTATACCGAAAAAATACAAGGAGGGAAGAGAGTTAAATTATTACATTTGAATTGAATATATATCCGAACTAGTGGACGTTGCGCACAGTAACGATATCTCTTGTCGAGTAGTCAAGCTATTTTGTATCGTATGGAAACTTTGCTCAAACTACCCCCCCCCCCCCCCAAACTAAATCCTCGTTACGCCCGTGGTCTCAACTATTTCGCGCACTTTGAATCGTCAATCACTTAAAACCATGTTGTGGATTTTGTTAATTTCGGTAGTACTCACTTCCACTGAATGTCTCGAACGATGTTCATCTTTGTTGTCAAAATACAGGAGCACACGTGCCATGAACTTCATCCAACTCAGCTTTGATCTCTTTCGGTGTTAAGCCTTTTAAATCTAAGTATTTAATCACCACTCGAAACTCATTTTTTTCCATTTTTCTAAATAAACCAAAGTTTCTTGCTTCAATCAACAATAAAAATGAAACCATATGATGAATATAGCTGAGACTTTGACAGCTATCCGGTGAATAATTATGCTTACTAAAAACAAACCATTTCTGATGCTAAGAACGCCATCTCTTGGATTTTCTAAGGACTTATTGAAGGACTCTCGTATCTATCTCTAATACTTAATCTGTAATTACTTAGTACAGGATCCTTGATTTTGGTAATGGTTTTTTCATTGGTTGACTTGGAAGGTCTTCCTGAACGGAGTTTGTCTTCAACAGCTTCTCTATCACCACTAAAGGCTTTGATCTATTTGTAAACATGTTTTTTGAGATATCATCATCGCGATGTCATTTTTCTTAAATTTTTTATGCATCAGCACAAAAAATATGTTTTTTAGCTCAAATTTAATGTTCTCAATTTTAAATTTAATTTTAGCTCAAATTTAAAGATGCTATAATGTCTTTTTATCAGTGAAATGTAATGAAACTTCTGTCAGATGTCAAGGATAGTCATACCAACTTACGACTTCAACTTATTTACTTCAAAAACGAAATGTTGTATCGATATCTAAGCCGATCGAATTTTTCAAACAAAAGTCACCCTACTTTTTGATCATAGAATCATTTTATAACATACCCTTTACATCTGGACATTTTCTCTCATTTTGACTTTATGATATTGATTTGCCTATAGCGGCTATAGTAAAAACTCTATACTAAACTTTAGAAAGATTAGATACTGGGTCAAAGGTGGTTTGGTTTGGTGGGAGATTGTTACCAGTCTGATGGTTCAGGTAGGTTCTGGTAGATCTAGGTCTGGTTTAGGTAGATTAGTAAGTAGATAATGTCGTTATGCGATTGAAGTAAATTTTGATAGATTATAGAAGAGCTATTTGATAAGCTTAATTTGTTTTGGTGAATAGCAGAACATTTAAAGTAGATTGGTAAAATCCACAGAGAAAGTGTAAGGCTTCCATCCAGTCTAGACAAAACTGCTGGCTTTCTCCAACAAAACGCATTATCTCTATAAATAAAAATCAATTGCCACATGTATGACGGAGCATCACTTGAGATCGGCTCGAAAATTTTTGGAAAATCCACGGGGAAAGTCGGAAATTTGGATGGTATTTTTATATGAAAAAAATCTTTATGTTAAATTTTAACACTTTCACGTTTTATGTGAAATGAGGTACAGTTTGAGAGTTTTGCCGTCACATGTTTTCATAACAAAAAAAAAAGAGAACTGAATGGCTTAAAGACCTTGCAACCAAGCCATTAAAAAAAGAAGTGTGACATTTTGCGGGGGATTTCATTACATTTATCAAAGTGTTGGTTTAGCGAAAAAGAATATTGTGTTATCGGTGATGTGTTCAAAAGGATATTTTGGTATCTTTGGAAAAATGCCACCAATAAGGCGTCGAAATACAGATGATCACAAAATAGTGATCAAAGCAGACAAAAGACTAGCAGGCGAACACGAAAGACGGTTCAATGTACCGATGTTAAATAATATAATAATAATACTAATAAATGTCTTTATTACTCAATCAAATGTTAAAGGATAGGTCGAAGTCTAGCTCAACGAGTTACTCATACTCAACCCGTATCCAAAAACCAATTACAATACATAATACTGACTTACATAATGTATATAAACATAAACTAATATTCTGTAGGCAAAAAATACAAATAATAACAACCTATATACGAAACTAAAACATAGAAACAAAACAAGTAATAACAAATAACAAATAACAAGGAAAATAACTAAAAAGATTCATCAATGAAAAAAAAAGAAGATAATCATAAAATAACATACAAGGCTCTATCTCTGCGCTGATAGCAGATATTCCCTAAATTCAAATCTGATGTGCTTTCTGTAGAACATTAAGTGACATCTCAAATCTCTACTTAGAGAGTTAAACAATTTAGCAGCATTCTAGTTGAAAGAACGATGAAACATGGCTGTGTTATAACGTGGTACCACAAGAAGGGCACTGTGACGAAGGTAAGAATCATGAATAATTCGGCGAAAATCCAATCTACTCCTAAGGCAAAGTGGAGAGAACGTAATCATTAAACGTTCAATACTCGACAGTAAGCTATACCTAAATAAAGAGTCCATCCTTAACCACCCCAAATCAGCTATTTTACCCGAAACATGATCATACTTGCGCAAACCACATACAAAGCGGCAACAAGAATTTTGTATCTTCTGGAGACGGTAACGGGTTACGACAACCAAGCAAGGAAAATACACAGTGATACAGTAACGTAATTTTGATATTACAAGACTTTCACATAGTGCCTTTTTCGTGTTAAAGGATCTAGCAGGTTTCTAGCAGGATCTCTAGCAGAGTACAAAAGTTTTAGACTAGCATAACTTTGTCTTGTCAAATAAGTTATATGTTCACAAAAGCGTAACCTTTCGTCAACAACCAAACCTAAAATTTTTGCGCAGTTTACAATCTGGATTTTTTGCTGATTAATGTACAGTTTTATTTGAGAAAATAGAAACTGCCTTCTCTTATTTGAGGTAAAAATAATAGCTTTAGATTTGGTAGGGTTCAAATGTAGGCAATGATTAGCAGCGAATGCAGAAATGTTGCAAAGATCTTCATTAATGGTCTTGGCCGCACGCTCATAATCATCGCACACGAACTCCTTGTACAGCTGTGTGTCATCCGCAAAAAATGTGGATTTACTATTTACAATAACTGCATGTAAATCGAAGGTGTAAATTAAGAAAAGCAACGGACCCAATAGGGATCCTTGAGGTACACCAGAACTTGTATTCAAGCTTGAAGATAACAGGATATTTAAAAATGTCCTCTGAGTACGATTGCTCAAGCACATATGAAGAAAGTTAAGTGATGTTCTGTCAAAGCCAAGATATCTACATTTAGCAATCAATAGAGCATGATTAACTGTATCAAATGCCTTACTAAACTCCAACAAAACAAGAGCGGTCGCTTTTCCATCATCCATAGAACGACAAACATCGTCACATAGAGAAAGCAAGGAAGCTTCCGTATTGTAGCCCTTTCTAAAACCAAATTGAGTAGCAGGAAGTATATTAATATTAGTTAAATACTCATTAATTTGGTTATACACAGCCCTCTCCAGAATCTTAGACAAAGTCGGCAACAAGTTTATTGGCCGTAGATCGCCAAGCTCAGACGGATTAGAACCTTTAGGAAGAGGAACTACAAGAGCCTCTTTCCACATTGAAGGGAAAAAGCCACACACCAAAGTTACACACAACCAAAGCCACACACAACAGTTTATGATATGACATAAATACTTGTCAATAGCAGGCATGCATAATTTTATCATCTGCAGAGTCAAACCATCAGATCCTTTGGCATTAGATTTCATCACATGTACAATATTTAATAAATCAGATATTTCGACTGGTTTAAAAGTGAAATTAAAACTAATTACGAATATTTAAATTTATAAGGGCATTATAAAAACTGGAGATACTTTCATTATTCCAATATCTCAAATATGCCGCTTTTTCTCTACGAATAACACCCTTTGTGAAGTTTCTAAGATGTTTGTAATGTTCCCAACAATCAGGGCTCCGAAATTTTTTGTAATAAGACAAGGCTTTATCTATTTGCTTCATAAGTTGCTTTATGCTAGGTGTTAGCCAAGGAGCACGTGGTTTGGAAATAAATACTTTCTTTTCCGGAGCGTGTCTGCTGAATAACGATAAAATGCTGGAAGTAAGAAAATCAACTTTTTTATCAATATCTGCAAATCGAAAAACATTTCTCGAGGGGATCTTATACAAGTCTACATTAAATTCATCAATGTTAAAATTTCTGAAATCCCAATAAACAACGAATTTTTGCGCCTCTTTTTGAAATTTAATGCATAACTCACAGAAAACCATATAATGGTCTGATATATGGCCAACATTCTTAGTTCCGATACCCTTATATATCTCCGGAATAGTTACAAAAATGGGATCAATCAATGTCTCTGAATGGTTTGTAATACGTGTAGGCTCATTGATCAGTTGTTCTAGTCCATAAGAACGCAAACACATGCTAACTGTGTTGTTGTAATTAAAAAAGTTAACGTTCATATCACCTATAAGCAATATGTTGTTATAAGAGGACGATAGAAATGACAGCACACTATCAAGATAACCTATAGTTCGATCGATATGGGCCTTCGGTGAACGATAAATAACACCTAGTACCAATATAGTATGCCCTAAAGAAATTTTTAACCACATATCCTCTAAACTGACACTCTGCTCATGCAAATCCTGAGCAAATTGAAGTACTTCACATTTATAGTTGCTCCTCACGAAAACTTCCACGCCGCCCCCACGACCATCTCTATCCCTGCGATAAAATCTAAACTTAGGTATGTTTATCGAATCATTCATAATATTTGACGACACCCATGTTTCAGTTACAGCAAAAATATTAAAGAAGTTTTCCGCAATCAGAACTGACAGCTCAGCAAAATTATTCAAACTGGATCTAACATTCAAATGACCAATTTTTATTGAGCCAAAATCATTCGCCATAAATAATTTTATCCTTTAAATTAGATTCATAATGTAAGTAAATTGGACACGTTTTACTACTTGCAGAGTGATTTACAGGCAAATTTCTTTTCAGTTTTTTATTATGATTAACACAATTAATACACACCAAAGCATCAGATTTACATGAATTCATCCTATGATCACCGGAACACTTAAGACAGCTTATTTCTGCTTTACAGTCCTTCTCAAAATGGCCAAATGCACAACATTTATTACATTTGATAATGCGCAAATAATCAGAGACAGCAGACCGTTGCCACCCTATATACAAAAAAAGTTTTCGTAACAACACTTTTCTTAATAAGGGAGGAACTTCTGCAAGTAAATGAGTTTTATTATGAAACTTCAAATGTGTGACTATCTTAATGTCAGTCGGATCAAATTCAGATAAATCATTCAAATCCAAAATATTATCCACTATCAAGTTATCTGTTAGGCCATCTAATCTAACATTGCCATTGCCATTGTGGTTGTTGCCATCTGGGTTCGTTACCCATCGAAAAGTCAACTATATGTTTCTTGCTCCAGAGTTGCGCATCAACTTCTACCCTTAACTACATCTTTCCCTGCTTACAGTATTTAAATTTAAAAAATGCTACCGTAAGATAGACAATATGGCTCAATGGATATAGATAGATAGAAGTGAAAGGAAATTTGACTAGAACGGGTAGCTTAACTGAACAAAGTCCTCGACATGTAATCGAACGTTCTGGATTCGTTGATTATCGAAAAGTCAACTATATGTTGCTTGCTCAAGAGTAGGAACTCCAAAAACTTTGTACATTTATACACCGAATCAGAAAACCAAAAATATTGTTTATTCACTTTCGTCACGCTAGATGTTAGTATTAGTTTGAATTACTTTAAATTGGTTTGATTATATAGCGAATGTAATAGTTAAAAATATTGTTCATTCACGTAAATTATTAATAAAAAAAATGTATATAATATATCATCAATTTATACTAATAAAAATACTAGGATCTTATCAATATGAGTAATCTTTCATTTTTCCACAATTTTTTACAACGCTTTATAGATTCTACAGTACATACAGACCATCTATTTTAGATTTATAAAGGTAAATACGTATATAGTGGCAGAACAACGTCTGCTGGGTTCTGCTAGTATAGTTATAAAACAACAACCAAATTAGATACCTTAAAACTATTTATTTTATGTGAATTGAATGTTATCAATGGCATTAATGCTTGAAAACAATTTCGGCCAAATGTCCGACGGGGCTTCTTCTGACAAAGCGCATTCTGTTAATTCAATTTCCGACTACTTTTTCAAGCAGTTATGTTGGCTTCCAAAGTGTTAATAGTTGCTGGTTTATCGACATAGGCCAAAGATTTAACATAACCCCAAAGAAAATAATCTAAAGGTGTTAAATCACATGACCTTGGTGGTCAATTAACAGGTCCGTTCCTCGATATAATTTTCTCATCGAATTGTTCCCTCAATAAATCGATTATTGCGTTGGCTGTATGATATGTAGAGTTGTTTTGAAAACGGGAGGAGAATACTTCCCGAAACGTTAACGTTAAAAGTTTGTATACTTCTTTAGAACATTTTTATACTTTTAAAATTTTATTCGTTGTGCAAATTTATTATAAACAGAATCACTGAGAAATTTGTCTCCGTTTGCCATACTTGCCATTACTAAAAAAACCACATTCTACTTAAGTCTACATATTTTACGTCGCATTCTAACTTCAATTCTGTAATAAAGCTATGCATTCAATTTTGATACCAGTAACTGAATTGTGTAGCAAAAATAATTAAAATGAAGTAGTCTTGATAACGTGGGAACAAACTTTCTTACAATTTATTATTAAGATCAAAGTCACAAAAACTATATGCGTTCAAATTTATTATTTTATCAGTGCTAATCGGGTGTTAAATGAATCATAGAGAGATAATTGAACAGACATGAAGTGCTGAAATGTTTGAAATTACGTCGATTAGATAAAGTAAAAATGGAGATGTTCTTAACTAGAATGGTTTAAAAGTCTATCGATATTAGATTTTTATCTAATAGCGAAAATATTTACATCTATTTTAATGTTTTTAAATAAAACAAGAAATTACCATGGCTACTTTTTTTCATTTCAGTGGAAGTAAAATTGCTACTTTTATATAAAAAAAACTGGAAATTTTTTAGCGTAATCGTTATTTTTTTAACTGTTACGGAAATTCCATATGATAAATATGTATGCTTTTAAATGATAGATAATTTTTGCTTCCGTTCAATGATAACTATATTTTACTTCTAACTATAGGCAACTAGTAATATGACATATGCTTGCTGTTATTTAATTGGAGATTAAACATAATGGGATTATGATATTGAGCATATGCAACCAGTTTTGCAGATTTGTTCAATATTTATTTTTTCATAAAGGTGATGACGATTTTTTCATTTAATCATTTTTTCTGATGCTGATTTTTTCATAAACGTAATATATAAAAGGTTTGAGTATGAGTGGAGTTACTGAAGTTCACACAATCTTCATTGCAAGTCACAATTCGGCTGACAAAACCTTCCCACATGAATTTTGCATAGGTTTGTGTTAATTTCTCTTTTCTTTAAATTTCCGTGAAATTGTGTTCTTCGCTGCAATGTCTGTTAATCTTGTTAAGAGTATGAAGATGTACAACTGATTATTGTGGAATGTTAAGTTCAGGATAAAATCTGCCAGTATTGTTTGATGAATTTCCGTCATTGGCTTCTTCTAGGATTTTATTCTCCATTGTAACAGATCGATTTGATTCAGTCTTCAAGGTCAGTGTGTCTTTCATTGAATTTTATAAATCAATCGCTGTTAAATTGATACTGCTGCCTTAGTTTCCATTTTAATTATACCTTTCGTTTTATTTTCTATTTTATTAGTCTGGTTATTAAGATTGCCTTTTTGACTCCTACTTATATTTCATGAAATTGATCCCAAGAGGAGTTTTTCGAGAATTGTTGGGGACCTCTAGTTGACCCAATCAACTTTCGATTGTTTACACTGTTTCTAGTAATTAAAAGCTTCAGATTGAAGACATTGTAATGAAATTTGAATCTTTTTGCATTTCGTTTTCTATTTCAATATTTTCCCATGTGCAATGCACCCTTCAAGCAAAAAATTGCTTACACAGCATCAATCTTCATGAGTTTTAGATTAATTCAGTTTAAGCTTGTAAAAGAGAAAATGCATAAAATCTTACGAATTTGATATAATGCCCGTTTCTCTAATAAGTCCCCGTTTTGACATATAGATGGTGTCACTTATGAAAAATCCTCACCAGTGGTCGATTTTGCCAACCTTCAAACGTGGCTTAAGAAACATTACCTGGACTTTGCTTCAGGAAAATCAACCATAATTGATTGGTATACTAAATTCAAACGTGGCCGTACAAGCACCGATGATGCTGAACGCTCTGTACGCCCAAATGGGGTGGTTCCACCAGACATCAGAAAAATTCACAAAATTGTTTCGAAAACCGTAAAGAAAAGCTGCAGGACATAGCTGATATCCTGGCAATATCGAGAGGAAGTGTTTACACCATTTTGCATAAATATTTAGGTATGTGTAAATTGCTATGGAAATGGGTACCGCGTTTGCTCTCAGCGGACCAAAAATAAGTTAATGATGATTCTGAGCCATGTTTGGAGCTGTTTAGGGGAAATAAAAGATTTTTTTATGCGGTATGTGACAATGGATGAAATATGGATCCATCACTACACTCCGGACCAAAAACACAATCATCGGCAGGCAAGGTTATGGCCTCTGTATTTTGGGATGTGCATGGAATATTGTTCATCTATTATCTCGAGAAAGGTAAAATCATCAATAGCGAATATTACATAGCGTTATTGGTGCGTTAGAAGAACGAGATTGCAAAAACACTTTAAACGAACAACAAAAGTGCTGTTTCACCAAGACAATGCATCGTGTCACAAATCGTCGGCAACGATGGCTAAATTGCATGAATTGCACTTCGAATTACTTCCTCATCTACCGTATTCCCCAGATTTGACCCTCAGCGACTATTTCCTGTTCTCGGGGTGCAAAATAATGCTCGCTGGAAAGACATTTCGCTCCAATGTAGAACTAATTGCTGAATCTCAAGGATATTTTGAGGGCAAAGAGAAATCGTTCTATAAAAATGGTGTAGAAATGTTAGAAAAGCATTGGAATGATTGTATTGCTCTTAAGGAAAATATATTGATGAATAAAGTCGAAAGTTGCAAAAAAAGTGTGATTTATTTGTCAAACCGGGGACTTATTGACCGATGTGTTATACTACAGAACAAAAAAGGCATCAGTATGAAAAATATCTTTCTTTGAATAGTAGATTCCTTTTCAAGTTCGAATAATTGCCTGAAACGACTTGGTACAGGAACTTGTGGCATTTTAGCACTTTTAACTGAACCACTTGTGTTCTTTCAAAAAACACACATGATAAAAACAAAATATTTTGAAACGTTTACTTAACTGCATTTTTAGCAATTTTACAATTTTACCAAGCAATTGCATATAAAAAATTAAATAAAAACTACTTTAATTCAGTCCAACAAAACTCCCAAATTTTACAGGGAGGAAGAGTCAAAGCTAAAATGCTGCTTATCTTTTATTTATATAAAGTAAATTACTTTACGTACTAAATCTTTTACTAATGATGATCTCATTCAGTCGGAGGCATTTCGAAATTTCGAATATACTATGCCGATTGAACTGCTAACTCCAGACGTTAAGACAGGTACAGTTAAAGGACTAGCCTAAGTTTTTAACATGATAGACAGGACAGAATAATTAGAATCAATGGATTTTGAACATCCGAGCTGTTCAGTAATGTTAGTCTCCATATATATTCTGATATGGCTAGCTACGAGGCCATATACGTGTTACCATACAATCTGCTTTAGATATGTTTGTGAGATGTCGCTCACAATAACGTCAGAATGATAACTTAAACATTGACTATCCTCAGCTTTCAGCATGAAGAGGAGTTGTAGGGATCCAAATTACCTGTACAAGACTTTTATAGTCACAAGACTTTTTTATAGTCACAAGACTTTTTTTATAGTCACAAGACCTATTCCGATACATGGGGATTCTATCCCAAAGATGATTGCATACTTGAAAAATTTCTTACTCTTTAGTAAATGTTCCATAAATTTAAACCGATATAACATTTAGTTTTGTTTTGACTATTTTTCGAAATCAGATAACTTCGTTAGTTTTTTAATTGAAAAAAGCCAATTTCGTTTGTTGATTAAACACTTTTTTTTCATTTCATCGTTCATAAGTGATTTACTGAGTTTCGATGTGGTCGAACCAGCACGATTAACGCTCCAAGCTCAGGACATCCCATTGGGATCACTACTGACGAAGAAGGAAATGGTCAACAAAATCAATTATTTCGTATTGGCGGATAGCAGAGTGAAGATTAGAGAGGTTGTTGAGATGAGGTTGTCTCGGGTGAATTTGTACGCAACATCCTACATGAACATTTGGAAATACGACAGTTATCAGCGCGACGGATGCCACGTTTGTTTACTGCGAATTAAAAACGGAATCGAGTGATCACTTCGAGTAATCCGAAAGAATTTCTGTGGCGATTTTTGATGAAACATGGCTTCATCACTATATACCAGAAACGAAGGAACAGTTGGTTTACCTGGTGAACGGGCCCCGAGGAAGGCGAAGACGCTTCCATCGCCCGGAAAAGTTATGACCACTGCTTGCTGGGATTCGCAAAACTCTCATGGACTACTTGGAAAAGGAATATACGATCACAGGAAATATGATACAACACCACGTTACCTTAGTGGTTAAATTTCACTCAGGGTTTTGATGCCGCATCCACCCTATTTTTCTGACTTGCCCCCTTCGACTTTTTTCTCTTTCCAAAGATTAAAAAATGGTTGGAGGGAAGAAATTCATATAATATGAAGAGATGATCGCTTAAACATAGGACTATTTTTTTTCTTGGGCTTTCCCATGCTGTCTATATTTCAATTTTTAGGGCTTTTAAGATTGTGCGGACTGAGGCAAATTTCTTAGCCATTTACCCACCATGATTGGTTATTCAATTAGATTTACGTTACTTCAAGAAAGTTCAAAGAGGCTCCATCAACGCTTATTTTGACTTTCTATGATCATTTGCATGATATGAAAAGATATATTTTTAATATGTAATTCTCTGAAATCCCTGAGTAATATTTCCACTATATGTATGCATTATTAATGGATCCATTCGTGAACATTTCACATCCATTGCTGAACCATTTCAAAATCATGAAAATTAAAAAGTTATACTGGTCACCAAAAAAGTGCTATACCCACTATACATAAAACTCGAAGAGATTGAGCATAATACACCAAATCACTTGTTATAAATTTATGTGTTAATTTTTTTTTTAAGAAATCGTAAAATAAACTATTCTTGTTGGGGTGTTTCAAAGTTTTTCGAATTTGACATTGAGTAATTTATTAATTTGTCTAAAACAAAATATATATCTTTACTTAATCTTTCAGTACTTTTAGCGAATTTTCATTTTTTATCTTACAACCATATTTTTAACTTTAATTTTAATCATAAGATTGTTTATTGCTTTTTTAATGTTTGTGGCGTTTTTACTATACTTTTATGTCTAGAAATTATGTTTTGTCTACTGACCACCATAACCTTAACCTCATACGTCCTCATAACCTTAACGTCATAAAGTTACATTTATTATTGTTTCCACTAAGCACCAAACCAGTTTACATGTCAGTGCAGCTTTTTCATCTCTATTGAAATGGAAGAACGAACGTCTCGAGATTATTTTTTTTACAAAAAAACGACACATCTGTTTTCCTAATGTGTGATTTCACACAGGAAATTTTTACAACACAATAGAATTAGACATTTTCGTTTTAAGTTCAAAAAAGGAATAATAAAGATTGTATGTTTGCATATACAGTTGGGGCCAATAACATAAGAGTGGCGGAGACTTAATATATTTTATTTAAACTAATTTTTACGCTGTTTGTAAGGCGACATTACATGGTATTATCCTGAACATAAACAATTAGTTTATTCATAATTATATGCTGATGAGATATTTCAGAAAAAATTACGTTGTAAAAAAATAAGAATAATTTTTATTACAAGTCATAAAATAATTAAAAAGTCTAATTGTCTAAAACTGTTGTTTAGTCTATATAATTACCGAAGCGTAGTACTTATTCTTATTCTTAATTACTGATGAATCTGTTTTTGATATGGAGTCGATTAGATGTTTGCCTGCTTTTACAGGAATTGAAAACCAACCTGTCTAAATTCCTTGCCACAATATCTTCTTTCTTACTATTTATTTACCAGCAAGACGTCGTTTTAACTACCAAAGGTTCTCGATCGGATTTAGATCTAGAGACTGTGAAGGCCACCCTAACACTTTAGTGTTTCTTCTGGAACCACTGCTTTACTGTACCCAAAGTGTTATGTCGACTGAATTATTTATTAATACCCTTTACAATACAATTACTAATCAGATCAGTTTCTCCACTATAGTTTCTTTTTGCAAATTTTAACCGCTGCTTTATATGCTCTTTCAGTGGCGGCTCGTGGGTTTTTAAAGTGGGAGGGCGTGGAAGAAAATAGTGTTGCTGATATATTTTTTTTTGCTTTCCCCTTCCTGTTATTAACTTTTCGTGCTATTGAAATTCTATAGAGGAGGTGAAGCAGGAAAACATTAAAATTTTGTATTATTACTACTTACAAGGACATTGGAGGATGGGTTGTTGCTTGTTGCTCAGATAAAGGAATGAATAAGTAGGTACTTACCGTTTCCCGAAGAGTAAACCTTCAAAAAAACTTAAATTAGTCATTATTAACTATTTTAAATCTTTATGTTTATAAGTAAAAGTTGATAATTTGTATTTAAAAAGTACTACTCAGTGTGTACACGCGTAGCAAATCGCAAATCAAAACAAGTATTCGCGAGGCGAACGAAATACGCGACGAGAGACATGTCAAACGCTCCATACTCTTTAAATCAGCGTTTAAAACTAATTACCGATACCGTAGGTCGCAGGGGTCGTTACGTCCAAGTCGCATGTTTTAGAAACATGTAACGGCAACGACGAGATAAATGGACGTGACGTACCGTCGCTAGGTAAACGTCCGACCAACGATGTAAAAATTATGGCAAGAGAATTCTTATTCATATTATTTGGTGTGATGGGTCGACAGACGTTCTTCTACATTTGGAGATTCTAATTTTTAACAACATCTTAGTTAAAGGAAAGAAACTGAACGGAAATAAAATGGTGTTTTGATACAAAATGGCGTTTTGATCTAAAAAATTGTTTACTTTGATAACTGCTGGAGGGGCGGCGCCCCAACACCCTTTCTCATGAGCCGCTTTTGTGCTTTTTACTTAAAAAAGGGACTTTCTGGCTACTCTACCGTATAGGATCCTTCACGTACCTCGCGTACAATATGATTATCCATTTGTTTACTCATTTTTCTTGGACAGCCTCTATTTTCTGGTTGTTTTTGGATCACATAAAATTCTTTCAAAACTTTTGCAGTTACACCTGGCGACCGTTTGATTGCATTGGTAATAAATTGATGACATGTATTTTTACTTCTCAATTGCAAAATGAAACGCCTTTCTGCAGCTGTACAGTGTTTAGCACCGCCCATGTTTATTTTAATATAGTGGGAAACAGACTAACTTTTGCTGTATCAATAAAATAAATACATATTTTATCGGAATTGGTATGCGATAACTGTATCTTCTCCCTTCACTCATCACTCTTATTTTTCCGGCTACTGAAGTACGAACAATTAGGATCAACCAGCCAAACAAAATGGTTAAAGATATAACAGTTAACATCAGCATATTGTTTTATTTATTATGTTAAATAAATTAGAAAATAAAACTTGTTTTTTAATTTTTTTGCTAAAATTCTTATTTTATTGGCCACCACTCTATTTTTTTATTTACATGCACAGTATGTCCTAAGGAAAAGTCTTGACATAATCGAGCGTTATCTTGACAATTAGGAGAGCCTTTCGAAAAATTCTCAACTTACTTATCTAGGAGATTTTAAGATTTTTTAATTTGTTAACTTAGTCACTTTACAACTCAATGCATTTAGACTAACGATGTTCCACCTTTTCAAAACCTTATTATGATACGATTTATTCAACCCGGAACAAAAAATTGACCTCAGCTTTGACCTGATCATTTGAAGTGCATCTTTGTCCTGCGAAACATTTTTTCAGATTTGAGAAGAAACCATTTCGGAGCGTAGATCATGGAGTTTTTTAGCAACATTACGAGAAGTGTGTCCAGGTGCATTACCATGGAGAAAGTGTATTTTTTTGCCCAGTTATGGAAGTGTAGAATTGTATGAGTGCTGAACTACTCTTCAGTTCGTTCAGCAGTTAAGCGTAATGTTCCTCGATCATAGGTTTTTAAGAGTGATTTATGAGCACCACACTATGAGAATCTTAGAAAACCGTAGTCATGACTTTTCCTACAGATGGAACGGTTTTCTCATATCATACTTTCGGCTACACTCACTGATTGCTTGGGTTGCTGCTTTATTTCTGGCATGTAATAGTGAATTTATGTTTCGTCGATTATTATAAACGTCCAAGAGATTCAGCAGAATGAGAGTCAGTATTTCTCAGTCTTGAGAAGTGTTCTTTCGAATGCTTCTTTAATAGACAGTTAACAAACACGATCCCTATCGAATGGAATGCTTTCCATACCCAAAACGTCGTGTAAAATGTAATGGCCATATCCCTTCTAATTTCCAGATTTTCTTTCTCTGGGGTTTCCTCGTTTCTGAGGGAACCAATTATCAACTTCTTCGAACTGTAAGTTTATTATGCATTATTTTTTAAGTGGAAATGTTATTTTTTCTCCAGTTAATATTTCCACACCATTAACAATATTAATAACATTTGAACAATTTATGATCATAATTTCCCAAATTTGAACATCTAGTCTTTGTTACCCAGTCCATGTTTTACCAAAAATTAGAAAAATCACGCTTAAAAACCCTTTTCTGGATATTGTAGTTTCTATATCAGTTAGTATATTATAAAGAGTTTTCCAATAAGAGTGTTAGAAGTTTGAAACGTAAGTTGAGAGACAAACCACTTTGGCGAAAAAATAATCTGTTTCAACGAAGCACACTTCTGGATTAATGGATTTGTGAACAAACCTAACTGCAGCATTTGGGACGATGAAAATCATTGAGTGGTTTAGGAGGTACCTCTTTATCCTCAAAAAGTCACTGATGCGGTTTTTGGGCTGAAGGAGTGACAAGATCTCATTTTTTTGGAAGACGACGATTGAAATCGTGTTACTGTTAGTGGAGAACGCTATAGGAATAAGATAATGGAATATCTTTGACCTAAACTGGTAAATGTGGATATAAACAAAGGTTTCGCCAGTCAGTCGATTTATTATAAGAAAAGTTATTTCTCGAAATGGTAACTGGCCACCAAAATCATGCGATCTCACGCCCTGGGATTATTTTTTTTGTGGGGTTGTGTTAAATCTCTGGTTTAAAGATCCTAACAATTCTTGACCTCAAATGAATCATTCATGTCCCCACCGGAAATATGTCACGCAATATGTTTGAAAAAGTAATCAAAAATTGGCTCTCCATTTTATTCCACTAGACGAAGCCGAGAGGGATATTAGAAAGACAACTTTTTCAAAATATAATGACATTATTTGTTCTCTGATAAAATAAAAAGTACCGTATGATCACAATACAGCACAATACAGCACATTGTATTATCACTTCTAAAGTTCTGACACTATTATTGGACAACTCTTTACGCTAATTGGGTTTTAGTATGGGTATTTTTAGCATTGAACGAAAATTTTGTCCGTCATATTGGTGGCTTATTATTTCTTTATCTTTCTGTTTTCATATTTTGAAATGTCAATTTTCGAATGTGACCTTTTACATTAATTATGTCTCCTTCAAAGTTGTTAGACGAGACACTGGTAAATAGTTCTTTTTTGAGCATTTGTGTTTCTGGCCCTTTGTCCACCATCAGACAGGTTGTCGTTTTCTACTTCCCATGTTTCCTTATCTCAATCTTCATAATTCTACCATCCAACTTAGAAAATCATCTTGGAAATATTGAAAGCAACAAAGTTGTTGATAGTTTTGTTTGACTCTTTTTTTTTGCAGCGTAATAAAATAACGCATAAATGTGTTTATTTGTCTATTAATACTTTTACTTCACAAAATCTCATTTTTGTGTACCCAATGCGTTATTCTATAGGGTGACCTCACATCAGACATTTCCATTCATACGTTTTCTTCTTGTAGCTGATTTTCAAGCCTTATTTCCTTGCGAGGGAATGTGGAATGGCCACCTCGGTCACCAGACTCTTCAGCTTATGACTAGTTTTTGTGGGGCTACTTAAAATCCAAAGCTTACATAGATAACCGTGAACTCTTGAAGCTCTCTCCGAAACCACAACGTGCAAAATTGAAAGGATTCCTCGTGCCATACTCGAAAGGAGTATGGACGATTTTGTTACCCGTCTTCAAGAATGCCTCGACAAAAATGGACACCACCTAACTGATGTGATTTTTGGCACCTGACTGTGTTATATATACTTTAATGGCACTAATGTATAAAAGCAATACATTTTCATATTCGTTTAAAAATAAGAGTGTGTCAATTTTTTCAAAAACATCTCCTACTTGCCGGACCCTGTATAATTTGCCTCTGGTCTCTGTGCTCTGCCATTCTCATAATTAGTGAATTAAATGAGGATGTTAAGGTGATCAATGTATGTATTTGGTGACAGTCCTCTTTTGTATTTACCGTTTGATTTTCCTTTGAATGTATAATTTTTCTATGCCATTTCGCCGGTTGAAGCGGCTGAGGAAATTTTTGCTATATTTTTCAATATATTTCAATATTTTCAAATAGTTTGTTCCCAAAACCCAAGCTTCAAATGCAATCTAGAAAGGCAAAAATAAAATATCGCTTATAGATTTACATATATATTCTTTTTATTAACACAGGATTATTTTTTTTTTGGTTCACATTTATATTAGTTCAATTTCATCGCTTTTCCGTTTTTGATTTTTTTTCCGTTTCCGAATAATTTCTATTCGTCAGAAAATACGATGAAATTGACTGGTTCCTAATTAAAATTAAATAGCTTGGAGAAGTATGAAAAGTGTATATAAAGTATCTATAAACTATAATCTAGAAAATATTGTCGAACTCATTTTTATTTTTGAACGAATTACAGTATCTGTCAAATATATCCTTCTCGTTATGAAAATCTGCAAATTCTCGATGTTATCTAATGTAACAAAATAAGTTTCGATAACAAATTCGTTAATTATTGATAATATTTGTTCGTATATTTTCAAATTACTGTATATTAACTCGAATATATAAAAATTCTATGTTTTCCAATATTTAACTAGCGTATAAATATTTTAAATAATTCATTATGTGTATTATGCAGTGTCGCCAATTTGGGGGTGATTAAGATTTTTTAAAGTGTCTTTTTTGAATTTTTTTCAGGTCGTTTAAGAGTCTATATTCTTATTTGTTATTATATAAGCTACAATTATCATTATTAATTATAATGGTAATTGTAGTTTATAAAAGTTTTAAATTAATGAAATAAAGTTTTTCTCTTCCAATTTTCGTTTATTATAGAGAGTAAATTTTTCTTTGAGAATTTTAACTATTCGGTCATTTTTCATTTACCTGTTTCTTTTCTGAGTATTTCAATTGTCAGTATTTTGTAATTATAGTTGTACTTGGACTGGCATATTTTAATATACAGGGTGTTATGAGGGTCGATGCAAAGTGGCGCGGGGTGAAAGGGGAAGTCATATGAAGTGCATAAAGCCAAATATGCCTTAGTACAAAGTCTTACGATTTTCGATTACTTGCGAGTTTCGCTTTTTCTTGAAAATATCCAAATTTTCATATATTGTATTAACTCACAAATGGAATTGGAGACATTTTTAAAACTATTTAGACATCTGAGACTACTATATTTTAAAAATGAAGCATTCTAAAAACTACAATTTGCTGCTAGATGAATATTTTTTCCTAACTGAAACGCCATTATTCAACTTTTATGTCACTGTACCATATATGTTTGTTAATGACGTTAACAAGGCAGATACATGTTTCAAGAATAGGAAAAAAATATATGAACAATGGTGTAATTTTCCATTTGTGAGTTAATATAAAATCATATTTGGCTTAATGCATTTCAAATGACCTCTTCTATTATCCCCTCATGGCTTTGCATCTACCTTCATAACACTATTATTTTAGTACATTTTATGTATTCAGATTCTTGTATGCATTTTGAATGTATTGCAATTTTTGATGCGAGGGTATTATGGTCCATTATGTGGGTTATAAGATTTTTAAAGGCATAGACCGCACTACGGTTTTTTCCATCGAGCGGTTAACCGCTATAACAGTGAACCGCTCGAGACGCACACACTGCTATTAATACTGTTCGCGATTTTCACAGTTTGAAGATGGATTTCAAAAAAGTAGAATGTATTGTTGCTCTAATACTAAGAAATAATCCGTAATACGTGCGCGATAACTAAGTTCTATTGTGTTTTACCCGCGATCCATTTTGTAACCTTTCACGGTTTTAAAATCAGTCGGGGGAAAAACCCTAAGTGAGGTCGCTTGTATTAGTTTTCTTGACTCACAAATTCTCGCGGTTAAAAACCACGGCGGTTAGCTGTAGTGCGGCCTAAAGCTAACTGTTATTAGTCATGTTACATTATTGAAACATTTATCAATATCAATTTTACTATCTTTGACAAACCTTTTGTGATTTACACGAGTCCATAAGTATTTATAGTTAATTCAGAAACAAACTCGTATCAGTGTAAACATCATTTAACGACATAATGTGTAAAACCTATAGATTTCTTCGGGAATAAAATATAGATACAAGTTAAAAAGATAAGTAGTAGAGATCACTATACATTTTGAAGAAATATAAATACTCTAGATGATTAAAGAATTTATAAACCATGTAGTGTTTACAATTAAAAGTTAATATATAAATAAGAAAAGAGATATAAAATAAAATGGTAGTAAGACAGACAAGGCAAGACAGGATATAATAAATAAATATAGACATCACTAAAGATATAGTGCAAATGTAATTACTCTATGGTATATGACGATACTGTTATATTAATATTAATACTTTTGTGTCCTTTTCAAGAACTGAAAGTGAACTGATATATTATCTTTGCATAGCATTCTAACTAGTTCTTCAACCGAACCATGGATGGACAGTTAACGATAACTTGACCAACCGTCAAAGTGTTGGTGTCACGAGAACAAATGTGTTGGGATTTATTCACAAGAAGGCAACGGTGTGATAGGTTGTAATGTCCTCTACGTAGACGGTTTCATATGATCAGGTCATATCTTCTGAGGGGGGGGGGGGGGGGGCAGCATAAATCAAGGAAAAAAAGACCTTTTGCTTTCTTATAATTTGTTAGCAGATATCAACTGTATCATATACCTGTTCATTTTTAAAATATGGAGAAGGTTAGATGGAATTTGAATTGGAATTTGTTAAGTAGTTTTTGCTCAAGTGTCTTGCAAGCCTCTAATACAAAGTGTAGCTTTTATATAATGCTCAAAGTAAAGATTTTTTTGGTTGAATAACGTGACGTGAGTGTAAATCACCATGCTATTGGCAAAATAGAAATATTGTTTTAAAATAAAATACGTTTATAATTAAATACGTAGAACAATCTACTTTTTCATAAAAAATATGAAAAAAGTGGGAGCTGATCAAATGAAAAACGAACTGAATGTTAAAAAAATACTCCTATAGAGAATCGTGAAGCTGTATTGCTCAGTAAAAGAAAATATAATTAAAGCTGCATCAGAAATTATTATTTCTTATCGTCACCCAATTAGCACAACAGTAAAAAGTTGGCCAGAATGGAACTGTTTAGAATGTAAGAATTTTTGAACCAAAACAGGTGTTGACAACACGATTGAACGGTGAAACAAAGAGAAAAAGTATTGTAGATACAGTAGACAGGAATGTGAATTCTATGTTTTTGGTTTAAAAAGAAATACATTTGTAATCTAACAACGAAGATCAGTAAGGACTCCTATGTTGTATCTATGGTTCGGAGAAAAAGAGCCCTATCCAGATTTTTCGGAAATAAACGCCATTTCATTAGGAATATAAATAATAGGAGAAAACTTTGTGCTCTAACATCACAAATATTCGAAATATATTTCAAGACTATACTGAGAATATTTGGAGCAAATTGAATGCTTGAGAAAATTATTCAACTACTCCAATAACAAAAGAAACTCTGTGGGTATAATATTATGATACCGAAAACCAAATGGAAATATATGAAATGAAAGATCATAAAGATGCAGGAGAGAATAAACTGATAAAAATGGACATGACTCGGTCACGACAAGACCAGTACTTTGATGAAAGATGGAAGATCAGAAGTTAAGAATGCCCACAGATCAACTGGGACATGACATCAAGAGAATAGCAAGGCTCAACTGGTCGCAAATTACAATAAATAGAAACATGATGCAGTTGGGAAGAGGCTTACATTCAATATTGGACAAATGCGCGGTAAAAAAGATTTTGGGGATAGTAGAGTTAGAGTTAGAGAAAATGTGTTTTTTCATCATTTGCATCGTTTATGTGTGAATTATTACGCTACTGATAAATGCAGCAGATATATTGCCAAAGGGTTTATTTTTGAAGGTAGCAAACACTCACAGATCATAGTGTATACCACTAACATCTTGTATTTTGCTTTATGGTTAAAAATAGAATTAGAGTGCCTAGAAAATGAATTTTTAGAATGTCTAATATAGTGCATCAATGCAATACATACTAATAAAATCTGTTTTAACATTTTTTTCTTCGTCATTTTTCAGTTATATTGTGTTATAAATGGATAGTTAAAATTGTGTATTTTAGACTTTAGGAATATAATTGTTAGTGATTTATTTTCATTCAGAATTGAAAATACATTTTTCATTTTTGTTTGCAATATAACAAAGTTCAGTAATTTAGTTTTATATTTTTATTTTTTTGATGGTTTGGGCTTAACATATATTTGGTTTTCAGTCAGTTGGAATGTACAAGGGTGAATCAAATATTAACCGGAATTTTTCAATTACTTGCCTCAGTCAATCACGAGCGGGCTGTCAGTGTAGGTCGTTGCAGTCCAATGTATTAGGAGTGAGAGAAACGCTCGGTGAGCCGTTTCACTCAGTTCTTTTGTACAGCCATGAGTGAGCAACAGGTTGCGCAACGGGTTGTAATAAAGTTTGTAAGGTAGGCGTTAAAATATTCACCATCCGAAATATTATTCGGTTGAGGGTTCAGTATGAGGACGATATCTTGTCTAAGACCCAAGTGTTTGGTTGGGCCAAGAAGTTTAAGAGTAAACGTTATAATCGACATCCCAGTGTCACTGCTGACAACATTGGTGCAGTTCGCGACCTTATCGAAGGTGACCGGCGACTATTCTTTCACTATTCATGAAATCACTTTAAAGGTGGGTATTAGCTTTGGAAGTGCTCAAACAATCATTAGAAATCATCTTGGCTTCAATAAAATCTGTGCCCGATTTCCGAAGTTGTTAATCGAAGATCAAAAAAACATTCAATTGCAAATTAGTAAGAGATATCTGAATCGATTTCAGTGGGAAGGACTTTTTAAAGCGTATTGTGACATGTGATAAAACGTGGGTGCATTATTACACTCCACAATCAAAAATGGCGAGTAAGGAAAGACGAAATCTGCCCTGGAAATTCCAAAACCCGTCTCTCAGCAGGTAAGTTCTTGCAACCGTTTTTTTCTACATGATCGACGTACGGTTAATGCTGCCTACTACTGCCAGCTGTTGGGGGCAAAAAAATCCGTTTACAGGAGCAAAAGACGCGATGTCCCCATCAGTGTCATCATTATTTTGACGAAAGAAAAATTGGAGAATATGTATTGGGAAACCCTTGAATACAGCCCAGATTTGCCATCCTGTGATTATTTTTTGTTTTGCGCCCTAAAAAAAGTTTCTAAGCAAGGAATTCACAAGCTTCCAAACCGCTGGGAAAAATGTGTAGATCATGGAGGAGACTATGTCGAAAAATGATCAATAGTTTTTTTTATATTATTTTATAAATAATAAATATGTATTAAACAATTCCGGTATATATTTGATTCTCCCTCGTAATGAGGTGTAGACCGACTAATATAGATATGTTATTGTTACCATTTATACCCCTCTTGTTTGAGACGATGCAATTTTCCAAAAACGATATACGATGGATGATCAATAAATACCCGTGTTTGAAATAAAGACAATTTTTTCCACAAATTTATTTTTCAAAGTAGTCTCCTTTTACGTCTATACACTGTTTCAAGCATTTCTCCAACTTATTTAAGCCGTATAAAAAATACGATTGGTCAAACTCTCCAAAATATGCTTCTGTATCGGCGATAACCTTTTCTTTTGAGCTGATTTTTTTCCTGCGAGCCATGTTTTCAAGTGAGGGAACCGAAAAATGTCGCTGGGTGCCAGGTCGGGCTAATAAGGTGGGTGCGAAAACAATCGTGATGGAAGAGCACTTTTTTCTTAGGCCGAGGAGACACAGGCCCCAAATGGGGCCGTGTTTCCTTCAATTTCTCATCGAATCTGTCCAACAACTCACTGTAGTACTGCCCTGAGGCATCCATGAGGATTATTCCTTTGGGATTCCAAAAAATCGTGACCATAACCTTTCCGGCTGATGGAACCGTTTTTACCTTCTTCGGAGCAGATTTCCCGGAAAAATTAATTGTTTTGACTGTCTCTAGGTTTCTGGCGTGTAATAATGTATCCAGGTTTCATCAGCGGTGACAACTCGACGTAAAAAGTCCTGCGGAATTCGCTTAAAGCGGTCTAAACACTACTTTGACATTGTCCACCCATCTGACTGACACTTTCCTTACATATCTTATCATTTAAAACTTTGATTGCTGTTGAACTGTACGAGATACCTGCGGACTCAGCTCCTTCGCGCGCTTTCGTTCGGCGGTTTTTCGACGATTTCTTCGGTAACCACGTATGACGGGCGCACTGGCCGTTCTTCATCGAAAACAGTTGTACAACCACGCTTAAACTCGTTAAACCAATATCTCATGGTTGTCATAGATGGTGAAGGGTCTCCATAGACAGCATCCAACTTCACTTTTATTTCTTCCCGTGTTTTTCCATCCAAAAATCAAAAACGAATTACGGATCGATATTGCTTTTTTTCCATTTTATCGAGAAATCCAAAACACGAATGATACTGAACTGGCTGTCAAAAAAAAACTAATCTATGAATTTATCTGAAATCATCAGCATGAGGTCGTTTAACAGTCGGCAGTATATGATGGCAATGTTAATTTCACTCGTCAACGCCATCTGTTATCAAACACGGGTACTTATTGATCAACCCTCGTGTTTACTACAATATTTATCGCATTTCTCGATGCACTAAGGCCCAACTTGTTATTGTATTAATGTTATATATATTAATGAATGGTATTAATTTTTAATACACTTATTAGTACCATACATTTACTTAAAAAATAAATAACTATTTTCACTTTCGAATTGATTAGTTCGAACTGCCAGTTCTAAACTGAAAAAGTGAACGAAAAATATTTTGTCTTAAAAAATCGGATTAAAATGTTTTTCATCATGTTTTTTTAGATGAGAATTTTGTTTTGAAGCAAGACTAATAAATCTGTTAGTCCCTTATTAATATGTCTATATGGTATGTTAGATCATTCTTTGTTCTGATGGTACTTAGTATCTTAGGTACGTGATGAAAAGATGAAAAAACATTTTAATACATTTTTTGTTAGCAAAGCCTTAATGACCTTTCCAATAATATAAACATTCTTTATCGTCTTTAGAAACACTGTTTAGTAATTGTTGCAGTTGTATTAAATTTTACATATCTGTTTAGAATATAACGAATTTTGTTCTGGTTTAACTTAGAGTAGAGTTGCTAATAAACTCTCTAAATAGCTTATAGTTAAATTTGCAAATGTATAAGACTTATTATTCATTAGACACTTAAGAAATTGACATGTTCATAGACCAATTTGTTTATTATTGTTTCACGATAAAATAGCTGAAAAAATATTAAACAAAATGCCCAAGTGAAGGGTAAGGTTGAGTACATTTAATATCAGACGACAAATAAAATAAAATAACAATTTTGCTAAACAACAGAAAAAACAGTTGCTATGTATATATTTGAAATAATAATATAACACCGTCACCAAGATAAACAAATAATGTTTTACAATATAATATAGCTATAGGATATGTAAGAATATAAGTATACAATCATTTTTTTAACAAGTAGAATAATACTTCTGTAGTTTATTATGTTCAGTGTAAAAAGCTTTTAAAATTGAGTTTTTCCGAAAATGAAGTTTCCTGGATCGGATGGATTCTCCGACGTGAAGAATTGCTGCCAGAGGCTCTGGAATTGTTCGAAATTGACTTCTTTCTGCCCCTAAGAACAATAAAAGGACATTTTAGTTTCGATCTGTCACTTTAAGTTAATAAAGTTAAGAACAGTGAGACTTATTGGTTATAATGGCCGATGGGTGAAGATCGTTTAGATTTTAGTAGACAAAATGAAAAAACTAATAAATATCTATTATTACTGATAATATTTATCAGCCAAAAATATCTATACTATGGAGCTGAATAATTGTTATTAAAACGTTACAAATAGTGTAATAAAATACATAATATAGTTTACATAATTAAAGGGCTATAATACATTTGATAATACTAGATGCTTAAATTAAAAAAATAAGTTTTTTTGTTTGACTCCCTTAACGAATGTATTATCCCAACAATCAATTAACATAGAATAGATGGCAAATCAATGGAGCGATATTTGGAGAATAGGCTAACTGGAAAAAAAAACTTTCCATTTGAATTTGTTTCCTTCGTAGGTGTTCACATCATGTGCTCGCGCATTATTATGAGATATGCATATATGATCTTTTTAAATCAACTCATCGTTGAATTTAAATAATTATTGTTTGTAGTGGTTATTATTAACAGTTTCATTTGTTTTAATAATTGGTTATAGTTGACATAAAATACACCTTCTTAGATGTACCAAATATATATTAATGACTTATGATAGTGAATATCTGTGTCTGAGATTTTTACGCAGTTATTTTTAACTTGATAATAACTTTATATTTCGAATGACGGTTTAATAATGGGGAACCCTTTAATTTTTTACTAGCTAAAATTTTTATGGATAACTAAATAAGAAAATAAGATAAATTACCTTCAATTGTTTAAGTTAGTAGTTAGTACTGATACATATAATATGTGTTTCGGTTAATAATGTCGATTTTACTAAGAGATGGTATTACTAATACATTTGTTGATATAGACTAATGACGTTTGACGATGACCATCAAAAGCCGGTTCGTTATTAATTATTATTGTGCAAAAAACATAGTCTTTCATAGCTGTGAATATGTCAAATTATATACATTACATAAGAAAAAGACGTTTTGCGGGGAAGTTTAATAACCTTCTTTCATTTGAAGAAAATGGCTGCTGAATGTTATCGATTTTTAGTTGAAGCTTGTGGTGAACATGCTCTAACCCAAAAAACTTGTGAATGATGGTTTAAATGCTTTAAAAATAGTGGTTGTGGCTGGTAATTTTGATATAAAATTGCAAGCATTATTTGATGAAGACTCAACTTATGCGTTGAAACAATTGGCAGAAGCATTAATTTTGCTCAATTCATCATTTTCTACAGTCTGCACGTGACACGTGATCTATTTTGAAAACCAAATGAAAGTGGATCTATTTTGAAAACCCAAAACGCAAAAAATCATGGGTAGACCCAGGTCAGCCTTTAATATTACAACCAGTGCGCAATATACATGGACAGAACGATTTTGTTGTGTATTTGGTGCGATAGTAAGGGAGCTGTGTATTCCGCACTGCTGAAATCCTGTGAAACGATTACTGGCGATCGATATCGACAACAATTGATAACATTAAATTGATCATTGAAGGAAAAAATACCAGAAAATACCCAAAGACACGATAAAATTATTTTTCAACACGGCAACTATTTGGAAAACGTTCACTAGGGCGTCCTCCCCCACCCGCCGTACTCGCCGAACTTAGTCTCTTTGGCTTACCATTTATTTTGATCGATGCAGGAAGGACTTTTAGAACAATACTTACATTCTTACGAAGAAGTGAAAATTTAGCTTGATGAATGGTTGACCTCAAAAAACCAGAATCCATTCTTTGTGAGAAAGGTGAAAAAAAGTAATAGCTAATGATGGCCAATACTTTGATTATTAAGGCAATTTATTTTGTTTATTTCGATAATAAAATAAATTGCGAAATTTTGCAAAAAAAACTACATTATTAACCGAAATACAGTGGTGGCTCGGGAGGGTGGGCGTTGGGGCGCCGCCCCTCCAGCATTTATCACAGTAAACAAATTTTCAGGACAAACACATACATTTCCTGGTTCACTTCCTGTATAGGGTTTCAATAGCACGAAAAGTAAAAAGGAAGAAGGGGAAAGCAAAAAAATCTTCAACGGCACTATTTTCTTCTACGCCCTCCCACTTAAAAAACCCACGAGCCGCCACTGCTGAAATACCTATGATCTTGAAGATATTTTAACTTACTTCAGAGGTACTTAAATTCTCTAAACACCAACATTAAATTTACATTTGAAGCAGAACAAAATACTTGTATAAACTATTTAAATTTAACAATTAGTAGAAACTATCAACAGACAAATTACTCAATACTGTATTTTCTTATCAATTTACCAAACCAATCTTATCTAGCAGCGACTTTACTATTTTTTAGATTTCCCTAAATTATTTTATCATTTAGAAACAACTATAGGAGTAAAGTCTGACGCTTTTTAACAATTTTTCAATTATTGTAATTGAATTTCATTTAATGGTGCTTTTAGCCGGCATCTTTGTCCCTTTTCGGTTATCCAGATCGTGTTATATATTCTACACTGAATTCACTACACCTGAAATATTGAAACCATTCTACAAGTTCTTTCTGATGATGGTTATAGTCATCAGGAGGAAAGCCTTCCCAGCCGCCTATCTCTAACTTGCACTGTCTTGAGCTCTCCTCTGCCATTCTGGTCCAATATATTTGTTGATGTCATCACTCCATCGTGTCTTCGGTCTTCTTCGTGGATTTATAATCAAGGGGTATCCATCCCAGTATTGCTTTGGTCCATCTACCGTCACATCGCCTCGCTGTATGGCTAGTCCACCTCCATTTCAATTCCTTTACTTTTTCAATGATGTCACAGTATTTATGTCCTACTTTGCAACGCCAAGCATACACATTTCCATTACCCTCTGTGCTACCTGAAGTTTTTAAATTGGCTGTGATGTGAGCCTAAATTGGCTGTGATGTTTTACTTCCGTATGACAAAACAGGCAGGACAAAGACAAAGACAGAGTTTCAGACAAATTAAGAGTTTGTTCTTAAATACTATGTTGAGTTTGTCAAATGCCTGCAAACCACATTTAACAAGCCGTTCCACTTCCCTGGCGGTATTACCCTCCATCAAAATCATCTGCCCAAGATATAACCAAAACAGAAATAATTCCATCCTCAGCAAATTTATTAAGCATAACCTGACTTTTTTCAAGTTTATTCTCAAGCCAAATAGCTCTCCCGCCTTTTGCAGCTCGTGATAGCAGGACGATATCATCTGCTCATCTGCGAATCTAAAAGGACTTATGTATGCACCATTGATTTTTTATTCCATCCTGTTCCCAATCCAGATAGCTGAATACCTCTTCAAGGCAAGCTGAGAAAAGAACAGGCGATATTGAGTCACCATACCGTACACCCCGTTCTACACTGATTTTAACTTCAAAATCATCCATATGAACTGTCCCTGTAGCGGGTCGAGGATACAGTGATGTAACGATAAAAATGCTAAAAGCTGCTGGTCGCACTTTACATAAAATACTGACAATATTGTACTCAGAATGCCTCAAAGAACAAAAAATACCCAACCTATGAAAAATGTTGAAGTGAGTCTTCTTAGATAAAAACTAAACGTATATTAAGAAAATTGAATGACGCATAACCAAGAGAACAAACAAGGTTGTTCGCAACGTATCCAGGTTGCCCAACAGCAACACTATGCCACTGATATTTCAAGAAGCTTCTTCATTTGTATGTATATACAAATATATATATTCTTTATGTATGTATGTATATATTCTTTATATATGTATATATATATATATATATATATATATATACATATATATATATATATATATATATATATATATATATATATATATATATATATATATATATATATATATATATATATATATATATATATATTGTTTAAGCACTCCATCATATACTAGGATCGATATATGATGAAGCTACAGCGACAGTCCACCTTGACGATCTTGAGATTGAAATAAATGTAAAGGGGGGCGTAGGCAAGTGACGCAATATCGCATCTTCTTTTCTCAGCCCGTTTGGAAGAAGTGTTCCGTAATATGGACTGGGAACAGGATAGAATAAACATTAATGGTGCGTACTTAAATTATCTTAGGTTCGCAGATGATATCCTTTTTCTTTCACAAGACCCAAAGGAGCTGCAAAGACACGTACAAGAACTGCAAAGGGCTGGGGAACCTAGGAGATATTGAGTCACCATACCGTACACCCCGTTCTACACTGATTTTAACTTCAAAATCATCCATATGAACTGTCCCTGTAGCGGGTCGAGGATACAGTGATGTAACGATAAAAATGCTAAAAGCTGCTGGTCGCACTTTACATAAAATACTGACAATATTGTACTCAGAATGCCTCAAAGAACAAAAAATACCCAACCTATGAAAAATGTTGAAGTGAGTCTTCTTAGATAAAAACTAAACGTATATTAAGAAAATTGAATGACGCATAACCAAGAGAACAAACAAGGTTGTTCGCAACGTATCCAGGTTGCCCAACAGCAACACTATGCCACTGATATTTCAAGAAGCTTCTTCATTTGAAATATATATATATATATATATATATATATATATATATATATATATATATATATATATATATATATATATATATATATATATATATACATATATATATATATATATATATATATATATATATATATATATATATATATATATATATATATATATACATATATATATATATATATATATATATATATATATATATATATATATATATATATATATATATATATATATATATATATTGTTTAAGCACTCCATCATATACTAGGATCGATATATGATGAAGCTACAGCGACAGTCCACCTTGACGATCTTGAGATTGAAATAAATGTAAAGGGGGGCGTAGGCAAGTGACGCAATATCGCATCTTCTTTTCTCAGCCCGTTTGGAAGAAGTGTTCCGTAATATGGACTGGGAACAGGATAGAATAAACATTAATGGTGCGTACTTAAATTATCTTAGGTTCGCAGATGATATCCTTTTTCTTTCACAAGACCCAAAGGAGCTGCAAAGACACGTACAAGAACTGCAAAGGGCTGGGGAACCTTTGGCTTGAAAATAAACCTGAAGAAGAGTCAAGTCATGTTCAATAAATTTGCTGAAGACAAAAGAACTTGCTATTTTAGGAACGGATTTGGAAATTGTGGATCACTATATATATCTTGGGCAGAAGGTTTTAGTGGAAGGGGATACCGTCCGGGAGGTGGAACGACGAGTTAAATGTGGCTGGCAGGCATTTGGCAGGCTTAACATAGCGTTTAAGAGCAAACTACCACTTTTCTTTAAAAAGAAAAGTCTTTGATCAGTGTGTCCTGCCCGTTATGAGAGAGACCTTGACACTAACATCAAAATCAGTTCAAAAACTTCGAGTAGCACAGAGGGGAATGGAAAGATGTATGCTTGGCATTACTAGACGAGATAGAAAGACCTGCACATGGATCAGAGAACAAACGAAAGTGAGTGACGTCATTGGAAAAATAAACCAATTGAAATGGAAGTGGGCAAGCTATGTAGCGAGGCGATGGGACGAAAGATGGACCAGGGCAGTCCTGGACTGGATATCACTTGATCGTAAACGTCCACGGAGAAGACCGAAGGCATGATGGACTGATGATATTATTAAGTATATTGGACCCAAATGGCAGAGGAAAGCTCAGGACCGCGAGAGTTGGAAGCATGCTGAATAGGCCTTCATCCTGCAGTGGATTGATATGGGTTGATGATGAGATATTGTTTAGAGTATCTTAGCAAATTTGCTCTTACCCCTGACATTTTTATGAAAGCTTCTTTGCATTCTTTAGCCTGCAGTCCATAGCAGGAACACACGCTAGTAAATTCTTCGGCGTCAATGCTACCATCGCCGCTGGCGTCCTCTAAATCAAACATGAATTTCTTGTATTGGTTTTGCCAGTCGAGAGCGTTTCCTGGATTTTTCGCGTAATCATCCCACATAGAGGCCCATTCCTCTACGCTCACCTAAAGTTACATAAAATGTATTAATGTTTTTGTAGATATTAATTTTAAAGATGCTTTTACCTGTCCATCTTGGTTGGCATCAGCTCTTTGCCTTAACCCGTCCCATATCTGGATCATGCTATCGTAGGTCTTTTTGTATTGGTCGCTGCCTTGAGCCCATCCTCTTAATGAGCAAATTTTCTAATAGAAAAATTATATTGAAAACTGTTTCTTTTAGTTAATTAAATTATTAAAAATTAAAAATAATCTTTTTATTACACTACTACGAATAGACTATTTACCTCGATGGCCAATTCGAAGTCTTTTTTGTCAATGGTCCCGCTTTGATTGACATCTGAAAAAAGCCACGTCATTAAATATAGTAATTATTTCATGATAATGCTAATATGATTAAATGCGACGTATGCATGCGTATCCCGAGGCTGTAGTTGTTGAAGCTTTTGATATTTTCTAGAAATGTCTTATTTCTGTAAATCTTTCTATATAATTATTAAAGGTATCTATCATCATAATATAATAATAAATTATCTAACAAAGCGCAAAAATTAGAAGAATGGGTTGAAATGCCGATGGAATGAAAATTAATGAAAAAACCAGAACGTAGCAGTTTGAAATTATAATTATTTTTCATTTCATCTCCTGCCATCTTTATACATTTGGTCCATAGATAATCCAAAGCCTCTATGATTTGTCATTTGTCATTTGTCTAGAAGTGTCAAGTATTTTCAGTACACATATCCACAACAGATTTATCGTTTTCGACTGTTAATTTTTTTTGAAGTACTTGTTTAGGCGTGAAAGCCGTTGTTAGTGTGATGGTACTAAATCTGGCGAATTAAAAGTGTGTGGAATTGAAACGTATTGGATAAATATTTTTGTAACACTTCCTTATTTTCTTGACAAAGTTGCAATGTTTTTCATTAATTTTTTGTTATAATTTATCCAAAACACTCGCCTAATATTTGCTTAGGATAGTTTGGTTTTGATTTCTTGACAGGCAAACAATTAAAATAATATTTTTTGCATCGTATTTTATACCTTCACTGAAATTGGTTTTTTTAACAGTTGTACAATTACATTCGAACTTACGAATACATTTATTAATAGTGGAAAATGAAGGAACCGAGTTATGAAAGTAAAGCCTCCAATAGAAGTCAAAAGCGTCAGAAGGTATGAAGGAGGAGTGCACTACAAAATAGTTAAGTTTAAATAAATAATAACTTAAAATATGATTTTTTAATATCCTCCTGTTTGTCAAATGTCATTCCGGCTCCAGAAAAGTGCCGTTGACCATACTGTAAATTCGAAAATGAAATTTACAAGATTATATTAAAAAAAAACTAAAAAAATCAAATTCAAATACGGAAGAGTTTATCATCCTTCTATAAGACTCGATTGAAGATTTAAAACTGAAGGGAACATTATAAATATGTTGACAATAACTCGGCTCCTTTTCATTTTCGCAAACGACGAAAATGTATGGGATTTTACCCGCTACTGCGTGCTTTGATGTATGATGAAGAATTTAATCTCGACTTTTTTAATTCTAGTTGTAAAATCAGGTGCAATTACCAGGATTAATTTTGAATATTATCGCGAGAAAAATTAACGGGGAAACGTTGGTGTAAGGCAGTGATGCTGGCGGTGGTGGGAACAGAAAGAGTTGTTGAGATTGAGGCGGGAAGACTGAAAAACTTAAACTAATTATGGGAGATGAAAAATTTGAATTGGAGTTTCTATCGGGACTTTTTTATGAAACGAACCATGTATTTCACGCCGAAACCAAGTGTATATTTCAAATTATAAAATTTTATTCAGGGGCGTATTATAATGTTTTTTTTTTAATCTTTTTTTTTCTAGCATTTTTTAACCCTTTGACGCCCACATTAGGAAATTTCTGAGTAAAAAAAATCTATGCATTTCCTATGCAGTTTGGGTCTAAATATTTAAAAAATAATTTTTGATTAATTTTTTTAATTAAATTATAGATTTTACACTAGTGTTGTTTATAAACAACACTGGGTCTTAAGGGGTGAAGACTAACTGCGAAAAAAAAAATCATTGTTTACAAAATGGTATTATTTATTTAAAAAAAAAATTAAAATAACATAAAAAATACAGAATAGAAATAATATTATCTAGGCTTTAATGAAATTTTGTTAAAAAAATACATTTATTTTAGGTACTTTTATTTTACATGGTATGTTGTAAAACAATTGCGTTCCACAGTAATGCACAAATGATTGTTGCATTTTATGTATTTCATTTTTGTAAATCCTTTTGTGCATTTTTTACAACGGTTTTATTTAGGAACCATAGTTGGAAAATGGCCAATCTGGTCGAATCGAGCGTCGTCTGAAGGGTTCGCATACTAATTTTTTGTATGCGAAAAGAAGTGGTCTAATGTCACCACTACTACTACTAGGACGTCCTTTTTTTTTCTCAGACAACCGTTTGTTTCCTATTGGCAAACCGTGGGCAATGCTAGCCTGCCATTAAGAAGTAAAGAAAATTCTACTTTATTATTTTCTTGCACCCTGTGTCTTCTATAGAGCAACCATGAGTTTACGGTGGCTACTTCTAAAATCCAAAAAACAATTCTCATGTACCACTTTCTTGATCTTACATTGATTCGGTATAATTCAAGGAGCATGTCTCTACACCACCCATAAAAGTGTTATATTGTTGGACGGTGACGGGGCGCTAAACGTCAACATGTTTTATTTCCTTGTTGTTCCAGCGTTGACATGTATCTATTGGCTGTACATCGGTATAAGTTGTTACAAAGTTAATACTTTTTTTGTCGTACCATCTCACCAACAGCACATTGCGATTAATTTCAACTCTCGTGTCATAACTTCGACGACCTTTTTTTTTAATTCTGACTCGCTCATGAGCTCCCATGCGGTCGCTTCTAACTGTCCCAAGAAAATAATGCCCTTTTTCTTTCAGAGCCGGGAGTAGCTCCAATGAGGTGAACCAATTGTCTGTAAAAATTTTAAATGATTGATTTTCGGCCAAACTTTCAGTTAGAGCAATAACAATGTTGCCCAAAATTCCTAACCCATAATCACTGTAGGTCTCTTTCCCAACATACGTTTGAAAGTCGTGCATGAGACCTGGCGGTCCAACCATCAATAATATATTATATCCCCATTTGTGGGTCTTATTTTTAACATACTCTTCCAGTCTGCTTCGACCTTTGAATGGAATAATCTGTTCCTCGACGGCCTGATTTTCTTCAGGTGTAATTTTTTTAAAGCGGTTCTAATATGATCCAATAGCGAACGTAACTTATATAATTTGTCATACCCTGCCTGACCCTGAGATTTAATTTTCGTATTATCCGCAAGGTGGAAATATTTTAAGATTTTTAACAAACGGTTGCCACTCATACAGTCTGCAATAGGACCGTACCGACATTCACTCATCCAATATGTTCGCCGGCATTCGAACAATGCCCATTTGTAGTAAAATAAATAGAAATATTTCCATTTCTTCCTTAGAAACAGCTAAATTATTACAATCCTTCTGCATCGAGTAAATATTACTTTGATTACTCATTACTTAAATAATTTCATCAGATATAAAATGTTCTCTCAAGTGGCGTTTTATCCTCGGGCGGTGGAGGTGGTATTGACCTTTCTTAAATTTTCTTTTCTAAATATTCAGTCTCTTTTTTTGCGCCTGGTGTGGACTCAACTAATGGATGGTGTTGATGATTCATGAGCTCCAGAGGTCCTGGGTATGCTAGGATCGATTTCCATTGGATCATCAACTGCCTAAAATAAACAAAGTATACAAACTTAGACGAAACTGGGGACAATAATAGGTTGATTTTGTTTTCTTGATTAAAAAAAAAACTAAATGCATTTTTTTACCTACTAATAAAATATATGTAGATGAATTTTCTTACCTGATCTTGTAGATTATCGTCAGCAGCTATAACCTGACTGATTAAATTCATCTCATCCTCAGTTGTCTCATTTTCATTTACATACGTCTAATTTCAATATTTGAGATATATCCTCTTCTTTCACACAATCTGTCATTTTAAAATTAAAATAAAGCTCAAGTGCAAAATAAAACAAATAACTCAGGCCAGCAAAATGTAAATATTGTTCGAAATAAATAACCTCAAAAGTCCATTTTTGTTTATAAACTACAAAGAAATACATCATAATTATTGTGTCCTATTTGTTTTAATTACACTTTATAAACATTTTACACTGTTACTCAAGCAATAAACTTGATAAAAAAAATTCTAAAACAAATCTGAACGGAATTCAATTAAAAAAATACTAAAAAAGACGCACTATACGGAGTACGTTAGAACACGAGGTGATCACATGTGGAATCAACGTTTTGTAATAAAATCACTGATTAATGCTTCTATCTGTTATATTTATTATGAACTATTGATACGTAGTTCTAAAACAATACCGGGTTTTTGAGAGTCGGAGCACAGTTTGGCTATTATGATTCGTGAAAAGTCATGTTGTTTTAATGCTACAGTGGGCGTGAAAGGGTTAAATTTGAATTACGGATTATGAATTACCTAAAAGAGATTCGATTACTCATCTTATCGACCATGATCGATAGGATGCACCATTTTCGAGGAAATCGCTTTTAAACTTCTCGTGGGCAACTCAATAAAGCTCAATGTTTATAATATGGCAATAATAAGTGTGCCATGATTGCAATTTTTTAAATAATAACACTTTAGTATGCCATGTCAAAATGACATTTATTTGTTTCGCAATTTCCTTTTGTGGTTAAATAATAATTTTCCCGATCTATGGATCGGTCGGTTAGTGCTATTGACTTCTCTCGATATTTTCGTCTGGGATATTTAAAGGATAAAAAAGTCTATCTTACCCCTGTAAATATCAGAGAGGAGTTAATTCAAATAATTTTGGACACAATTTTAGGCGTTCTTATTCGCAATTTTATTCGCTTTTCAATTTCATTTCAACGTCACACAATCTGTTATGCGGAGATCTGTTGTGTCAGGAATGTGTTGAAGTTGAATGAATACACTTTGACCAATATTTGTAATTTGTAATTCATCTTAATTAAAAAAATTGTGTAATAAAAAGAAATAAGATTTTCAGTTATAACATTTTCTTAAAATTTCTTCTTTTTTTTTAATTGGATGCGCTTTATAGTGTTGCTTACGAAAAGTTTAGAAGCGATTTGGAGCCCTCATTATGTTACTCTCCTGATTTAAATTTTGAAATTTGAAGTACACAATTTGATTCGGCGCTCAAAGTTTACAATGCTTACCAAATTTAATAATTTCATAATAAACGGTTTCAGAAATATTTGTGAAAAACTATATACACGGTGTATACCAGATAAGAATACACTCTACAGGGATCTCGGAAACCTTAAGAGATATACACATAATTAAATTAGAAAAAAATGCACCTCACTGAACTCTGCAACGCCACGTTTTAAAATTTTAAAAATTCTTAATATTTCTGAAGATATGTGGGAAACCCGAATTTTCGCGATTTGGATTTTATTCGTTTCTGATTTTATTTGAAGAGATATGTCAAAATAAATTTGACATTTTCATGTCCACTTTTTCTCCTCTATAAGGTGATGTAATTCAATTTTTGATCCGACATTTTGGTTTTTCTCGACCATCATCAATTGTGATTTTTTAGTCGAAAAAATGTATTTTATGTTCAGTAAATTCTACTTTTTATTCTGAATCTAACGACATGTCACACTTAATTTTTATTACACGTTTCCGACTAAGAAATGGCCATTTGACATGGCCTGGCCCCGATGGTCTCTCAACTGCTTTCCTTGCGTTCATCTGGAGCTCAGCTGATGACGGCTGAAAGGTTAGAAACCGGTCCCGAGAGATGCATGGTGGCAGTTGAGCATGGTGAGTTGAGACCAGCGGTGGCCTGGTCCTGGTTCCACGTGGAGAAAGGGTGAAAGATTTGTATATATATATATATATATATATATATATATATATATATATATATATATATATATATATATATATATATGTATATATATATATATATATATATATATATATATATATATATATATATATATATATATATATATATATATATATATATATATATATATATATATATATATATATATATATATATATATATATATATATATATATATATATATATATATATATATATATATATATATATATATATATATATATATATATATCTACTATATATATATATATATCAACTAGCTTTAAATAACCAAGACAATTGCAAAGAACTTGCGAAATATTTTGAACAAATACTAAACTGTCCTGAGCCCTTAAACAAATTACCAACACTAAACACTAAACAAACAAACCCAGATTCATTACCACCGAATGAAGAGGAAATACTTAGGCAAATCAAGCGGCTTAAAAATAACAAAGCTTCTGGTGAAGATGGAATCACTGCTGAACTTTTGAAATCCGCTGGTCCAGGTACAATCAAGGAAATAACCAAAATTCTACAAAAAGTTTGGCCAACCGAACGGATTCCGGAAGACTGGAAAGATGCTCTAATCCATCCACTACATAAGAAAGGAGATAGAACGGATGTAAACAACTATAGAGGAATATCTCTTCTCCCAGTTTGTTACAAGATTCTATCTCAATGTCTACTAGACAGAGCACAGGAACAGTTAGAACCGAACATTGGTGAATATCAGGCAGGTTTTCGACCGGCCAGATCCTGCCTTGAACAGATCCTGAATTTAAAGTTGATTCTAAGACATCAAAAACTGTACAATAAAAATCTCGTCTGTACATTTGTGGATTTCAAAAAAGAATATGATTCTATTGACCGCGAATCTTTATTCCGAATCTTGAAAGAACAAGGACTAGATCTGAAAACGGCAATTATTAAAGCAACGTTAACTAACACGAGGTCAAAAGTTAAATTCATGGGTGACATCTCAGAACCCTTCGAAATTAAAACTGGTGTGAGACAAGGGGATGGACTCTCGCCACTCTTATTTAACTGTGTTCTAGAAAAAGTAATACAGGAGTGGCGTGAAAAAAAGTCGGCACTGAATATTGACCAGCCCATTAAACTGGGGAGAACCAACATCAAAATTGATTGTCTGGCATTTGCTGATGATCTAGCGATTTTAGCTCAAGATGTATTAACGGCTCAAAAACAGATTGAAATCCTAAAAGAAACAGCAGAAAAGGTAGGACTCCAAATTTCCTTCGAAAAGACACAATACATGACCTGCAACAGACTAAGAACACCATTTCTAAAAACAAAATATGGTAACATCAGACGAGTCTCTCAATTCAAATATTTGGGTGAAATAATCATGGAAAATGGGTTGCAAAAAGCGGCCAATAAGGGTAGATGTCAAAAAATGGAAACGACATTGAGATTTACACAAAATATTTACAACAAAAAATGCCTATCTAAAAACACAAAACTGAGACATTACAACACGGTCATTAAGCCAGAATGTCTATATGCTGCAGAAACGCTCATTTTGAATAGAAAGAGAGACATCGAGGACATTGAAAAGAAGGAAAGAAAAATCATAAGAAAAATCCTAGGCCCCAAACAAATAAATAGCACAACATACCGACTTCGAGAAAACCAAGAAATCAAACAATACACAGATATACATAGCGATATGAGAAAAAGAAGACATAAGTTTTACGGACACATCAAACGGATGAATCCGAGTAGGCTAACTAGACAAATAGTCGAATTTTATGAAAATAGGAGTAGAGCTAAAGTAGAAATAATTAAATGGATTGCGGCAATTAAAGAGGACCTAAGATCAGCAAATATTACACAAAGTGAAATTCAGGATAAAGGTTGTTTCAGACACAAGGTTAACGTTTGGAAGGTTGGCCAGAGAGAAAAATGTAGGAAGACTGGAACAGCTTGGTCTGACGAAAGGAGAAAAGCTCATAGCGAAAGAATGAAATTAGTATGGGCTCAAAGGAAGGCTAACAACAACAAACGCCTCTAATTGTACTTCGCGTGGTCCACCAGGGCCCATACGTGAATAATAATATATATATATATATATATATATATATATATATATATATATATATATATATATATATATATATATATATATATATATATATTATTTAACATATAAACATATAACTATATATATTATTTTTTTATTTTTTGGGATTCTCGGTAAATTATTAAATTATTATTATTTATTTATTGTTTTAAATTGAAAATTGGAAAAAAATGTCATATTTCATTTTAAAAAATTTTGGAAATGAATAGTTCAATTAGATATAGTGAGTTGTTCTGATGATGGTTGGAAAATAAACTGAAACGTAAACAAAACAATAAAAAAATAATTGTCACGAAAATACATGAGATATATATATATATATATATATATATATATATATATATATATATATATATATATATATATATATATAATATATGATATATATATATATATAATATATATATATATATATATATATATATATATATATATATATATATATATATATATATATATATATATATATATATATATATATATATATATATATATATATATATATATATGTATCTCATATATATATATATAACGCAGACGACAAATTTTGTTTGCATTAAAAGTTAAGTCATAGGTTCACTAATAATCCGACTGAAAATGATAATCCTACATCAAAAATTAAATGATATATGACACTGCAAAATAGAGTCTGCAACTCCGATATTTTTTATAAAATGGCGGATATCGGTATAACCATTGGGTTTAGGTATAGGACATGTTTTACGAAATATGTTTAGAATCAACAGCAGAATTTAAAAAAATATAAACATATATGGGGTGTTCAATAAGGAAAAACACAACTATACTCCGCCACGGTTTTGTGAGACATCCTGTATAAATAAAATTAATTTTAAATTATGCAGCCTATTTAGTGGTGCAACTCTCATACTTATTAGAAGTGCATCAAAAACATTTCCAGTGGTAAGAAAGGTCATTCATCAGTTTTTTAAGATTTCAAAGTAATTTTGATTTTGTTGCCAGATTGAACGCTACGCTACCTGTCCCATTATTTTATATACAGACCTAGTATGATTCGTCAAAAGTGCTAAATCATGAAATTATACACATATTTGGCAATAAAGCCACATGCATGTTTATATTATGCCCTCTTCACCATATTCTTTCTTTCGTTTATATGATATCGAGTTATATGATATATAACTTATAATAATTTATGTGATAAAATAATAATTTATATGATATATGAGTGTAAAAACATAAGTATTTCGAAAAAGCACAAGGAGTAATATCTTAATAAAAAACGAAATTATTATACGTTTTCTAGATTCGTGATTCTGTTTTTTATTTCTCTTCAATTCTTTTATTTCATAAAGTAAAAATAAATAATACAGCTAAATTAATATAACTGGGAAGAAGAAACCATTTCATGAGTACACTTTTGTTTCATGTACACTTATTTAATAGCGCTGTGCTTTTTATGTGTCTACTTAAAAATATATGTACCAGTGGCGGCTCGTGGTCTAAATAGGAGGTGAAGCGCAGCACGAAAAAAATAGGTATATCATAAGCAGCAAATCCAAAAATGTATAAAAACATAACAATAACATAAAAAAAATAACTTACTCACCCGCACTTCAACAGCGACTAACGTAGGGGCACTGCAAAATCTGCAACCGCACATAATGTTTCTATTTTTTAAATGTAAGGTCAATTCTTCGGTTTTTTAAAGCTGCAAATCTTTCAATAATGTCCTCATAAAATGGTTCCACACTTAAAAGTTCGTTCAAAAGTCTTTTTTCAATAGAAATTTTCGCCAAATTACTTAGTCTGTTTTCTGTCATTGAATTTCGTAAAAATGTCTTGATTCTTTTCAAACAGGAAAAACTACGTTCAACTGAGATAGTAGTCGAGGGAATCGTCACAATCAGGCATAATAATCTGGAAGCTTCCTTGAAGATATCTCTATTCTCGTGTAAAAGTTCCAACATACGATCCAATTGAATTTTGTGGTAATTTTCATCATTATAAATGAAGGTTAATTCATTTTTCAGCCTTGATATATCGGGAAATAGGTCGGGAAAAAATGCTTTTAAATTATTCACTGACTCTAAAAGAAAGGTTTTTGCATACTCTGCAAACCGTGCTGTGTCCATGAGTGTAACGAAAATAAGTTTATCCATGTCTTGAAATCGTGTGTCAATTTGTCCAGAGATAGTATCTAACATTTCGTAATACAACACTTTGTATTTTTCAACGATTTCTTCAGTCGTTAAAGTTTTTCGTCCCTCCCGATAATTAGTTGGTACTGACACTTTTACACTGACTGAATCAAAAAGTTTTTGGAAATTTTCCTCATTACTTTTTCCATTTAAAAGATGTTGAGTATTCCTAACTTGTGTTATACAAAGATTAATGTTAAGTGAACGTTTCTGTAACACATCAAACAGCATATCAGTCATTTTGAAAATGTCCCTAAAAATAGCACCGAGTAGAGCAAATTCAAAATTATTGAGATGATTTAAGAAAGTAAAAACTGTTTTTAAACCGTCCCATTCATTATCAATCACATTCACTATCTTAGAATTCGATGTCCAACGGGTTGAAACAGATGTGGGTACCCTTTTTTTCATTATTGTGTCAGCTACTTGAGTTCTCTTTGTAGAATGATGAAAAAAAGTCGGGAAACTATTCACGTTTGGGAAAAAAATACGGCACTGTGGTATAGTACTGCAACTCTGCTGAAGCACTAAATTGAAACGGTCAACTGCACAATGTACAAAAATGGCTTGTCGAGCTTCGGTTTTTATTTTTGATTGGAGACCATTTATATGTCCTGACATGACACTAGCGCCGTCGTAGCTTTGTCCTACTAATTTTGAACGAAAATCGTATTTTTCAATATGTCTAGTCACCAAATCAAAAAGAGCATCCGCTGTTCGGTCGATACCCGAAAGAAGAAGAAGAAGCCCAAAAACCGTTCAACTAACTTTCCCGCACTATTAACGTATCGAAGTATAATGCTGCACTGAGATTTCTGAGGAATGTCCGTTGAGTCGTCGACTTGAATAGAGAAAAAATCACTGTCTTTTATTTCACGATCCACATGTTCATCGATGTAATCCGAAATACAGTCTATCAATTCGTTCTGGATTGTTTTTGAATTTGCAGAAAAAATGGGGGATATCTTCTTATAGGGTTCTTGAATGTCCACACTGCTCACTGATATATAAGAGTCCAAAAGTTCTTTGAAATTCCCCCGATTATCCGAGGAATCAGATTCGTTGTGCCCTCGAAATGCTAACTCTTGTTTTCCTAAATAAACAGTGGCGCGAATAGGTAACTGCATGAATCTTCTATATAAAAGCACATTGTCATTGAACATTTTTAAATACAACCTGGAATTTTCCTTCAACGCGTCTTCAATTGTGCTGAGGTTTTTCTTTAATTTGGCAAACGATAATGCACAGTGAATGTGATCTGAAGAAGCTTCATGTCTACTACAACCCCTTGTTACGTTTCCAAAATTGTTAAAACCCTCTTTATTCCACATACTTGATTTTACACCTACTGTCAAACAGGGCATACAAAATAGTTTCTTCAAATAAACACTTCCACACAACCACTTTTTTTGTCATCGTTTTTCCATCTGGAAAATGGTGTTTCCAACAAAATGCACACCGGATCGTACAATGGAAACATTTTCAAATTTGCCACCCGCAATTTTATTCTTAAGGAAACGAAACGGGTGCAATAAAGCCTGCTGCAGCAGCATCCATGCGCCGCACCGTTTTCTATTTTTAGTTCACGTATTTAGAAGACGGCTTCGTGCGTTACCATGGCAACCTCCGTAAACAAATCTGGAATTTGGCAGCGATATTATCGATCGTTCTGGTTGCGCTTCCCACTTTTGACTGTTTAGTTAACTGACCAACGGTGCTCGCCGCTCGCCGCAGTCGTCGCTCTATTCTTTAAGAATACGCTACGTTTGTATATTGTATAATTCATATAATTGTTAGTATTGTATTAATTTGGCATTAATTATTATAATGCTGATGTATTAATGTATACGTAATTAAATAAATTGTTATACCAATTATGTTTTATATAAAAAATAAAATGTAAGTTTTTGTTTCGGAAATTGTGGGTGAAGCGGTGCTTCACCCGCGTCCCCTGACGAGCCGCCACTGGTATGTACGCGATAGGAAAAAAAATATTTTTTTTGTTGAAATTTTGTATTCTAAGTAGAAATGGGATAAAAGGTAATGAAATAAAACTAAAAAGATGTGGGATATTCTAGTAGATGTATATTTTTGGTTTTCACAGAAGAGTATGCTAGACATAAAAAAAAACGAAATAGATATGCTCGGAAAAAAATATAACATTGACGATGTCTTTTTTACCAAATTGATATCTTGTATGGCGAACACATTGCGCATATAAAATTATTTTGTAGACATATTGTTTTTAAATACATTTAGAACAAATTTATTCTGCTTACTCAAATTAAAATCTAGATTCTGCCAGTCCTCACAATAAGAACATTTTGGGAGATGCAAATGTAGTCCAAATATTGGAGATTTTGAGGTTAATGTCTTTAAATTGATTATAATTTTAGGGTCTTTTAATCGGCATTTTTTGACAATTCATTTGATACATATTTGAGAGTTGCATTGCCGTTTGGTATTTGCGAAACTCAACAAATACCATTTCTAATAATGATGTACAATGCGTAAAAGACTTGGATAAGTCCCAACGGAAAGAATTCCCGAACGTGTGATGAGTTTTTTGATACATATTTTAGTAGGAACAACTTGTTGACGTTTGATGGCGACTGAAGGATTAGGCACATTTTATGTGGAGCACGGAAACGATTTGTTCTTGTTTTTTCCGAATATTTTTAATATTCTCTACCAGACATATCACTGCCCTGCAATTCTTTATCCATATCTGGTACCAGAATGAAACCTGCGGTAGGCCACGAACGGTTTCAGACAGTAGTATTGTTACCAACCACAAGATCCTACTTGGTCGATTTATACAGGGTGTTCCAAAAGTGCGATGTCGGTTGATATCTTGATAATAACTAGAGATAGAAAGAAAAAGTTTAAGTATAAGAGTTGTACAACTAATGCATAATTTAAAATTAATTTTTATTTATACAGGATGTCTCGTGTCCTATACCTAAACCCAATGGTTTTACCGATATCCGCCATTTTAAAAAAATATCGGAGTTGCAGACTCTATTTTGCAGTGTCATATCATTTATTTTTTAATGTAGGATTATCATTTTCATTAGTGAAACTATGACTTAACTTTTGTTCTTAAAATTTAAAATTTGTCCACGTTTTACAAGGTGTTCAGGATTACTGAGATAAATGAAAAAAAAAATCATAACATCATATCTCAAGTTTTTTTAATGGAATGCCTAATATTTTGTCATTTTACAATATTCCTAAGACAAAATACTTTTATTTTTCTTATACATGTCCTATACCTATCTGTCATAATGTCCGAGATTTTTACAATTTTGTTTTTAATAATTTGTTTTTAATGGAATTCACTTGAGACATTTTAATAATAACGTCATAAAATTCAATCAAAATGACAAATATTGTTCTAGTATAGCTTTTAAACAGTGTTTACATGATACAGAAAAAAAAGTGTACTGCATTCATAATTAAATAGGAAAGAATATTTTTATGATTTATTATTTTGACTATCGAAAAAAAGGTGAACATCCAATTACAACTTAAAGTACGCAGATAGCTTAGACGCCGTAGACAATCATGGCGTTGAAATAAATAAATCAAACGGTTAATTATTTTTCCTTCAATTCAGATTGTGTAGGACGGTGTTTATTAGAACAGAAAGTAGAACGAAAATGAATTTTTTTAGAGATGAATTGATAAACATGATCTACGTTTTGGGCGCAAGTCAAAACTCTTTTTTAGCAAGTAGAATTTGAATATTGAACTTTTATTGATACACATATTGAACATGATTGTAGTGACTTCTTTTTTTATAAATGTTCAATTGTTGTTAAATCTAAATATTTATGACGCTTTGTTTACTATAACAATAAGTTTTGTTACTCTATAATAATTGCTTTCTAATCAAATATTAAAACATGTGATGACCTAACTTCTTAATATATCATGAGTTATCATGAATTTATTAATTATTTTAATAATAACATAAAGCCTAAGGGCCGGTCGCGTTGGTGCGGCGGTAAGAGCGCCTGCTTTGCCGAATCCGCGCTGGAGCGATAGCTGGTTCGATTCCAGCGCTCGGATGGTTATTTTTCTTTCTTCTGTCCGTTTATCTTTCCTAAATGTTTGTGATGGTTTCTAGGCAAGAGTGTAAAATCCGACTACGAATTACCCCTCAGTCACGCCAGTTAAAGGCTGGGTAAGGCCGGATGCCTTCTGAGAAGTCTTCTACGTTGGTCAGTCGCCAGTCGGTAGGTTTCCTGATAGACTTATGGGTAGGCACATAACCAAGGGTTTATAGCCCGAGGGGGGTGCTGGCCTGGGTTTGTCGGAAGCTGATGACCGTGGTTCGGAACCCACGAACTGGACCTACACCCACCCAGCTGTAGGTCCAGTCGCTAAATAGCCTAGTTGCTGATGCGCCTCTAACCCAAACACTTTACTTTACTTTAAAGCCTAAGGCGAAAGATTAAAAACAAAAATTTAAAAATCTCGGAAATGATAGAACATTTTGTTTTAGGAATATTGTAGAATGAAAAAATATTAGATATTCTATTAATAAAAAATGAGATTTGATGTTTTGAATATTTTTTATTTATCTGTTATCCTGGACACCCTGCATAACGTAGACAAATTGTGTTAAAAGTTAAGTCATACTTTCACTAATATCCCTACCACAAATGATAATCCAACATCAAAAAATAAATGATATATGACACTGCAAAATAGAGTCTCCAACTCCGATATTGTTTTACAAAATGGCGGATATTGGTAAAACTATTAAGTTTAAGTATAAGACATGTTTTACAAAATATGTTTAGAATCAACAGCAGAATGTAAAAATAGGTGAACATATAGGGTGTTCGATAAAAAAATCAAAACTAATCCCCATCACGGTTTTGTGAGACACCCTGTTTGAATAAAGTTAATTTTAAATTATGCAGCCTATTTAGTTGTATAACTGTTATACTTAAACTTTTTCTCTCTCCAGCCATTATCAAGATATCAACCGATATCGCCCTATTGGGACACCCTATATATATGGTTAGACCTTTGGTCAATGTTTCAGTTGTTTTAGAACGTTCAACTCGAGCCCGACTGATGGCCAGAAACCGGTCTTGGGAGACCTTTGTTGACGATGACAACTGAAGGATTGGGCAATTTTTACATAGAGCACGGGAATAAATTTTCCTTGTTTTTTTTTTATTTTTTTAATATTCTCTACGAGGCCACAGTGCAATTTTTATTACAGAAGAGTGCGTTTCCGTTTGTGTCCTTTTCGGACTAGTTCTCTCTAGTGTTCTCTCTTTCTGGCTCTCTTGGGTGCACATTTGAGGGAAGACTCAATTATGCCTTTAATTTGATCTATCTGTCTTTTTTGAGGTCTGTTGCGTGATCTAGAACCCTCTATCGGTTTCTGTACCAATAGTCTTTCTAGGTTATTGCCATACGCTACGTTTTATGTGATTGAATAGTCTTAGTATTCGTTCATGAATAAATTGGGAGAGCCTTGTGGGTTCATTAATTGCTTGAATAACGGATGCTTTTGATCGTTTTAGCAGTCCATAGAATGCGAAAGGCCTGTGTTCAGCACCAAAGTTCAAAATAATCAATGCGTTTTAGGTCTTATTTTTTAATTGTCCCTGTTTCAGCGGAATATCCTTGAAACACTAATGTTTTTACTATCTGTTTATCTACTAAACTAAGAGATTTACTACTAAACACCAAAACACTTTTTTGAACTGCTCGACACACGTTTCGTTAACCATGTTAGCATCATCAGGAGATGATTTAATCTGTTTATCTGTTATGTTCCTATCCCTTCAGATTTTCTGCAAACTTCACATTGATCTCCTGAGAGTTACCGCCTTCATTTGATATTAATGTCCCAAGATATACGAATTGACTCACCACCTTAAATTGATCTATTTGACTGTTGTTGGACATGTTATTAAGAACATGAAGTTTATCAGAAAGTTTTTAATAACTTCATGGAGAATCAGCTCAAATATAATTTTTGTCTCCTATAATTAACAATTTCTAGTGTTTGTTAAAACTTTGTTTTGTAAGAAATGGTATGTTGGTCATAATTTTCTTTTCCGTTAGTTATATAATGTGCATTAATTTACGGACAAAGTTAATATATAAATATCAAATATGATAAAGATTTTTAATGAGAAACTCAAAGATAAATATCTTGGTAAATACCTCTAAATATGAAATTATTTGGTGGTTTATAGTGGAGGAATCGGATACTAAACAATCTGACGAATCTCCGAAATTTCCCACTATTTAAAATATTGTCAAAAAAATCACTCCAATAAAAGTATAAAATTAGGTACATAGGATAGATAAACAGCAATAAAACCTTAGTTTTAAAGTAGTGTTTGAGAATGTAAACTCGTTTTACGAAATTATAGTCACACAAATTTAAAAATAAAAGTGATAGGTAACAAAGTCTAAAATTGTTTTATTCTTTTTTATCAAATTATTTGTTTTCATATTCCGACGCGCGTTTCGTTTGATGATGCTAACATGGTTGGCGAAATGCGTGTTTGAAAATTAAAAACAAATCTTTTGGTGTTTAGTGCTAAATCAATTTAAGTTAGGTGCTTCTTACCAAAGGTTCCAATAAAATAATTGATTTTTCAATTATGCTTAAAAATATAAAGTTTTCATATATTCTGCGCCTTAATCATGCTTAGTCGTGACGAAAGTCACCATAACTATGATAGTAGCAATTGAAAAGAAACTTTTTAAAACCCTAAAGGAAAAATATCTTGACTGGGCGTATTTTCATTTTCACAAACGACGGAAATTTATTGGTTTTTTCCCGTTAGCGAGTTCTTTGAGGTCTGATGAAATTTTGCCGACGAAAAGCCTAAAATTTAATTTTGGTTTTTTCTAATTAGAGTCTAAGTAAAAAATGAATTTTAGGGATATAGTGACCGTGATAAATATGGATTATTATCGAGGGAAAAATTAACAGCAAAACGTTTGGGTGATTTGTTGGTAATTTGATCATGAAGAGATGATAAAGATTGAAATTGAGATGGGACTGATATACATTAATTCTGCAAGGAAACGAAACATATGTATTAGGATATATATTAGGATGTAGTTTCATAGGATTCTATGAAACTGCTTAAATAATGCTCTTCTACCAATATATATAGCGTAGAATTTTCATATGTTGGGTTTACGCAAAAGTTTCTTCCATTTTTTTAGAACAAGTAATTTTAGAAAAAGGAAAATTTTATTTATTAAAAATTACATTTAATCAATATACAAAGTGTTTCAAAAGAAAGGTTCTTTTTAATATAAATAACTAATTTAATATAAATGAACAGCAAAATTCCTTAGAACGGCTCGGCACATAATCTCTGTAATAGGTGCCATTTCGTGTCGGATATTTTCTTTTAACTGCCTCAAAGAATTTTTATATGGCCCCCACAAGAAAAAGTCTATAGGGCTCAAATCAGGACTACATGGAGGCCAATTTATGTCACCTCTCCTGGAGATCAATTTGTTTGTGAAAATTTCATGAACTCGTGACAGAGGCGCGTTGGAAGTGTGTGACGTTGCTCCGTACTGCTGAAACAATGTTCTTTGATTATAGCCAGTAAAGTTTTGCAGTTCAGGCGCCAAAAAAATGTCCAACATTTTCACATAACGCTTTGAATTGACGGTAACTGCGCATTCCCTGCCGTCTTCAGAAAAGTATGGGCCGATTATTCCTCGCGCTGACATTGCAGCCCACACAGTGACTTTTTTATGCTTGTGTTTCACAATGTTAATTCTTATTATAATTTTTTGATCAGTGATTTAAAAATCTAACATTTTTTTCACGTAAATCCTTAGGTTTTTGACCCTGTTGTAAGGAACTGTTTTCTTTCAAAAGATATGGAAATCGTTGGTTAAATTTACACAAGTTATTTCCTTATACCCCTTATATGCAGGGTGCAAGGGAAAGTATTTTTGAAAATTTACCCAACGATTTTTTATATCATTTTGAACAAAAATTTTTCTTAAAACATGTATCGAAAATGAAGCAATTTCGGCAAAAAATAGGTCAAAACTTTGTTTTTGCAGAAGTTTTTTTTGCAGTTGTTAACGCTGGGTTTATTTCGATCGAATCGAATTCAATTTTTTGGTTTATTGGTCTCTTAATGTATTTTTTGAAAATAAAATATAATATTCTCTTCAGCTTCTATTTATCTAAGTTCTTCAATTCCTTTACACCTTTCCAGTGATGTCACTTATTCTATTATATATATATATATATATATATATATATATATATATATATATATATATATATATATATATATATATATATATATATATATAGGGAAAATAATATAATTCAAGCGCTATTTTCACCAACACGCCTTTGAACCCGTTTTCTAAAGTTTATCTAAGGTCTTCCCAAAGTTTCTTCATCGATTTCTTCAATTCAGTCATGTATAGCGGTTTTCAATTATTCCTGTTTGCGAGGCTTACCTTCATGTACGCATGATTTCAAGATATTGATAAAGGTCATACATGGAAAAGTTCGTTCACAGAGGAGGCCACGTAGTGATATTTTGCAAAATCATCTGTTTCACTCTACCCACATTTGGAATTGAGTGCATTGATCGAAAAGGACTTTAGCTTTTTTTGACTTTATTTTCCTTAATAAAATCTTTGCTCGAAGATTTGGTCTCAAGAGCACCTTTCAGTTGGTCCAGTAGACAGGCGTAATACACTCTGGTGGTAGTCCTGCCTTTTTCTGAGTAATTTATAAGTACCACACCACTACAATCCTAGAGACATGGCCTTCCCTGCAAATGGAACCATTTTCGTTTTCTTTGGCACAGTTTCACCTCGTTCCACGTACAATTTACATATCTGCTCTGTCTTGGGCGAGTAATGGTGAATCCATGTTTCGTCTACTGTTAAAACATGCCCAAGAAACTCAACATAACTGTGCTTAAGTTTAAGTACGTAAGCGTAAAAATTGTTCATTTGAATGCCCCTATGCAAGCGGAAAGCTTTTCATACAGAGAATATCATGTAAATTGCAATAGACACGGTCTACCGAAATTGTAAAGCCATCGTTATCTTCAATGAATGTTTTTCTTTTGACTTTTTATTATTAAAAATTAAGGGAAGAGTTTTTTAAGGTAGAATTTTACTCTTTTTGATTGTCCGTCGAGGTTAAACACTCTAAAGTAAAGTACTTACAAAAAACAGCTCACAACAATGTTCTTCAACAACAGCTCTTCAATGTTATTTATTTTTCAGAAAGTGTTAAAACTTCTTTGCCTCACTCGCTCGCAACTAAGCCATTAATTCCATACCTTTCTGCATAAATTTGGTTTGTTTTGTTAAAAAAAAAGAGGAAATTTTACACATTATTGTGTAAAGTTGTGTCTAAGTTGAAATTGTTAGGACAAATTTTCTATAAACACATTAAGAAACACATGTTTAATTATTTTATTTAATTAAATGTTCAAAATGCCATTTGAGCATGTGTACGTCTGGTACCGTTTTAACTGATTTTCCCGAGCACGCTGAAAAAGTCCTCGCATATTTATAAGCTGGTCGGCAGCAGCAGCAAACTCAGCGGGAAGAATGCTTGTACCCTTTATTCATGATAAAGGTAGAGTAATTACTCTTTTAGTGTTCTCTGTACAATCGAGTGGGACATTTCAACTTGTCACGCAACACGAGTACTTCTGGTAGAATCTCCTTCAACCGGACGTAAATCTGTTCTTCGACTTTAGAATCGATTTCTGGTTGGCGTCTACATTCTTGAAATTTTGGAACCACACTACTGGTATCCAAAAACCTTTGAGCAACTTGGATAAATGTTTGTCGAGCTGGAAGTGGCCTTTCTAGGAATCGTTGCCTGTAAATACGTCTAATATGGCAATTTTGGAAATCGAACTTAAATGCACGCTATGGCATACAATAAAATAATTTCCGTCGCTATTTTGAAATTATATTCTTTGTTATGTCATGTCATGTTGAATGATGCTGCGACGTTGCTGGCCGTTCTTGGCTGATATAGGGCATGATTCTTATTAAAAATGCCCATTAGTTTTGCAGTTTATTTGTTTAGCAATAAGCTATAAATATGTTTTTCTGCATAGATGCTTAAAATGTTAATTCTTTTCATAGCTTTTCGATTGGTGATTTAATAACTTTTGCAAGTTTTGTCTCGGGAACCCCCCATTTTGACTCCTGTGGTAAAGATTTTTTTCTTTAAGACGATGTGAATCATTGGTTAAATTTACGAAAGTACTTTTCCTTACTCCATGCTTATATACCTTTTGGATGTTCTATGTTCTAGAAGTAAAAACGAAGGATAAGGGTTTTAATACATTTCAAAAAAGACCCCACTATTGACATCACTGATGTTATGAAATATTAGAAATTACAATATAAGACTTTTTTGAAATGTTTATTATAAAATAAGACTTTGTAGAAAAAAAAGTTTCAATCTACTTTATAAATTTTATGATATTGATAACTACGAACTATAGTCTATATTACAATTATTTTACCAACAATAAAAGAATTGTTTAAAATGGAAGAAAAAATATCTAGAAAATGACTGGGCGTCTTTTCAGTTTTCCAAACGACGGAAATTTATGGGTTTCCTCCCATTACCGAGTTCTTTGAAGTCTCGATGACAATACACCTAAATTTAGTCTCGACTTCTTTTTTAATTCAACTTAAAGTAAAAATACTTTTTGGGGACTGGGTTACCTGTAAAATTAACGGGAAAACATCCAGACGCTGTGGAAGAGGAGAAGGGGGGGCGGGGTTATTTTAGACTGAGGCGAAATTCTGAAATTAATTTTGTGGGGGATGAAAAATTTGCCTTGGAGCCCTTATCGAGACGTTACGATGAGCCCGCTTAAATAATGATCTCCATTATTAACTGCCAAAGTTTTTATCATATTTATTTTATTGTTGGTATTAGACGCAATACGCAAGTCACTCTATTAATATTAACAAACTGCAACAATTCCATATTGGAAAATGTATTTTTCAGATGGTCAGATGGTACGATAATTGGTACGTAATGTGTGAACCGGGTTCAACTTTTCCTCGGTATACATGTTTGTTTTTGTTTGAGTCTTTCATATTATGGGAGGATATTAGGATTTATAGAAAATATAGGTGGCACTAAATAGAAAGGCACTAAATAACTTTAGATGTCTTAAAACTTAATAATAAAAAAAAATACAGATCTGCGAAGATGATAGAGTACAAGGGATGCTATTTATGTATAATTAATTATAAATTAAGACAAATATTTATCATTGAAAATGGTTTTATTGTTTGTTGCGTACATATGAACCAATTTTCATAGCAGTTTTTCCATTCCTATTGAGGTATCTCCAAAACATGCATTTTGAATGCATCATCCACTCGAACCCACGAACGGGAACAAAAAGAAATTATTGGGTGCCAAATGAAGACTATATGGGGGATGATCCATCAATTCGATGTTTTGACCGGTCAATTATTGAGTTGTTCTGTCCGATGTGTGAGAGCTCGCGTTTTCTTGGTGAAGAATGATCTTGCTTCGCTGGTTGTTTTTTCTTATTTCTTCTCAGACTTCTGGTAAACAAATGGTTGTGTACCATTCAGAATTGACCGTTGTACGATTCTCTCGTGGCATTGTAGCCACATGCCCATTTATTACAAAAAAAGTGGCGACAATTTGCTTCGAAGTGCTTTTTCCCGAGCAATTTTTGTTGGGTTTGATCCATACAGTCGACTGGTGTTTACTTTCGGGCTCTTACGCATAGATCCAAGGTTTGATACCTGTGTAGATATTATACACGGCTTTTGACGCACCTCGGTTGTATTTTTTGAGCATTTCTTTACACCAATCGACACGAGCCTTTTTCTGAGTGGTTGTCGAATTATGCGGAATCCAACGCACACAAATCTTTTTTACGGCTAAATGTTCTTATAAAATCTTGTGTATGCTTGTCATACTAATGCCCAGGGATGCTTCAACCTCACGGTATGTCACATAACAATCTTGCTTTATTAGTTCGCGCACAGTATCGATGTATTTTGGTACAACAAGCGATTTCCAACAACCTTTAAATTTAGTCCATGAGCGAACGATGGCCACGACTGAATTCACTAAACCAGGGATATGCAGTGGTTTTAGATACTGCTTGATCGACAAAAGTCGAAGTGAGTTGATCGATGCACTGTTGTTGAAATAATTGACATCGAAAGTCGTCGCACACAAATTTTCGCGAGTTTATTCCATATTTTGATTGAGATGAGATTTTCAAATCACTAAACAACACAAATAGCGTATGCATAACAAAACATTCTGAGTACGTATACAGTCAACAATGTGAAACTGTACGATGTATATGTCAGATGGCGTCTAGCAACACCATTGTTGTCAATTCCGGATACATAAATATCAACCCTCGTATTTGATGAACATTTTATCTAAACGTTAAGGGTAGTAAATTTTGGCCTAAAACTATCATCATCCTTTCAAAATATTTTATTGCATATTATATAGTTTTTAGTATACCAGGATAAAATGATAAGTCAGATACTTTTTTGATATTTAGTGGTGCGATTGTAAAGGTGATTGCATCTCTGAAAAGTAGTTTCCTTTCTAGTAAAACTCTCTGCATTTGAACTCAATATATTTTAAACTTGAAGAGATTTACCTCTAAACACCAAATCGCTTTTTTTGAACTTATCGACGAGATCTTATCGAGATGATTTAATCTCAAAAATAAATCATCTGATATTCAAAAAATTGGTTTGGTGTTTAGTGGTAAATCTCTTCAAGTTTAGTGTTTCACACCAATTTTGTTTTCTTACAGTCCTCAAAAGTAGATAATTTCAATATTTTTCGATCATGAAAAAAAGCGTACTTCGTGTATTGTGTAAACATTACTTTTTGTGTGGAAAAACCATCGCGAAGTTAACAATCTGAAGAAAAGTTGAAAAAGAATTATGCGGATTCTGCTCCTTCACATTTTATAGTTCATAAGTGGCTTACTGAGTGTCGATGTGGTCAATTCAGCACGAGTGAAGCTCAGCTTTCAGGATGTTACTCACTGCTGAAGAATTTCTCAAACAAAATTTATGATATCATCTTGGCTGATTGCATCGCGTAATTCAAGTCTGCTGTCTGCTGCAGTTCGTAACTGTTAATGAAACTTGGAATCATTACGGTAGGAAAGATTATGGCCACTATTTTCTGGGATTCGTAAGAAATTAATTATCTTAATCGACTATTTAGAAAAAGTAACTGACTTTTTACTCTAATCTCGTATGACATATAGTGTATCTGTATGTGTACATAATATATAACACATCGGTCAACAAGTCCCCGGTCTGACAAATAAAGCACACTTTTGTTTTGCAAATTTCGACTTTATTCATCAATATATTCTCCTTGAAGAGCAATACAATCATTCCAATACTTTTCTAACATTTCTACACCTTGTCTATAGAACGATTTCTCTTTACCTTCAAAATATTCTTCAGTTTCGACAATTACCCTTTCATTCAGACGAAATTTCATTCCAGCTGCATTTTTCTGAGGTCTGAGGACAGAAAATAGTCGTTGAGGGTCAACGACTTGTGGTTACTTGTGGATACAGCATTTTTTTTGTTCATTTGGTACCTTTTCTTGCGATCTCGTCTTTTAAATGCACCAACAACGCTATGCAATCTTCGCTATTGATGGTTTTACCTTTCTCGAGATAATTGATGAACAATATCCCATGCGCATCCCAAAATACAGAGGCCACAACGTTGCCTGTCGATGGTTGTATTTTTGGTTGTTTTGGACGGCTTTCACCGGCTGATGTCCACTCAGCCAAGTACTGATTGGATTCCGTAGTGTAGTGATGGATCCATGTTTGTTGAGTCCATTGTTACATACGGCATAAAAATCTGTTCTATTTCACTTAAACAGCTCCAAACATTGCTCATCAATTCATCAATACGTTGTTGTTTTTGGTCCGCTGTGAGCAAACGCCGCACCCATTTTGATAGCAATTTACGCATTCGCAAATGTTCATGCAAAATGGTGTAAACATTTCCTTTTGATATCTTTCTTTTCCTTTTGATATCTTCATGATATCAGCTATGTCCTGCAGATTTACTTTACGGTTTTGCGAAATAATTTAGTGAATTTTTCTGTTGCTGCCTGGTATAACCACCTCATTTGGACGTTCAGAGCATTCAGCATCATCGGTTCTTGTACGGCCACGTTAGAACTCTGCATACCAATCAGTTATGGTTGATTTTGCTGAGGCAGAGTCCGGGTAATGTTTATTAAGCCGTTGTTTTGCTTCAATGTTATTTTTCTTCATCAAAAAGCAATGCTTAATCAACTGAGGAAATTCTTGTTTTATATTCTTTTGGAAATAATAAACGTAGCATCACTTAAAGCACAACAACTCAGAATCTAGTAGTCATGAAATTTTGACATATGGTGTTTCAACTGTGTTCAGGGTTGGCATAATCGACCACAATCAATTTTTTGTACGCGACGCCATCTCTGTGCTAGTATATAGTACATACGTTATATAGTATATAAAGTTTTTTTTAATTAAAATCCTGTGTGGTTTAAACTAAATTTGATTATTACAATTAAAACCATCCTTTGAATTTATCGATTAGCTTGACATTTCTACTGAAAATGCACAAGGAAGAATAGGGTTTTGGATGAGCATGTCTTCATTTAATTAATCGTAAGAATGATGATCTTATAATTGGTTTTTTAGTTGATAATATTTATTTTTGATTACTTTTTATCTTCATTCCACACTGCCTTCCGATGTGGTTATCATATCTTAAAATGTATGTCCGCAATAGAAGTCAGTAAATTTTCAGACAAAATTTTAAGTATAATCGTAGAAAATACTCAATTTTTAACTGGGGCAAAAAGTAGCGCAGTATAAAGCGTGATGGAATATAACGAAAATAGGAACATATTCCATTAGATGTATATTTTGTTTTTGGTTGATGGATAAAAGAGAAAGGTAGAAAACGAAAACGATATACCTGAAAAAGAACGCAAATATTTGCGTTCCCTTTTTTGAAAGGACTAAATTGATATTTTTTATTTTCAACGTTCTCCGTGAATATATTTTAGATTCGACTGTAAATATACTATGTGACAAAAAAGGCATTATAGAAAAAAGTATATATTTTTAGACGAAATTTTTTATTTTATTTAAAAGCCTTATCTTGTTTTTGTGATTCCTAAAAAAATATATTGTGTTTGTTTTCTTTATTTTCAATTAGTTTTATATTGTTATTCAATGAAAAAACTATGAATTGACGTAAAAGATACTATGAATAGACGATAAAAGGATTAAAAAGAGTTACGGTTAGGTTGAGGTTGGAATTTAATTTAGTGAAATTGTTTGGCCATTCAAAGAAATATTGCTAGGGTTATTCGTTTGATGGACATATTCGGATTGAAAGTGAGACAGAGTCGTTTTTTCAGATAAATCTTCATTTTTTGAATTGTCCTGCAGAACGTGATACAAAATTTGTCCAAAGATTGATGGTTTAGGACTGAATTTATATATGATGTAGAATATATTATATATTGTATTCTTTTAAGGTCATTTAAATGTATAGCAATATTCTGTAGCTTTGCGAGCCTGGAGCGAGTTAGATGATCTATGTATTCTTGTGGAGATGCCGCATTATACATATACTAGTGGCTGGAGTAAGTTCTTAAGAGTTTGGCCAATACTATCCATGCACCTTCTATTGGCAATATTTTTTATGAACTGTATGCAGTCTGGCTGCTATTATTTCGAATACATAACGAGCCGAATTTAAAGTTCCTCTGATGGTTACTGTAGGTATTCTCCTTCCCACGAATATAATTCCCTATAATTTTATTCCTGGAGTCACACTCTCTGAACCTTTTACTTCCATTATAACTAAAAAAAAAGTCAGATTCATCACCAAAGAAGTGTGATACGCTGGAAGAAGAATTACGTTTTCAGAAGCAGAAGACCGTTAGCAAATCCGCCAGAATACTGCTTAGTTTATGGCTTACGAAGAATGCGTCACAACATAATAACATTGTTTGTTTTTAATCCGTTTACTTTGTCACATTTTCAGCAATCCAACACAGAAGCATAAAGGTAAGCAAGGAAAAATTGTAACATTTTTCTTTTCAAGATGCTATACAGTGAGAATATTTTCAGTTTGATTCAAATTTGTATACTGCGTGTTGACCTTTTTTTTTTTGTTTCCTATAAAGTGATACAATGAAGGATTGCGGACTGCTTGGAATGAACTTCCTCAAAAATCGTCCTCAAAAGCTTTGAAATGTAATAGCAGCAGCACTTTAGGGATTTTTTTCAACGTGCTTTTCTGGCTTAATGGATTTGTGAACAAACATAACTGCAGGATTTGGGCCGATGAAAATCTTCAGGTGATTCAGATCTTACCTTTTCATTCTCAGGAAGTCATTATTTTATGGGGTTTTTGGGCTGAAGGAGTGATAGGACCATATTTATTTGAACACGATGATGGAAATCATGTTACTGTTAATGGTGACCTTAAACGAACTATTCAGGCTACCACTGAAAATATTCCATTCGATATGTGTGAAAGAGTAATCGCATATTTGGCTTCCAGAATGCATTTCACCAGACGAAACTGAGGGGGACATGTGAACGACATTATTTTAAAAACATACTGCCATTATTTGTTTTTTTAAGATAAAATAAAAATTACTGGATTAACTTGTATTTATCATTCTACTCCATTTTAAAGTTATATCTCTCTTCTCTAAGTTCTCACTTTTATTGGAAAAGTCTTTATGTCCAAGCAAATATCAGACTTTGTCTCTTTACATGAAAATGCAATTTATTATTTAATTTTTGCTATAAAGAATGTGAACTTTGCAATTCAAACTTTTTTTATTCATAACATTCTAATAATATATTTTTGTGTCAGATTTTAAATATTATTTCCAGTAATGCTTTTTTTTCAATTTTAATTTCCTTTCACCTGATTTCATCCCTAAAATGAAAATAAACAGAATAAAGGTGATAATGAGATTCGTTTCATCAATATACTGTTTCATCCATATGTTTTTTGAAAGCTTTCAGATACATGTTTCAGCTTAAGTGCTTTAGAACTTACGGCTGTTCCTTTAAGTGTAATTATCATATTTTAAAATTAAAGTCAGCTATAGTTGAAACAAAATATTTTTTGATTGACATTTTAAAAAATACTTTTAGGATTGTATGCCTTAAATCGAGTAGATAGTGGGGTGGTATAAAGGATGGTAGTGTAAGGCGAAGACGGCGAGATGTTCTATTGGATGTTGTCCAATAGGTCCAAACGACAAGTGGTTCAGAATCGATACCGACAAACTGATACCACAAATTTCAGCGATCATTTTATGCCGATTTGATGTTAATCAGTTTTTCTGAAAATCACTCCTAATGTGACAGAGTTTCTTAAAGAGACATAACTTTCGTAACTTTAACCAACGATTTTTTACATTATTTTGAACAAAAAGTTTCCTTAAAACATGTATCCAAAACCATTTCTCTGGAAAACCATTCTATGGAATGCAACCATTTCTATGGAAAACATTATTCTATTATTCTAACAATTGACAATGTCGCCCATTGTTAGGAAAATTCAATGTTTTGATACATTGGTCCCTTAAAGTATGATTAGAAGATAAAATGTATATTACATTTTATTTTCATTTTATAGCCATTTATTCCATATTTTTCAGCATAGATTTGGTTTTTTTACAACAAAAAAAAAGGAAAACTTACACATTAATGTTGTTTAATGCCAAAGTTGAAATTATGAGCACAAATTTTTCACACTTAACACTTAACACGTAACGCTTTAAACAATTCACGTCTCATTAAGAAACATGATTAATTCTTTTTTTAGAATACAATTTTGGTTTTAAATGGTTTTAAATGAAATTTAAATACACACACTGCCATACATTGAAATACTTTCTGTCACAAAACACCTTTTGTCGTGAGGATAATCTCAATTAATCTATACGTCGTCGCCATTTTAATTTTTGTGTGATCTATGGCTGATTCTTAAGCTTTTTAAAAATTGTTTTAACATTAGTTTATTTGCAATTTATTCGTTAAATAATAACCAATTATGCTTTTAGATGAATTTGCTTAACATGATAATTCTTATCATAGCTTTTCGATGGGCAATTTAATAACTTTACAATATTTTTTTGCGGAAACCGTAGGTTTTTGATCCTTATTGTAAGGAACTTTTGTTTTGCATTATTATTATCACAAGCTTTGCCTTGCTCCTCATGCCCACTGTTATAAGTATAAATATAGTTTTACTTAAGATATTTCTAAGTATTTCTATCTTACTCTACTGTCATCCAATTTGGGACAATTCATTTAATATCATCGGTAGAACTTATAAGAGGTTATATTTGAGTTTTTTTCTGCATTTGGCTTACGTTCACTTCACGTTCACTTTCACCTCAATTTTGTTGTGTTTTGGTACACATATTCTTTTTCTTACTATTTGATTTTTTACATTATCATATCATATTATTAGTATTAAGTTAATAGATCTTACCATATCTCGTTGCATTCGTGTGTGAGGATTAAAGTTTCTGCGACATATTTGAGAACAGATAACGTGCTGAATAAAAAATGTACGTCATATTTGAGAACTGATAACATGTGTTGAATAAAAAATCTTCTCTTCCCATTAATCGACACATTGCTCTTGGCATGTCCCTCAAAGGCTGTCAGGCCTAATGATCTGAGGAGAGTGGACTTCCGGAATACTATGATAAACTCTTTGGATTATTTCCTATTTTCTGATCCAGGCAAATGTCTCTTAATCTCCAAAGAGATTTACCATTAAACACCACTGCCTATAATTTCTCTAACATGGTTCGCGAAAAGTACGCGAAGAAATTAAAAATAAGTGTTTGGGTCTTTTGTTTAGGGGTAAAACTCTTTAAGTTTGATGTTTCATACCAAAAGTTTCAATAGAATTGATCTATCTAGATTTCTCTTTGAGTTGGAACTAAATTTGTTATTAGTTTAGGTAATATAGCTTGAAATCCATTTGGTAATTTGGCATATAATACTATGATCAAAAAGTAAAGTGACTTTAAAACAAAGACTACAAAGTATTTAGATATAATTTCAAACACCTGACAATCGCGACTATCGGGGACTTCCTAAAATTAATTATTAGGGTGCTTCATAAAATGTTTGCTTTCATTGTAGGCAGCATTGCATCGACTCACAAGGAGTTCAGCTTGAATTAAAAATGTTCATTATTCAATTATATATATATATATATATATATATATATATATATATATATATATATATATATATATATATATATATATGTATATATATATATATATATATATATATATATATATATATATATATATATATATATATATATATATATATATGATATATTCACCTTGATGATCTTGAAGTGGGAATTAATATAGACGAGGTGTACGGCAGGGTGACGCAATATCGCCTATTCTTTTCTCGGCTGGCCTTGAAGAAGTATTCCGTAAACTGGATTGGGAACAGGATGGTGTAAAGATCAATGGTGCAAACTTAAACCATCTTAGATTTGCAGATGATATTATTCTCATTTCACAAGACCCAGAGGAGTTGCAAAGACGCATACAAGAACTGCAAAGGGCTGGCGAACCATTTGGCTTGAAAATAAACCTGAAAAAGAGTCAGGTTATGTTCAATAACTTCGCTCAGGACAGAAGAATTTCAATTTTAGGAAGGGATTTAGAGATTGTGGACAGCTTTATATATCTTGGGCAGAGGATTTCAATGGAGGGGAATACCGCCCGGGAGGTGGAACGGCGTGTTAAATGTGGCTGGTAGGCATTTGGTAGGCTCAACATAGTGTTTAAGAGCAGATTCCCACTTTGCCTGAAAAGAAAAGTATTCGATCAGTGCGTTCTACCCGTTATGACATATGGAAGTGAAACCTGGACACTCACATCGCAATCAATTCAAAAACTTCGGGTGGCACAGAGGGGAATGGAAAGATGTATGCTTGGCATTACAAGACGAGACAGAAAGTCCTGCGCATGGATCAGGGAACAAACAAAAGTCTGTGACATCATTGGAAGAGTAAAACAATTGAAATGGAGATTGGCAGGCCATATAGCGAGGCGATGGGACGACAGATGGACCAAGGCAATCCTGGAGTGGATACCGCTTGATCGCAAACGTCCGCGAAGAAGACCGAAAGCACGATGGATTGATGACATCGTTAAGTATATTGGACCCGAGTGGCAGAGGAAAGCCCAGGACCGTGAAGGTTGGAAGCATGCTGAAGAGGCCTTCATCCTGCAGTGGATCGAGACGGGCTGATGATGATGATATGATATATATATATATATATATATATATATATATATATATATATATATATATATATATATATATATATATATATATATTATTGCTGTATTTGCTGAAGGATTAAGAGACCATTTCAAGGATTTGCGGGGAAAATATAGCAAATATTTACCTTGCCTTTTTGCAAAATGATTCCATCATTTTTACGGACCATTCCATCGTTTTTTACAGTGAAGTGATTTTGCTTATATTTTTTGGAGACTCGAATAAGAAAATATACATTCTGAAAAGTTTCTATAAAATGAAAAATGGCCAATTATTTTGGAAAGAAATACAAAAATTAGATAGATAGAGCAAATAATCTCTACCTAAATATAATAAGATAAATGAAATTCTAAACAAAAAATATGTTTCTTTAAGGTAAGTCCTCTGAATTGGAAAATATACATAGAACCTTAAAAATGAAAACAATATTGACGACATATCTAATAATTATATTGAGAGTTTTTGGTATAAGATATATTTAACATAAATGTTTGTTTTTTAATGTAGTGGACGGAATATTTGTGCCTTCGGTATTTTTCTCTAGGTTGTGTGAAAAATATTGTAAACGTTAAGAAACCCTCTACCATTTTTGTTCATAATTAATATATATATATATATATATATATATATATATATATATATATATATATATATATATATATATATATATATATATATATATATATATATATATATATATATACCCTTTGTGGATCAGACCTTGACGTGGTAAAGGGGTTTGAGTAGGGCAATGAAGAATGCTTCATGCCGTCTGGAGCTATGCCGTCTGGAGTCTATGCTCCTGGGAGGGTCACCCCTGGCGGACAGGTCACAGCGGAGCCCTTAGACTAACATGATCCAAAATCTGCCAACCCGCATTGGACCAGCGTGGCAGATTACGGTCCATACCTTCAACATGGTATTTCAATATGTTGAAATATGACAGTACAACCTCAAACACGGCCCTCATTCCCCGGAGGCCAAGGGGCAACTACCTACGGCAGCGGAAAGACCTGCCCCAAGGTAGAGGGTGCTAAGAATCACCGGGTTAGATCAGGCTGCCATTGGACTTTTGACATTGCAACGTTAAATATACGGACTATGAAAACAGAGGCCCGATTGCAAGAACTGTTAATCGAACTTGACAACATACATTGGGATATTATTGGGCTCTATGAAACACGAAGGAAGGGTGAAGAGTTAATCAAACTGGAACCAACTGGACACGTACTCTACACTCGAGGTACGGAAAATGGCCGATGTGGCGGAATTGGATTCCTCATCAATCGAAAGCTGAAGGACAGTGTGGTAAAATTTGAAAGTACATCCGACCGATTAGCCCAATGCGTCATTCAGCTGAATAAAAAGTTTAGGCTTCAAATCGTCCAAGCTTATGCACCAACTATAAGCCATAAAGATGAGGAAATTGAGGAATTTTATGATGATGTGGCCCAGCTTTTATACAAGGAGAAATGTAGGTACAAAATACTGATGGGTGATTTTAATGCCAGAATTGGAACAACAAGAACAGACGAAAATGCAACTGGCCCATATGGAACTGGTGAGCGAGACAATAGAGGTGACAGATTAGTTGATTTTGCTGAAGGACAAGAACTATATATTATGAATTCATTCTATAAGAAAAATATCAGCAGAAAATGGACATGGAAAAGTCCATCTGGGCTCACAAGCGAAATTGACTACATCATGACCAACGATAAAACAATATTTACCAATTGTACTGTCCTTAACAATTTTAATGTTGGAAGTGACCACGGAATGGTACGAGCAAGGGTTCGGATTGACTGTCGAAAAGAGCGCGAAAGAATGGTAAGATCAAAGAAGGGCAAGGTGGATTCTGGAAAACTGCTGGAGAGAGGAAGCGATTTTGAGATTGCTTTGTCAAACCGGTTTGCTGCGTTACAAGATCCAGAGGAGGTGGAAATATCAGTTCAATATGAAGAAATCGCCAACAATGTACTTCAAATGGCTGCTTCAATAGCACCAGAGGAAAAATGTCTCAAACAAACAAAAATCTCCAGTGAGACCATTGATTTAATGAAGAAACGGCGAGCAATGAGAAATGCAGGTAGTCCTTTTGGCAGGGTCGAGTACACTGAGCTCTGCAAAACTATAAGAAAACGTATCAGAGAGGACACGCGCCGATTCAATATGCAGCTAGTGCAAAAAACCCTGGAAGAAAACAAAGGAATTAACAAAGCTAAACAGAAGCTGAGAAATAAAAGAACGCAAATATATGCTTTAAAGCGTGAGGATGGCACAGTGTGCAGGACGCGTACCCAAATGTTAGAGATTGTCAGAAGGTTTTATTCCCAGTTATATGAAGATCAGAGCCAGTCAGGGACAGCAATACCCACGGAAGAACAATATATAATGCCAGATATCCTAGTGGAGGAAGTAACAAATGCTATAGAATTGATGAAGAACGGCAAGGCTCCAGGAAAGGATAGTGTAACTGTCGAAATGCTAAAAGCTGGTGGTCGGATGTTACATAAAACACTGGCAAAATTATACTCAAAATGCCTCAAAGAACAAAAAGTACCTGACTTATGGAAAAATGCAGAAGTGATCCTTTTACATAAAAAAGGAGCACAGGAAGATTTAAAGAACTACCGTCCAACAAGCCTCCTATCAGTGATGTACAAAGTTTTCACTAAGATAATTTATAAAAGAATATTAAAAAAACTGAATGACGCACAACCAAGAGAACAAGCAGGATTCAAAAGTGGATTCAGTACAATGGATCACATCCAGGTTGTACAGCAGGTCATAGAAAGGCACAACGAGTACACCATGCCACTGTGCTTGGCTTTTATCGACTACGAAAAAGCATTTGATTCCATCTCAAAGCATGCGATAATGGATGCACTGCTTAGCCAAGGTGTAGATAGAGCCTATGTAAATCTATTAGAATCGATATATGATGGAGCTACAGCCACAATTCACCTTGATGATCTTGAAGTGGGAATTAATATAGAACGAGGTGTACGGGAGGGTGACGCAATATTGCCTATTCTTTTCTCGGCTGGCCTTGAAGAAGTATTCCGTAAACTGGATTGGGAACAGGATGGTGTAAAGATCAATGGTGCAAACTTAAACCATCTTAGATTTGCAGATGATATTATTCTCATTTCACAAGACCCAGAGGAGCTGCAAAGACGCATACAAGAACTGCAAAGGGCTGGCGAACCATTTGGCTTGAAAATAAATCTGAAAAAGAGTCAGGTTATGTTCAATAACTTCGCTCAGGACAGAAGAATTTCAGTTCTAGGAAAGGATTTAGAGATTGTGGACAGCTTTATATATCTTGGGCAGAGGATTTCCATGGAGGGGAATACCGCCCGGGAGGTGGAACGGCGTGTTAAATGTGGCTGGCCGGCATTTGGTAGGCTCAACATAGTGTTTAAGAGCAGACTCCCACTTTGCCTGAAAAGAAAAGTATTCGATCAGTGCGTTCTACCCGTTATGACATACGGAAGTGAAACCTGGACACTCACATCGCAATCAATTCAAAAACTTCAGGTGGCACCGAGGGGAATGGAAAGATGTATGCTTGGCATTTCATGACGAGACAGAAAGTCCTGCGCATGGATCAGGGAACAAACAAAAGTCTGTGACATCATTGGAAGAGTAAAACCCAGGCCATATAGCGAGGCGATGGGACGACAGATGGACCAAGGCAATCCTGGAGTGGATACCGCTTGATCGCAAACGTCCGCGAAGAAGACCGAAAGCACGATGGATTGATGACATCGTTAAGTATATTGGACCAGAGTGGCAGAGGAAAGCCCAGGACCGTGAAGGTTGGAAGCATGCTGAAGAGGCCTTCATCCTGCAGTGGATCGATGCGGGCTGATGATGATGATGATGATGATGATATATATATATATATATATATATATATATATATATATATATATATATATATATATATATATATGTATATATATATATATATATATATATATATATATATATATATATATATATATATATATATATATATATATATATATATATATATATATATATATATATATATATATATATATATATATATATATATATATATATATGTATATATATATATATTAGGGTTGTTTTATTTGCTACATGTCTAAAATTTTAAAAATGTTCTAATGTTCCTTCGTAATGAAGAAAAAAAGTGCTTCCCACTAATAATGTGCATGCTAGTATAGGTTGACCTACATAATCGTTCAATTCTTATAGTGGAACCTTTAGCGTGAAACTCTAAACTCAACGAGATTTACCATAAAACACGACACCACTTGATTTAATTTCTCGATGCGCGTTTCGCCAACTATGTTAGTATCATCAGGAAATGATTCAATCTCTAGATGTTATATGAAATGAAAACAGTCGGTCGATAAAAAGCTACCTTTCGCATGCATACCATACTTTTTATGGAGAAATTCGGACACATGTTGCCTTACAACCTTTGAGAGCAATGTCACATTTAAATTTTCAAAAAATCTACCCTAATTTTTGAAATAATACACAAATTTAAAAGCCATTCTCAAAGGTTAACGTTCTCAAAAAATTGTATACTTTGATGAGAATATTTTAGTTACTATAACATGCAATATAAAAAATATTCGAAAGAAAAATGTACGTTCTGCCAAATAAATAGCAGAAATGTTCAATAAATCACAGACTACACAGGTCGACACGACTTTTGTAACATTGATGAGAATGCTCTTTTTGCGTTTCATTTAGGTAGTTACTAAAACACCTTTTAAATAGAAATAGTCTAGCACGTCCCATTTTCAAGTACCTGCTTCTCCTTTATATCATGGAATCATTGGAACCTGGAACTTCAAATATAAAGTATGCCCCCTTTGTTAACCCAAAAAAGGTTCTTCTTTCGCATCTCCATATTAAGCTTGGAGTAATGAAAAAATGGTGAATTCTAGGTGATTGCAGTTTTCAAGAAAAATTAAATAAAAAAAATAAATAAATACACACTTTATTTAGCATATACAGCTAATAGTAACAAAACAAAATCAATATACAAAAAAAACTAAAAGTAAGAAAAATTCTACAAAATCTTAACAAAAAAAAATACAATCAAAAGGCAATAACCCATTGTTCAAATGATAAAACACTCTATTGCTTCAAATAATAATTTAACAGTCTATTAAATACATGCATATTAGGAGCGCTCCCTATGTGGGCGGGCAAAGCATTGAAGAGACAAACACCTTCCCAAAACAATGTCTTCTGGAGAGCAGTAGTTATCACAATTGGTACATCATAATTGTTCTTAGAACGGACATCGTAAGAATGCATATTTAATTTTTGTACCAAAAAAGTATTCAAATAATCGGGCAACAAATTATGTTTTATTTTATATATCAATCGAATGTTAGTCCCTTCAATGGCCCGCGCAACTGAAAACCAATCCAATGACCGCAACATTACCTCTATCGGTGTATACCTATTACAGTTCAATAGTACACGCATAGCCTTATTACTGATATATACTCTCCTTATTACATGATATCAGCACAGACATACAATAGGTAAAATGGGGTAAAACTATAGTATTATATACAAGCCTCTTGGACCATGGTGATAAATGTGGCGATATACGACTAAAGAACCCTATTTTTTTCCCAATCTTTCTACATAGATAACTGACATGATTACAAAATGTTAGCTGAGGATCCAACAGTACTCCTAAGTATTTAATTGCATTTACAATTTCAATATCACAATTATTTATATTTATTTTTAACCCTAACTCATTAAGTCTTTTGCAGTTTGCTTTAGACCCTATCACCATGCACCTTGTTTTCAGTTCCTTTAGTTTAAGTTTATTTTTACATAGCCATCTAAATAGTATTGCCAGTTCACTATTCATGGTTTCAACCATCTCAGGCAAATTATACCCAGACACAGATACGAGAGTATCATCTGCAAAAAGACTAATAAAACATTTATCCAATATTGTAGAAATATCGTTGATATATATCAAAAACAGCAACGGGCCCAAAACACTACCCTGATGAACTCCCCACGCACTTTCCCTCTTTGCCGACACTTTTCCCTCAACCCTCGTCCTATGATATCTGTCTGTTAAGTAACTCTTGATCCATTTTAAGGCTTTTGATCTTACACCATAACTTAATAATTTTTTACACAGTATATCCCGGTCAATAGTTTCGAATGCTCGCTTTAAATCTATAAATACACTAAGCACAGTTTTTCCGATCTTCATATCGCTCCTCCATGTTGCGCAGACATACTGAATAGCCGTCTCACAAGAATGTTTTGTCCTAAACCCTGATTGAGCAGAAAATAACAATTTATTGGTTTCAAAATAAGTTTTCAACTCTGTACATACTATAGTCTCAATGATTTTATCAACAACAGGTAATAAATTAATTGATCTAAAGTCACTTGGTATACTAGGCTTTGGTATTTTTGGAATTGGTACAATAATGCTGGTTTTTAAGTCCTCAGGAAATGTATTCGTTTGAAAACTTGTATTAATTAAGTACAATAAAGGATAACCGATGACACAAAAAAATTTTTTCATTAACCTTATTGTAATTTCATTGTCACTCGTACTTCGGCTTTTTAAACTAAACACAACTTTTCTTAATTTGTTTAGAGTAACATGTTTAAACTCAGAAAAATCGTGAGTCTTGCATACTTTGACATCACTGCTCCAGTCCTGCTCTTCGATTCTCTGTTCTACTTCATTCAAACTATCGAAGTAAAAGTTATTGAAGTTCTCCTCCGTAGGTCCGTAGTGAGTATCAAAGTCGATTCGCGAAAAATCGGCACGCCCCTTACCATTGCCCAGCAAATCCTTTATTGTTCTCCACATCTTCCTCCAGTCCCCCCTACAAGCATCGATATTATTATTAAGGTACTTTTTCCTCTCAAGTCGCATCATCAAGTGCAATATTTCTTTTCTGCTTATAAATTCTCCAATCATGTTCATTCTTTGTGAAAGAAAACTTTCTATACGCTCTGTCCCTCTCAACTTGAGCATTTCTTAGCTCTTTGCTCATCCAAGGGAACTTTCTAGGTTGTACTAATTTTAAGGGAGCAGCCATATCAATAGCATCATGTAGAGTTTGCATAAAATCAACATATAATTTACTAACGTCAATGGAATTGTAGTCCCAATCATTCCCCATTAATTTAGTAATCAGCCTCGAGACTGCTTGCTCATTCAGATTCCGAGCATACGTATGTTGAGGTGTTTCACATACAATACCCTGAAGTTTAAACTCGGTACCAATAATCTCATGATCGCTTATCATCGGAAAATCTCTACCAAGCTCCACAGCTCCAAAATCATTGGTAATTAAGTGATCAATCAGTGTTTGTGAGATACCACTATTGTGGGTTTCCCTAGTAACAATCTGTGTGAAACCTGCTCCACTGATAATGTCTTTCAACCTTCTAGACTCACTGCTGTTCTTCAATAAATCGATATTTATATCACCCAGAAGAAAGGTTTTATTTCCTTGAAATTCATTGTCACTTAGATTGTCTTCCAAATAGTTTAAAAAGTCACCTACAGAGGCACTAGGCCATCTATAGCAGGCCGCTACCAAGAAAAACAGCTTATTTATCTGTATCTTAACTGTTACGACCCAGTAACTGGTTAGAACTGTCTCGACAGAAACCACCCAATATTTCAAGCCAGATTTAATATAAATAATAGCACCCCCCGTATGACGACTATCCGAATAACACACATCAGCCGTATATCCAGTTATGTTAATTTCGTTCTCTTCTACATCTCGTGTTACATGAGTTTCAGTAACACACAAGATCCATGGGTTTCTATCTTCTACAAACTGCCTCAGCTGCAACATGTGGGTCGTCATTCCCTGTATATTAATATGCAATATATCTATATTGCTAGTGGACGCACTGAAGCAATCAAGTGGTTGCTATGCATACTTAGTTCTGTTCTTCATTCTTTCAACAGCTCGTTTATAACATTCGCAATTTTTATCAAACACTGTGTGATCATATTTAATATGTGGTATCTTCAGGACGTTATGTGCAAATTTACAATTAGTACACTCCTTTGTATTTGAATTACATTCTGAGCTTTTATGATGTTTGTTACATAAAGGACAAACATCTTGTTGACTGCACTTTGCCGCTTTATGTCCATACCTCCAACACTTGTCGCAGCACTCCCAAATATTCATAGACTGGAAAACTGTCCCAGTCAAAGAAAACTCTCTTACTACTCAACATGCACTTATAGATCTCTGCCGACACCTCCAGTATTATATTACACAGTTTATTTCCTTTAGGAATATATTTTCGAACTACTTCAATATTCAGATCTGTATTTTTAAGAAAACTCTGATTTTTTATGCGCTCTAAAAAGTCTTCATTAGTTGCAATATATTTATCTTGAACGCCAACCACAATTATTCTGGGGTTAATATATTTAGATATTTCTACCTCATAATTCTCGGATAATTCTTCTATTGCTGTTATTTGCAGTTTCTTCAGAGAATCGTCATCCTTACACTGAATCATAACGGATCCCTGACCTATCGATTTTAATTTGTTTATTTCTACCGATAAATTGAACGGATTAATTTTTTCCGTGATCGCATTCCTCGTCGTAGTACTATTTTGTTGCTTATTTTTCGGTCTAATTATTAACGGAGGATTTTTTTTTTTACAATATCTGTCCATGATTTTCCTTGTGGAGTCGAGATGTCATTATGTTGCGAATTATTTAATAATGTCTCTGTATTCACCTTACACTCCTCAGTATATTATTCCAACCTTTTTAATCTATTACTAAGGTCAACATTCACCTCAAATACTGACAGACATCCATCACATACCCAAAACAAATTTTTACAGTCATTTATGGCTTTAGATATTGGCTCTTTGATGTTAACACAATGTAAATGATATTTATTATCACACACTTTGCACGCCACGAATTTTACTCGCCCGACAATATTGTCATTGCACCCGGTACATGCGTGTGTACCCGGCCCTGCCATGGCGACAACTGAAATGAAAATGAATTGGCAGCTTGGAAGTGTTTTGTAAGTATAGTGAAATGATTTCTGGGCAACAAGAAAGATGAAAACTACAAAAACCTCATAGAGGAACTCTTGAAATAATACTAGGGTATCCTTAAAAATGCATTTTTTACACTCCCATTTGGATTTATTCCCGAAAATTTCCAGGGACGCTGGAACCCATCAATGTTGGACGATTATTGCTGGTTTCTAAAAAGAGATGATGCTACAGAACACAAGAGGAAAAAGTGAAAGTGTTTGTCGCTGTATGACATCTCATGTAATATATTTTTTATTCACATAATCCTCGGTAATGTTTTTGCATATATTTTGCACGTTTTACATATTTATATCAAAGAAATTATGCGTGTTACAGTAATTAGGTTATCATTTAGGACTACAAAATACTTCATATACACATTTTTTTCATCAATGTTACTCCAAAAAAGGTTAGATTTGTTAACCTGCGTTATTAATTCAATCGCTCAGACTTATTTTGAAGCTTTCAAAATAGAGCCCATTTGATAGAATGCCAGTGAATAATTCAACCGTTGAAACACTTTTTGTTGGCATTTTCCGGTATGGCCTTTCGCTCCTTATGCGAAATGCATTTTATGTTAAAGCTTCAAGGTACTCTAACCATTTTTCACAATGTAAAAATTTGAGTTTGGGGAATAAAAAGAATCACACGAAGCCATATCTGGCGAATATGGTGACAATCGTAGGATTTTTGGTTAAAAATTCGTAGGATGGATGTGTAGGCTGGCGCATTATCGTGGTATAAATTTCAAGAATTGCTCTTTTACAAATTTGACTTTTTCCTCCTTTTGAAGAAAATTCAGCTTTTTTAGAACAAACATCATGACGCGTCCCATGCCCATAACATCAACAAAAATGGTACGAATGGATTTATGAAACATGTCCAGCTCTTTTGCCATTTATTTTAAGTTTGAATGACTATTTTCGACTGCGTTTCCTTTTTTGTGCTGATGTTTTTGTCATCCGAAGACGTTGAGCGTCGACCAGAACGAGGCAAGTCTTCTTCTCGGCATTCTTTGAATACTACTCAAATTTTCGATAAAACCGACGCAGCTAGGCATTTTACAATATTTTAAACGATTTACTACAAGAAATTTTGTTGACAATACACAATTTGATGCAAATTCTGTGTGATATTTTAATACATTTTAAAAATTCAAATCACAATTAATTCGTCTAAGATAATCAATCACTTTGTAAGAAAACTGATCGATAGATGGTACCAAACCGTTACATAGCGATTAGATGTGTTGATACCAAGTTGTATTAAAAATCTTTTCTGTATGGGGGATTTTTAAATCAATAAATGACAGTATTTATTTATGTATCAGGTTGTCCCGAAAGTTCGTAGGAATTTTACATTAATTACTATTTTAACAAAAGTTTTTACAAAACGTTTATTTACATATTAATAATACCTGTGGTAATAGAATGTTTATGTCCCGATTCGCTTTAATTTGCCTTCAGTAAGTCAAGCTGTTTCAAATTGAAAATGTCCGTCGATAACTTGCCTTTATGCCTCATTATGCCTTTTTATTTCAAAAAGGATAAGAATACTGTGCAAAGAAAAAACAACATTTGTGCCGTTTATGCAGAGAGTTCTGTTTCAAAGGTCACGGTACAAAAGTGGTTTGGTCAGCTCAAGGGCGGATATTTTGCGGGCATCGTTATGGCCGTTTTTCAAGCACTGATGTCGAGGAAATAAATGTCATAATAGCCAAAGATCCACACACCAAGGGCGATAATATACCAGATAAGCTAAAAAGGGTTTTTGAATATCTGAAAAAAAAACGTATGTCTGCCGATGCGAGGTCTGGGTCACTTACAAACTTAGTGAGCAAACCCTTCTGGAAATTTATCTCTTCAACATATACCCATACAAACATATTTGAACATGTTTATTTTGTATATCTTTCAATAAATGCATCTAATTTTATATTAGAAACTTTTTATAAAAAGTAAATTCTGCAAGAAGTGCTAGGTAGAAAATAATTTTGTGTCTTCTATAATTTGAAATTTCCTTAAGATCTGAGGCGAAGCAATTTTATGAATTTTCTACATCTTATTATGAGTGCTTGAAAAAATGGTGAATTCACCATTAGTTCTTCATGATTCGATTCTAGTTTAAGTATATTTTCATCTAACTACTCAGTAAATATGAAAAAATATCGATACTATTAGAAACGGTTTACTACAAGACAACTTTTTATGTGTCATAATTATATTTGTGTATTTTAAATTTTTTTTATATAATAGAAGTTAACAAATTTTAAATCAAAATGATGAGATCAGTTTCAAAAATGTCTGTGCTGTAGGGTAGCAGTGAAGCAGTATGAAGAATGATGAGATAAAACAAAAATAGACGAAATTACATTAGATATATATTGTTTGATATTGGTTGAATGATAAAAAAAAAATTAAAAAACGAAAAGGATATGCTTCGAAAAGAACTCAAATATTTATATTGCCTTTTTTCGGAAGAGTAAATGGATGTGTTTACATTCAAACTACTTTGCCAATATGTTTCGGATTCAATTGTAAATACTCTCTGGTATCCATGGAGATGCCAAAAGGAAAAAAGCAATGGTTTTCGAATGGATTTTAAGAGAAAAAACAGTTGTTCTAAATGTATTTTTCCTACAAAGCAAAGAAAATGTGGTGGTAGAAATTAAAATATCTAACAGAAATTCCAATCCAAAAAAATACACTGAATTTGTTTATTTAAATCTTATTTAATTCGAACTTAACTTTATTGATGTATTTGATGAAAATATTTCTGTGTGACCAACTTCACAAGTTTAACAAGACTTTCATATGCATGTAAAAATGGACACTCTAAAAATGGAGTTCTTTTATTACCGTTAAATTTTACTTGGTCCCCTACTATTCTTAGTTCTTATAGATAATGATATAAAAATCTGTAAGAATAACTTGTCCTTTGAAACTAGAAAATAATAACTGTAATTGTGCAAGATTTAATATTTGCGGATGATATGATACTAACAATAGACATTTATGATATGATACTGATAATACTAATCTATCGTAATAGTAGAGGAAAACAAATTTATAAAAAATACAGTCAAATAATTATTTTAAAAATAATAAAGAAAAATATAAATAACAGAAAAAAATATAAAGACAATAATAAATAAATACTTCATAATAAAAAATAAAGACTAAAGAAATATATAAAAGTCTATCAATCAAAGAAGATAAATATGGAAATTTTAAATAGAAAAGAAACAAAATATAACTATATCATAATATTGACTATAACAAAACAGGTTTGGTTTCAATTTCAGATTCAATTTTTTAAGTGTAATAATAGAAGAGAACGAAAAATAAATAAAAAAATAAGTGAAATAATAAACGAGACTAGAAGATCGTATACTACATTAAAAATTTTTTTTGGGAAAAAAGAACTTGCCAAAAAATGTAATGGTTGAGTTATATAAAACATAGTAAGAGTCTCTTTGATTTATAACATTGAGCCTTGGATAGTTACAAATAGAAATAATAGGAAAATTGCGGCAACAGAAATGCCATTTCTTAGAAAAATTGAAGGAATCACCAGAAACGATAAAATCAGGTCAGGTCAACAACTAATCATAATAATTGATTCTAATCTAGAATAATTGATTCTTCTTTCTGAGGTACTAGAGCCCATTAATGAGTCTTGACCTCATTCAAACCTCCGTTTCAACGAACTCCTGCAGCTCTTTACCAGTTTTTAATGTGCAGTACTTATTCAATATCTCTTCTTACACTGTCCCGCCACCGTGTCTTTGGCCTACTCCGCTTTCTCTTACCCGCTATGTGTACCCCTATGATTCTCTTTTATATTCGGCTTTCTAACATTCTCGTCATATGTTGAGATTGAACACCATAGTTTACAATATTTAGACCCTTGTAGAATTGCTTGAGTTCAAAGCTATAACTGATCCGTTATCATTCACAGCACCAAAAATTCAAGTGTTTGAAAATATTTGTAGCTTTTAGGACAGAGATTTTAAGACATTACTCTTCATAATCCGCTTTTTGATATCTCCTGTGATGTTGATCATTTCATCTAATTTATATGGCGTCTTGTGAGGGAGGGCATATTTTATTTCTATTCAGTGTATTTCCTTTAACTTATTTTAAGATATTATTAAACATTAAAATCTCCAAATGTAGAAGAACGTCTGTTAACCCATCACACCAAATAATGAGGATAAAAATTCCATCCTCTTGCCACAAATTTTACATCGTTAGTCGGACTTTTACCTCCAGCGATCGTACGCAACGTCTTTTTTTCTCGTCGTTGGCGTTACATGTTTTGTTGGTTGCCCGAATTTGGGGATTTAACTGATTTCTAAAACATGTTTTCCATAAAGCAAATGTATAAGGAGAAAAATCTATACTCCCGTTAGTATATATCTTCCAATTTGTAGGGGTGAGGGGGTCACCTTGTAGCAAGGGTACGCTGGAATACCTTCAATTATAAACAAATAAAATGTTTTTTTGAAACGCGAATTTCAAATTTAAGGCGGCAGCACAGCCGCCAACTAATATCTGTCAGCAGCTTTTCCATTTTTTAAGTTAAACATAACCTACAATACATTGTTGAATTTACGCCTTGATTTCAAAATATTTATAAGTAGTAAGTATATAAGTATCTCAGAATTAAAATAATGATTTATTCATGTATGTATGAACTTTCAGTCAAAAGCTTTATGCCTTTTATGATCCAAGAGAAATAGAAACTTAGTTATGCATATTTAATTAGTTTAAATTAATTGTGTATCTAAAATATACTAGTGGGGCAGGTTTGAACAAAATACGGGGGTCACATTCGAACAGTTCATTCAAACACAAATTTATTAGCAAAAATCGTTACTTCTGTTTATACAGCTGCATTCACGCCAACTAACATCACTTCAGGGTTCTTCAAATCAGGTATCCATCCATTTTCGATGAATGTATTCACAGACAACGACTTTCAATGCTCAGAAGTTACAAATCGTCAGTTACAAATCGTCCTTTAACACCGTCAGCCTATACTCAATTAGCATGTCATATGGAGCAAGAATCATCTCATTTATGTCAATCTCATTTAAAAATGAATATTGATAAACCGTCACAACTGATGATAGGTGTCCAAGAAAGAGCTCAAAACCAGTTAGAAACGTCTGACAATATTGAAAACGTTACTAATAATATTCAAGTCTTATCTTCTGCTTTAGTACAGCCTTTCCCAAAAGCAGCACCACGAACAGAAGGAAAGAGAGGAAATAAAAAAGGAAAGGTACTGATTTTAACAGGCACTCCAGAAAAAAAATGAGATAGAAGGCAAATATTTGGAGCGACAAGACCGGTTACAAAAATCAGTATTGCGCTCTAACTCAAAACAAACTACCTTGCAAACTACTGCAGAGAAAAAAGTCACGAAATCAACTAAGTCAAGAATAAAAAAGTCGAGTGAGCTGCAATCAGATTTAAGTGAAGTTATTAATCTTAATCTCAAATATTTAATTGTTATTTTAAGAAAAGTACTATGTTCTTGATAATATTATTTTTAATCGTATGTGACATTAATGTTTACTTTGACTGTGACTAAATTTAATATTATAATAAGTATTATAATTTATTTTCGTTCATATTATTTAATTTTAAAGTAAAATATTTATTATACTTTTTTCCAAAGAAGCTCTGAGAGCTAATAGATCTAAGACTTAATTAAACAAAATCTGCATAATAATAAAAGTTATAAATGAAAAAATTAATAATTTATGTCATGATTTTACAAATTGTTCCAACGTTCCTTAGGCCTTCCTTAGTTTCCTAGTTCCTTAGGCAAAATGATTGTTTTTTTATTGATAATATCATTTCATCTAATCACTTTTTTTAATTAACTAATGTGTATTATGAAAGGTAAATGTCCAAAGTATCTATAACAGCGTACAAAATATTAATAATTTTAGTCTATTCGAGATAATAAAGAAATAAATAAAAAGTGTTCCAAGGTGCCTTTCTCTCTACTACTTTTTATGAAAAAAATTATTATGTTCATACAACTTGTGATTGCGATAAAATTATCATGTTTTAAAATTTATACCTGCGATATGAGAATCCTATAAATTTTAGATCAAGATGATAAAGAGTATTAGGAAAATTTATGTTCTAACTGGGGTAGAAAATGGAGCGGTATAAAGGGTGATGGCATACAACGAAAATGGAGGATATTGGATTAGATATATGAGGGGTATTGATAAATAGTTGATAGCCCAGAAAAAGACTACCTCATTCAACATAACTTTCCAGTTTGTTAAATACACAAGATTTTTAAATTTTCTTACAAACGACATTGCAATTTTTTTATATATCGATTTGTCCCACTTGTCAAAAAAGCTTGTTGTGTCAATTATGATTTCATTATTTGAAGTGAATCTTCATCTAGCGAGTCGTTTATGCAGGATAATTCCAGAACATTATAGTTATTAAACCTCTTGCGGATGGCAATTTTTTAGCTTTCTTTGGCACACCATCTCTGTGTCAGGTCGACAATTCTTCGAATGACCCTGGTAACTTATTATTTCCATATTAATTTTCTTCTATCCTGTCTAAAGCTGAACCTAATATTAAAAGCGTTATGAAGCTAGCCTCTGAATTGAACAGTACGATTCAGCAATAGAATAACACAATCCAGACTCTACTGAGACAGTTAACTGATCTAAAAATTAACTCTAACTGAATTGATGCCCTAGAGAAGCAAATCGAACTGTTAAATAACAATTTAACTATCCTGAAGTCTAACAATGATTCCCATCAGACCCCGATTCCAAGCTCTGAAGAATTGCTAAATGAACTATCCGACAGTGAAAGACGCAAATCAAACTTTATCGTTTTTGGCATAGACGACTCAAACACTCAAGCCATATCTAAGAGCGATAGGTCATTGGTGAATAGCATCATTCAAACCACATGCGATCTTGTGATTGATTCCTGCAAAAACAAAATACATCGCCTTGGTAAATTTACAGATGGGAAAAAGCGTCCGCTCAGGGTAATATGTAATACTGCTGATGTTGCCCCAGGTGCTTTTAAGAACGTTAGAAACTGAGCCAACAGTGCCATGTTTCGGGGCATATAAGTTCAGTCTGATGAAACTTACCCCCAAATCCGTCACTAAAAATTAGTTAAAGATGAACTGGATCGTCATTTAAAATCTGGCGAGAGTGATATTAAAATTGGTTATCGTAATGGTGAACCAGTTGATCCATCCAAATCCAATTGTCCACATGAGCCATCCAAATCGTCAACAAGTCATTAAAACTAAATAGAGTGTCTTACACGCCTAACCCAGCATCAATTCATAGCATTACTCTTATTTATCAGAATGTGCGCGGCGTAAGATCAAAAACTGCGGATCTCTACCAGTCCATCTCATCCAACAATTGTCACATTATTGCTCTGTCGGAGATCTGGTTGTAACCATCTTTTTTTGATGCTGAGCTGTTCGACTCCAGGTACGTGGTCTTCAGAAAGGATTGGGATCTGGATGCCCTCGGAGTCGGAAGAGGCGGCGGAGTTCACCTCTCTGTTCATTCATCTTTATGAGCGTCGAAGCTCGACCTGTCTATCTTTGGGGAGCTGCTCACAAGTATTGACATTGTTGGTTGCAAAATACTCATAAGTCAGCCAATTTTTTTTTCTGTTTATATTCCTCCAAAATGAAATACAACTAATTTTTCCCCAATACAAACTAATTTTTGATACCTTCGAATCTCTTTCTTATATAATGAACCATAAAATTCTAATATTAGGTGATTTTAATTTGCATTATCAAAGCCATTAATTATCTAACCAATTTCTGCTAGCACTGCACGACCTAAAAGCATTTTTTGATATTCACTAATATAATCATATTTTTAATATACAAGACAATATACTCTACTTAGTTATTGCAAATTTGGAGTGTAATGTTATTAGAGAGCGTATTCCGTTGGTTCACGAAGATCCTTATCATCCAGCTTTATTGACTGAATCTTACTTGTCTGTTCTGGATACATGGTTTAATTTACCAGCATCCAATTCTAACAAAAGATATAATTTCTACAAAGCCGACTATAATTACCTATATAATCTAATTCAAAATAAATATTGTACCATATTCTATCAGGCGTGCACAGTTGATGATGCAGTTGCTCTCTTCAACAGCAACATTCCCTTGTGTCTCAATACCGTAGTCCCAACCCTAACCAGTGGAAATAACTCTAGACACTATCCAGACCGGTCTTCTGTTGACATCATAAGGGATATTCGCGATAAATCTCGGCTACGCAGGAGATGGAAGGCTACAGGCAGCATCACTTTCTTTCGCTTATTCAGTGATTTACGCCGCAAAATAAAAAATAAAAATAATTCTAGCCTACCAAAACTACACTAATAAAATACAATCCTCTTTAACTGACGACCCGACACAATTCTGGCAGTAGTTCTCCCGCAGGTAAGGAACATTCCGGATTCCTGGCGATATGCTATACAACCCTGCGGAATTGAAAACCCCGAGCTACATTGTGGATAGTTTTGTTGATTTTTTCAAAAAGGTTTTTATTTCTTCTTTCTTTTCTTCTTTATATTCTTCTTTCTTATTTCAAAAAGAATTAATTTTCTTCTTTTCTTTTTTACGGACTTTTCTACCTCCATTGACAATGATACTACATTCACAAATGAATCGCATACGCTACAGCTTCTTAACTTTACTGACATTAAAGTTGCCATTAAAAACTTAAAGAATAAACTCACAGCTGGTCCTGAAAAAATACCAGTTTTTCTTTTTAAGGACTGCTCTATCATTTTGACGGAACCATATACAATCTATCAATTAAAACAAGCACATTTCCCAGCACATGGAAATCCTCCAAGATTACTCCTGTTCAGAAATCAGGCAGCCCGGTACATGTCACTAACTATCGCTCCATATTAATCCTGTGCTAAGGTTTTTGAAATCTGTATTTATAATCAAATCTTTTTTAAAATTAAACATTCGATTATACCTGAACAACATGGATTCTATCAAGGCAGATTCGGAATAGCTAACCTAACATGTCTCCTTCAATTTATATACAAATCAATAGAAAGTAAATGTCAGGATGATACAATATACACTGATTTTTCGAAAGCGTTTGACAAACTTGACCATGAACTTATACTGCAAAAGATGAGTTCATTAGGCTTTAATGGCAGTACATTTTCGTTCTATTACAACTAGTTGTGCACCCCAAGGCAGCATCTATATATGGATATATGGAGTTTTTTGACTTATTTGGACTGCGTCCAATGAGACAACAGTAGTCAAGAGTTATACACCCCCGACCGTTGGGTTTCACAATCTCATGTGGAACGCACAACAACCTGCGTCACAGCCATAACGAGCAATGATTAGTTGCTTGACCGGCAGGAAGCCCCATCCATTCTTTACATTGGAGGGCACAACCACCAACACACAAAACATATGCCCTCAAATGTAAAGGATGGGTGGGGCTTCCTCTCGGTCAAGCAACTAACCATTGCTCTTATATATATATATATATATATATATATATATATATATATATATATATATATATATATATATATATAGGTATATATATATATATATATATATATATATATATATATATATATATATATATATATATATATATATATATATATATATATATATATATATATATATATATATATATATATATATATATATATATATATATATATATATATATATATATATATATATATATATATATATATATATATATATATATATATATATATATATATATATATATATATATATATATATATATATATATATATATATATATATATATATATATATATATATATATATATATATTTTCTTATACCATTTATTTTCTTTGGCTGGAAGACGAAGTAAAACATTTAAAACGAATTGAATTTACTTGGACAATATTGTAAATATTTACGTATATTATATTATGTTATAATATATATAAAATAATTTTAAAATAAAAATGTAATTTTTTTTCTGTTATAGCTGGCAGTGAAAATATTAGTTTTTTATTATTGCATGATGGTAATGGCTTGACTTGCATAAAAATAACCATACTTAAAGTGTCAAAAATGTATCTTCTCCTCATAATGCTATTTGTTACATACTTCTAATTAAAGGATTCCTATTAAAGGCATATTATCGTAAAATTCCTGATTTCGATGTAGTTATCAAATTTTCAAATTTATACCTGCGATATGAGAAGACAATAAATTTTAGGTCAAAATGATAAAGAGTATCACCTTGGAAAATTTATGCTCTAACAGGGGTAGAATATGGGGCGGTATACGAAGGTCGATAGCATAAACGAAAGTGGGTGATATTCCATTAGATATAAGTGTATATATTTGGTTTTTGGCTGAACGACAAAGAGAAAGTTAAAATTCAAAAAGGATATGCTCGGAACGGAATGCAAATATTTACCTTGCCTTTTTTGAAATTGGCCTTGGTACGTTGGAAGTTCTTTGCTTATATATTTTAAATCCAATTGTGAAAGGAATATTCTAAAGAAATTTGCTGAAATTGTTCAAATGAATATTGATAATACGAGTTGTTCGGAAACATGGTATGGATTTTCCACTAGTTGCTCTTTTAACGCTTCTAAACATAAACTAGTATTGCATATGTAATATGTAATATAGTATATATATGTAATATGTAATAAAATTGCATATATAATATGTATTATTAATTATTGTAGTATTTACAATGTTTACGACAGATTCACCTTGATTTGCTTTTAGTTCTACGCCACATTATTGCTTTTTTATTTCAAAAAGCAACATCGACAAGAAAACCTGGTAGAATTAATAAACAAGAAAGACATCGTGCTTCATCATTATAATTCACGACCATACGTTTCAATCAGGACCCAGCAAATGTTGTTGAGCTTCAATTGGGATGTTTTACCTCATCCATCTTACTCACTGGACATCGCATCCTCGAACTACCATCTGTTCCGTTCCTTTGGCAATAAAGATGCTAATAGGAATGCTTTTTTGACAATAAAGATGATAAGTTTTGAGGCATTATGGGCCTACCAGTATATTGGCAAAAAAGTTCTAAATAATAATGGTAATGACAAAATAGACCAAATACATATTTATATAATATATTTGCATTTCTCTTTCTCTTAAAACAAATTTTACGAACTTTCCGGACAACAGGACCCATATACGATCTTTTAACAAGAACTTTTGAAATTTTCTAAATAATCTATTCAGCTGGATTTTTTTGCCTTACCATTTAGGAACGTTACATTATCTTAGCAATCTCACTCTGTCCTTCTCTCCCACTCCCTCCCTATCTAACTCTCCCTCTCTCTTACTTTCTCTCCTAACTCTCCCTCTCTTATCCCCCTCTCTCTCCCTAACCCTCTTTCTTTCTCTTAATCAATAATAATATTTAGATTTGCTCATGATTTTTGATATTTCTGAATATTGTAATCTCCCATGGAAGTTAGATTGAGAAATTATTCTCTGATTTTTTCTGATAAATAGAGATAGATATCAAAAAGTCCAACCTTTTTTTACTTTTATATTTTATTTATATTTAGAATTATACCGTTTCTTTTGATTAGTTCTTTTAAAAAACTTTATGTTGGTCATTATACATTTCATGCTTATTAATAAAGACCGGATTTTATGCATTTTACATATATATGCAAATTCTGCATATTTTGTGATTTTAAAGGAAAAATGCATATTTTAGGAACTATTGCATATCTAAGCATGTTTTGGGATTTCTGTATTCTTTTCTTACGTTTTATGGTCGCACGGCGCTGTGTCTGGGCGGTCCCGGTCTGCAGATTGGGGTTTCCCTAATGGGGCAATAAAATAAAATAAGTACAAAAACTTCTATTTTTATTTATTTTCTCATATTTGTTACTGTTTGCAAACTTTACAGACTGGTGCCAGTCTAAATTCGTTGCTCGAAGTACCGACGCCTAGTGACTTAACTTATATGTATTCTGTAAACTTTGCTGTTTGTCAGTATTATTCAGGTTGTCGTTTGTTGTAGTCGCAGTTATTATTGTGCAGTTAGTAAGTGCAAATAAAGTGAAAGTGAAAGCAGTGATTATGTCGAAAATACTATGTACTTCTTGGATTAAGCCTTACCCAGAACTTGCTTTGGACGGCGACCAGGTTTTTTGCAAACCTTGTTCAAAAATTGTTTCCTGCTCAAAGAAATTTCAAATAGACCAACATATTAAGACGCCGTCTCAACGCTGAAGCAGTCATTTGAGATTTTTAAAAACGGAAACCATGACCAGTCAGAATTTAACGTAGATGTATGTCAAACGTTCTTGGCTGCTAATATCCCTTTAAACAAGTTAACCAACCCGCAAGTTAAGGCTTTTCTGCAAAAATATACAAAATTTAATGCTCCAGATGAATCAACATTAAGAAAAAACGTCGTTGGAAAGGTATTTGGTACCGTGATAGATGAAATAAAAAAAGAAATTGGAGGTAACTATATGTATATTGTTGTCGATGAAACAACTGATTCGTGTGGTCGTTACATAGTTAATTTAATGATCGGAAAACTCACAGAAGAAGAACCTGGAAAAGCTCACCTTATAGCCGTAAAAGAAGTGGAAAAAACAAACAATCTTACAGTTACACGTTTTATTCAAGAAACCTTAACACATTTCTTTTTGCCGAACTCAGTTCCTACAGATAAAATTCTTGTCCTGTTGTCCGATGCTGCGCCGTATATGATAAAGGCAGGAAAGAATTTAAAAATATTTTATGAAAATTTGATTCATGTAACTTGTCTAGCTCACGGATTAAATAGAGTTACGGAAACTATTAGAGTTTCTTTTCCATTGGTCAATGACCTAATAGCAAATGTCAAAAAGATATTCATAAAGGCCCCATTGAGAGTGCAGTTTTACAAAGAGAATTTGCCCGGAGTACCATTACCACTTGAGCCTGCCGTGACCCGATGGGGCACCTGGATTCGTGCGGCATTATTTTATGCAGATAATTTTCAAAAATTGAAGGACTTAATCTCACAAATGTCTGGTGATGATTCACAGTGCATCCAAAAATCGAAAGAAATATTTCAAAGTACTGTAGTGGAACAACAGTTAATGTACATTAAGGGTAACTATGTATTTATAGCAGACAGTATTTTGTAACTAGAGGAATCGTGTACAAGTTTACCAGAGTCGATGGATATAATAGAGACATGTGTACAAAATTGCAAAAATATACGAGGTGAGGTAGGGAAAACAGTAGTGGCAAAATTAGAAAATTTGATAGAAAAAAACACAGTTTTCAAGATTTTAAGGCAGGTCGTAGACATAATGTCAGGGAAAACTGTAAATAATTTAGCTATTGTAATAATAGTAGCAAGATCGTTTTCTTTGTATAAACATTTCCTTAGTGCTAGACGCCACAATTTTCTAGTTCAGAACCTTGAAGCACACATTATAACTAGTGCGTTTTATAATTTTTCGAGTTAATATTAATATTTAGTATAAGTTTCATATAAAACATTGTATTAGGTGTTAACTGAATTAATAAAGTATATTATATTATAACTTGAATTTATCTTTATTCAATACTCAATCACCTAATTAAATGAAAATGTAATTTAGGAAATCAAAATTTAGTTGCATATTCACTGCATATTTACGGATTTTTTGCATATATCCTGCATAAATTAAAAAAAATATGTGCATATATATGCGCATATTCTTAAGAATGATAATAATTAAAACACTTGGTATTTGTTTCACAATATATTCAAGTGTTTTATTTATTATCATTGTTACTATGTTTCACCAAGAGCCAACCGCGCAATCAATCAAAACCATATTCTTAAGGTTTTTGGTTGCATATAATCCGGTCTTTACTTATTAATATTTCAAATAACCACTTCAGTCGTTAGGCCAGGGTTGACAGTTTAGACCAAGAATATTATATGTCATATTTGTTGTATTATTTTTCAAATGGAGATGCAATTCATCAAGTTGATAATCAGTTGCTAAGTGAAGATTAATAGTAGTTTTCCTGAATTGGAGTTGTTACTCTTAGGAAACAGGCGGAATGAAATGGCGCGCTAATAATAATTGTAATGTATGGCTAAAACCCTTCAAACCTAAAATAATCCTTTCAGCTAGGTTTTATTTTTAAAGCTAATCTTTTTTTTTATTAACATTACAAAAGTGATGATATGCAATCTGTCTTATAATAGTTAAATCAATAAGCAAATTGGAAAACTTAACACGAGTGCGTATTACTGGTCAATGTCGGTGTTTTCTTGCACAATTACACAAATCTGACAGAAAAATTATAGTAAATGGTTTTTCAATGTGTATTAGAACTTAAAATGGGGCACTAATGGTGAACTAAAGTGTGGCATGATATCTTACATGTGATAATTCGGTAATTTTAATTTTATCTTAAAAAAAGAAGAGTTACAACCAGATCAGTAAAAATACGAAATTACGAATTTGAAGTAGTGGAAAACATTAAATATTTGGGAATAATAATAAATAGCAAAAGCGACAGAAACATGGATATTGATCACAGAGTACTAGCGGGACACAGAGCTTATTATAAATTCAAAAGCATTATGAAAAGCAAAAACATAAGTATAAATACAAAAATGAAGGTATATAAAGCAGCTGTTAGACCGGTAGTGACCTATGGTACGGAAATGAATTTAATAAGCTTGGAACAGGAAAAGTTACGAATATTCGAAAAAAGATTGTAAGAACAATATATGCATTAACTAAAGTTGCAGGAGCTGAATACAGAAGGTTAATGAATTTTGAAATAAAAAACATTTTGAAAGAAGATATAGTGAAGACCATAAAAGTGCAAAGACTTCACTGGTTTGGTCATTTAAGAAGAATGGAAGATAACAAAGCAGTAAAGAAACTTAGAATGTGGAGACCAGATATTAACAGACGAAGAGGGAGACAGAAAAGTAGGGGGGATGATCAGATGCGGGAAGACATAAGGAAACTGCAAACACAAGCATGGGGGGAAAAAGATACACGACCGAGATACGTGGAAGAAAATAACGGAAGAAGCAAAGACAGACAATAGGATAGAATAAGTCAAGAATAGAGGAACGTGGACTAACTCACCACAAGAAATAGCTCAAAAGAACTGAGCGGTTACAATTCCTAATGGAATGGAGAGCCATATATATATATATATATATATATATATATATATATATATATATATATATATATATATATATATATATATGTGTGTGTGTGTGTGTGTGTGTGTGTGTGTGTGTGTGTGTGTGTGTGTGTATGCATATCTTAAAAACAAATAATGACATGTTTTGTTGTTCAAATGTAATATCGCTTGAATGTCTCGCTCGGCTTCGTCTGGTGGAATACATTCTGGAGACCCAATTTTCGATTACTCTTTCACACATATTGCGTGGTATATTTTCAATCATGGTCTGAATGTTTCATTGAAGATCAGTAATTATTCAGGGTTTATTTTTGTAAATAAAAAATTTAGCAAGCTCAAAAATATAATCCAAGGGCGTGAGATCGCCTGATCTTGGTAGCTAGTTCGGACCATTCGGATAATTATCGCATCTAGGAGACTTTTCTGACAATACATCGATTGTCTGGCGAGATGTGTGACAAGTTGCTTCATCTTGTTGAAGGAAATCATTGTTTATATCCACATTTATCAAGTGAGGCGAAAGAGATTCTGTTGGCATATTCCTATAGCGTCCACTATTAACAGTAACAAATAAGGTGCCATCACTTTTTCAGCTCAAAAGCCGCTCCAAACACGGATTTTCTGAGAATTAAAAGGCAACTCCTTAATCAATTGAGGATTTTAATCGGCCCAAATCCTGCAGTTATGTGTGTTGACAAACCCATTAAGCCAGAAGCGCAGTTCGTGGGAAAATTTTTTTCCCAAAGTGGAGCTCGCTTTTCAACTGCTTAAGGTTAAAATCGTATATCGCCTATCTTTCCGTGGTAAATTGGCACAATATACTGAACAGAACAATCTATGAATGACATTTGCATTTCAAACAGTGTTGCCGCAATTATGTTTCAAAGTTCTGACCCTCTTATTGGAAAACTTTTTATAATCTTAAAATCAATGTGCTGAGTCGAAGGGTTTAAAGTTTTTCACATATCGCATTTCCACGCTGTTATCCAATTTCCAATCGTTTTAGGTACTTGACACTAAATGCACTCACTTATTCATGCACATAAATGCACTTATTTATGTTTAAATAACCATGAATAACTTCCTAACGAGCGTTTAAAATCATTTTTTAAGTCTTCAACTGCAATCTTTAAATAATTTCAATGATTGATTTACTAGTACTGCCCCATAGTTGAATCTTATACGGGCTTAAATACCATTTTATAGATTAATGTTTTATTCTCGACAAATAATCACTGTGAATTGTGAACTTTTCGCTAAAAGTTCGTAAAGAATATTGAACTTTTATTCGAGTTGTTTTCATTAATTAAAGATGTGGACTCCCTATGTAAAACGATGTTCCAAGGGGATACCTCCAATACTTGACCGATTCTGATTCTGGTAATGTTTTATTACTTATTTGAATAGCGGAATATTTATTTAATATTTGGCCTCGTATGATGAAAGTTACGTAAGTACATTTGCTCTTATTCGCTAAAGTAAACGGACTTCCCTATCAGGTTTCATTCAACTCCAGCTTGCGGTGAGCTAGAAAGAAGAGAAAGCATCCAGTTAGGATGATAAGGACACATTCCCATCGAAACTAAATGTTGATTAACAGTCATTCTCGACACAATTTTGGTTGTGGCTGCGACAAAAGTCTCACTCATTTGCCGGATACTTTCAAATCGATTTCGTACGGCAAGAGATCTAAGATATCTTTTATCATATCTTCGGATTCTTGACGACCAGAATTTCGAATCTTATACATATCGTTTAGTCGTTTCGCTATTTCACGAAAATGTAAATCTCTTCTTTCATACCAACGCAACTTGCCTCTTGTCAAATTCGGATATTTATGGGACCCTTTGTGATGCATGAACTCGTTGCGTTTTGATTCTTAATATTTTCTAACAGTCTACTTTTCTATATTTTTTATAATCCCATACGGAAACATAAACGTAAACAGGTAATAATTGTATCCGTTTTTATGTTCATATACTATATGGTTAGTATATTTTCTTGTTTTTTTTTCATGGTGCTCCAGCCCGTTAATGAGCCTTGACGTCCTGTAACCTTCGCCTCTATCCAAATCGATCTCCAGTAGCCCCTTGAGAATTGTTGATGTGTTGTTCCTCACCATCTCTTCTTACATTGTTCTGCCACATATTTTTTGTCTCCTTCTATCGTCCGTCCTTGATTTCCTGGACTGCCCTGTTCGGCCTATCTGTCTTTCAATTCTTACATCGACTATAATATGCAGGTCTTTGTATAATTATTTGAGCTTGATGTTATACCTGATCATTCAATATTCGTTATCATTCACAGCACAAAACATTTATATGAATACTCTTCTTTCAAATACGGCAAGAATATCTTCTGTTTTCTTATGGTAGAACTCTCGCAACCATAAGTAAGTATTTGCCGAATGGGTATTTCGTAGATCTAAACTTTCGTGTCCCTTTGCATGAGTTTATATTTTAGGACATATTGCAAGGAGTCAGTAATTTTTTACTCTCCATAACACGATCTCTGTTTTCTCCTGTAATGGTTTTGTTTTCGCCTTGTTTGCTTCTCAGGTAAATTAATTCATCTATAGCTTCAATGTTGTCATCGGCAATTGCCCAGTTCCCTTCACCCCTTCGATTACTTCTCATTTCCACAGCCTTAGTTTTGTTTATATTAATTTTTAGATCTGGCCTTCTGACTCTCTTCTACATTTCATCATTCAGTATATTTTCGGTTTGATTCAAATATGTACACTGGCTATTCAATGTGTGTTTTCTTGTATGTAAGTAAACCATTAGCTATGATACAGCACCTTATTCTATATACTGACTTTTTTAATCATTATTGTGACGCTTGATTGACTTCTTTAGAGTTCATCACTTTCAAACATTTAATACACTTTATGATTCTACTCAACTATCCTTGAGTTAAAGTAACTGACCTGAAAATGTGACCCTGTAACTGACCCTGTGTTAAATCTATGACATTACTGAATAAATTTCATTCATTCATTCATCATAATAAATCATCCATTTATTCATCATAATAAATCATTATGTGAATCAAAAATATATTACATGAGATATCATAGACCGACAAAAACTTTCATTTTATCCTCTCGTGTTTTGTAGCATCATCTCTACCAGCAGTAGTCGCCCAACATAGATGGGTTCGAGCGCGTTGGAATCAATATTCCGTTGATACTATTCATATTTAACGCGATTTAGTATGGTTGTTAAGTTGTCATAGATTTTTTTGATGGTCACTTAATGGGCTAAATGAATAGATGAGTTTTTATTTCCACTATGAAGCAATACTGCTTTTAGGCAGCATTTCGATGAATCTATGAAAATACCCAAAATCAACAACTAGAACTTACCATATTATAGAAAATCGACTTAACTTAACTTAACACTTGACTGTACTGCAAAGGAAGCAGAAACAAACTAAACTATAAAAAACAATAAAATTGTCCTTAAATGTTCGTAGAATACTGTAGAAATACCCCCTATAGGGTCTTGTGGTAATTCCTATATTGCCCAGTCCAAAGTCAGGTACAAATAATTTCAAATGTCCCATGATATAAAGGAGAAATAGGACCTTGAAAATGAGAAGTGCCTGGCCGTTTCTGTGAAAAGGTGTTTTAATAACTACTTAAATGAAATGCAAAAAGAGCATTCTCATCAATGTTACAAAAATCATGTCGACCTATGTAATTTATTGTGTCAACTAATTTTGTTTTGGGACAAACTTACTTACCAAAGAATACGTTGAAGATGTACAAAAGTTTCTTCTTTCTGAATTCTGAGATAGGCATGTTGGCGAGTCGGTTCTGAAAATAAAATATCAAAAATTAATCAGAATGGAAATTTCATATTCGTAATTTAATATAACAAAGTTCCCTAGTGGTTTCTGATCGTAAATATTCCCGACATTTTTAATTGACTGCTTGAAACTTTTTCAGTAAATTCATTACTTTTTTTTGTTTTTTTTTCGATCATTCATTATAATTACATTCGTATTGAATAATACTCAATATCAATTTGTGTAAGGGCTACTCGCAAGAGTTAGAATTACATAAGGTTTTCCAACAAGGATTTTTTTATAGGGCTGTCCGGAAAGTTTGTAGGCATTTTTTCTAGAGAAATAAATCTAAATAGTTTATATAAATGGTTATTTAGTTTATTCTGTAATTCTTATTATTATTTACAACTTTTCTGTAATGTAGTGGTATTAACTGTATTTATTCAAAAAAATGTCAACAGGTTGTTTTTCACCTCTAAATAATTTTGGAGGGAGCGGAATAAATAGTAGTTCGAGGGTACGATGTCCGGTAAGGAAGGTGGATGGGGCAAAACATCCCAGTTGATGCCGAGCAATTTTTGCGTGGTCCCGATTGAAAGGTGTAGTCGTGCATTGTCATGATGATGCACGATGCTTTTCCTGTTTGCTAATTCTGGCCGTTTTTCTTCAATTGCTGGCTTCAACCGATCAAATTGTAAACAATAGAGGTTGGTGTTGATGGTCTGGTTGCGTGGAAGAAGCTCAAAGTGTATCCAAACGTTCCAATCCCGCCAAATGCTAAATATAATTTTCTTCGGATGAATGCCATCTTTCGCTGTACTTAAAACCCCTAACCCTAGCAACTCCCATAATTTTTTTCATTGCTGGATATTCACAGTTATACACAATTCATTTTTCATCAGCAGTTATCATCCGCTTCATAAAGGGAGCAATGGACCATTTTTTTGAATACAGAACCGCCTCGATTTTCGTTTATTATAGCCTTTATTTCCTTATTAGTGCTTGAAGGACGGTCGGAGCGATGCTTGCCTTCCATCTGATACCATGGTTAAAATTTAACCTGGTCTCTGAACCGACCAAATCATTTTTTCACCGTGGTGTCTTAACAAAACGCTCTTTGTAAACGGTACAAATTTTGTTTTTGCTCTTTTTGAAATAAAAAAAAATTATCAACCGACATTTTTAATATGAATCAACTTGAATAGCTGAAGGCAAATCAAAGCGAGTCTGACCTTAAACATTTTAAGTTCTTTCCAGACACTTACGCATAAAACTCCAGCAGTAATCAGCTATCATGTGTTTATTCCATCGACCCTGGGATCCCTCTTCTATATTTTTTTGGTCCTGATGAAATCGCTTTCCTTGTTCTTCACTGTAAGAGCCAAGGTTGTCCGAAAAATTGTACAAATGATAGTAGAGGTAGTGAACTTTTATGCTCATGTTACATCCAAGCTTTCTGAAAATTTCCAGCATGTTTTGCACTAATTTGCAATAATTTTCGGATTTATAATTCCATTTATAATTTAATCGAAAATGCTAGGCTTAAGTTTCTCCTTGCTCAAACCAGGAAATTTCCTCGATATATTATTAACACAGGAACCATTTTTATCCAATGCTTTGACATACTAGTCCCAATTTTATGTGCAATGAAGGCAAAATAATGTTCTCTCTCGTAACTAATGCTCTATTTATATTTAGTTTCTCTACTATCAAGTCTTTCCTTTTAGATCAGTTTGTTTTAATCTAATGCTCGCTTTTAGCTTTGCTATCCCACAAACAGAGAAAACATGGAAATTTCGAGTAGCCGCTTTTTTGACTTCATAAAAAGTTTACCATTTTTAAATCAATGCATTTATCTCACTTATGATCATGGTACTTCAGTTTTGCCAATACAAGATATATGGTTTCATACATACATACAATGGGAGGTCTCTGATAAGATCACTTAAAGCGTCTTGAGTAAAATGTGGGGGTTTTAACAACGTAGCTTCAAAATTATCACTTTCTTCGCTAGTGCAAGCTTGCCTATCTTTGGATGTACAATATTCTGTATCTGAAAGATCAGACAGGTCACAAAAAGTTGGAAAGGGACGTCTTCTTAATGAGAAACAGGTCTTTTAGCAGATACCAAATCGGAATAGGTCATTTTTTTTTCGGTTAATACCATGTAACTTGACTAAGCAAAAATAACAGTTATCATAGTAATTTTTTGGTTCCCTCCAAATTATAAGCACACCAAACTTCAATTGACTTCGTCCATTGCCTTAAATGCTCACTACATATTTCGCAAACATTGTTTGGAATCCATGGTTTATCAACGTTTTTGATTTTCAAGATAAAGTATGCGAAATACGCATTTTGGACAAATTCAGATATAAGGTTTCGAAACCTTTTCACTGTATACTCGCTACAAATGTAACAAAAAGTGTTTGGGTCGTTTAAACACGATCGTTTTGACGATGACATCTTCCAGGTTTTGTTTGCTAACTTTTTTAATTGAACAAACAACAAAAATAAACAAGTTAAATGGCTACTGAGAATAAAATATTATCAGTGTGAGTAGATTAAAAACTGTACATACTTTTGATAATTTAATGTTATTCAGAGTGTTGCAGCTACTATACTTTAAAATTATGTTTAAGTCTCGGCGGCAATTTTTTTTTATTTTGTACCTGTGTAATATGTAAATAAATATTATTGCTTTTTGCTTACAAGTGTTAATCTCTAACAGTGTTAATAAGTGTTAATCTCTAAGTGTTTTGCTTACAAGTGTAAGCAAAAAAAAAATTCCTACGAATTTTCTAAACAACCCGATATTTAGTCGTAGAATCAACGAAATAATGATTTGATAGCTGCAAAATAGTATATTATAAAAAATAATTCAATTGAATGAAAAATTCACAAACTTAAGGATGACAATATATGGATTCTGGAAAATCTAAGATCGTTTCAGTTTATTTTCCCGAATTTTATATTTTGTGGACACTGTCGATGTTAAACATTACAAAATTCTTATCTTTTGTCTTCGAACAATCTCTAAATTAGGTTTTTGTATCATTAGAATGCAGCTTAATAGGTGGTTTATCTTAATTTTTACTAGCTCAGGATCTAAATGGGCTTTTCGAGCTTTAAATCTACCGAAATCGTTGTGATTTAGCAACTGAAAGGCCGAAGAAGGGTGTTTTTTGAATGATTTACATGGGAATTGCTATGGGAAAATTGGGTAAAACGAGTCGGTCTCGTGAAACAAGTGGAGGGAGGTTCACTTAAATGACATTGCGTTCCATAATTAATGAAACAAAATTAACTTTATAGTAAATTAAAATTGTTCGTGGTTTTGTTTCAAATTAAACGAGGCTGAATTTGAATGACTTTTTAGGTATATTTTATAATTGAAGATTTACGGTCGAAACATTTGCAAAAAATTACCGAATTTACGTTATTTGATTTTAACTAATAAAGTACGTTTGCCGATAGATATATTTTTCTTGACTTGTATTCCCTTGTGTTCCTTCAGACAAAATAATTATCTGCAATACTATTTGTTCCAAATAACTTTGTACTATCGTTTGTTATATAAAAATTTTTATTGACATATTTTTTTTATTATTATTATTCACGTATGGGCCCTGGTGGACCACGCGAAGTACAATTAGAGGCGTTTGATGTTGTTAGCCTTCCTTTGCGCCCATACTAATTTCATTCTTTCGCTATGAGCTTTTTTCCTTTCGTCAGACCAAGTTGTTCCAGTCTTCCTACATTTTTCTCTCTGGCCAACCTTCCAAACGTTAACCTTGTGTCTGAAACAACCTCTATCCTGAATTTCACTTTGTGTAATATTTGCTGATCTTAGGTCCTCTTTAATTGCCGCAATCCATTTAATTATTTCTACTTTAGCTCTACTCCTATTTTCATAAAATTCGACTATTTGTCTAGTTAGCCTACTCGGATTCATCCGTTTGATGTGTCCGTAAAACTTAAGTCTTCTTTTTCTCATATCGCTATGTATATCTGTGTTTTGTTTGATTTCTTGGTTTCCTCGAAGTCGGTATGTTGTGCTATTTATTTGTATGGGGCCTAGGATTTTTCTTATGATTTTTCTTTCCTTCTTTTCAATGTCCTCGATGTCCCTCTTTCTATTCAAAATGAGCGTTTCTGCAGCATATAGACATTCTGGCTTAATAACCGTGTTGTAATGTCTCAGTTTTGTGTTTTTAGATAGGCATTTTTTGTTGTAAATATTTTGTGTAAGTCTCAATGCCGTTTCCATTTTTTGACATCTACCCTTATTGGCCGCTTTTTCCAACCCATTTTCCATGATTATTTCACCCAAATATTTGAATTGAGAGACTCGTCTGATGTTACCATATTTTGTTTTTAGAAATGGTGTTCTAGTCTGTTGCAGGTCATGTATTGTGTCTTTTCAAAGGATATTTGGAGTCCTACCTTTTCTGCTGTTTCTTTTAGGATTTCAATCTGTTTTTGAGCCGTTAATACATCTTGAGCTAAAATTGCGAGATCATCAGCAAATGCCAGACAATCAATTTTGATGTTGGTTCTCCCCAGTTTAATGGACTGGTCAATATTCAGTGCCGACTTTTTTTCACGCCACTCCTGTATTACTTTTTCTAAAACACAGTTAAATAAGAATGGCGAGAGTCCATCCCCTTGTCTCACACCAGTTTTAATTTCGAAGGGTTCTGAGATGTCACCCATGAATTTAACTTTTGACCTCGTGTTAGTTAACGTTGCTTTAATAATTGCCAGCGTTTTCAGATCTAGTCCTTGTTCTTTCAAGATTCGGAATAAAGATTCGCGGTCAATAGAATCATATGCTTTTTTGAAATCCACAAATGTACAGACGAGATTTTTATTGTACAGTTTTTGATGTCTTAGAATCAACTTTAGATTCAGGATCTGTTCAGGGCAGGATCTGCCCGGTCGAAAACCTGCCTGATATTCACCAATGTTCGGTTCTAACTGTCCCTGTGCTCTGTCTAGTAGACATTGAGATAGAATCTTGTAACAAACTGGGAGAAGAGATATTCCTCTATAGTTGTTTACATCCGTTCTATTTCCTTTCTTATGTAGTGGATGGATTAGAGCATCTTTCCAGTCTTCCGGAATCCGTTCGGTTCGCCAAACTTCTTGTAGAATTTTGGTTATTTCCTTGATTGTACCTGGACCAGCGGATTTCAAAAGTTCAGCAGTGATTCCATCTTCACCAGAAGCTTTGTTATTTTTAAGCCGCTTGATTTGCCTAAGTATTTCCTCTTCATTCGGTGGTAATGAATCTGGGTTTGTTTGTTTAGGGTTTAGTGTTGGTAATTTGTTTAAGGGCTCAGGACAGTTTAGTATTTGTTCAAAATATTTCGCAAGTTCTTTGCAATTGTCTTGGTTATTTAGAGCTAGTTGCCCGTTTTCCTTTTGAAAGCATAGGCTCTGCGATTGATAGTCTGTTAATTTAGTTTTAAAAGTTTTGTAAAAGTTTCGGGTGTTATTTTTTGGAAATCTTTTTCTATTTCATTAAGTTGATTGTTTTCATATTTTCTTTTAGTTTGTCTAATTAGCTTCGATGTTTCTTTTATTACTTCCAAAAAGATGTTATAGTTTATTGCTGTTTTTTGACTGTTCCAATCTTTGAATGCTTTACTTCGGCTTAATACTGCTTGCTCGCAAACTTCATCCCACCACGGATGTTTTCTACGTTTTTGTAAAGGGACCAACTTTAAGGCTGTTTTAATAATTTTTTGTTTTAATTCTTGCCAGTTCTGTGCAGGTTGTTTATCAAGCTCTTCTGTTAGGGCTGGTTTTATTTTCGTTGGGTCAAACTTTGGTATTAGCAGCCGCTTTTGAATAAGTTTTCGAGGTTTTAAGCTAAGTTTGATTCTAGTCAAGTAGTGATCCGTGTCTATATTTGCTCCTTTCCTGACTTGAACATTCAATATCTCTTTATAATTGGGGTACGAAATGGCAACATGGTCAATTTGAAATTCACCCATGTACGTGTTTGGGCACCTCCAGGTCTTTTATTTTGTTATTTTCTTCTTAAAATGGGTTGACATTATTTTTAGATTAAACTGCGAACATAGTTCAACCAATCTTCTACCATTATGTTTAGTCCATTTATGAGCGGGAAAACTGCCGACTGTTTTCCTGTACTTTTTTTCTTTCCCTAGTTGGGCGTTGAAATCACCCAATACGATTTTTACATGGTTAGAGGGAATTTTATAGATAGTCTTTTCCAGAATTTCCCAGGACTTATTTACTTTTTCAGGATTAGATTTATTTTCTTCGTTAACTGGGATGTGTGCATTGATTAATGTATAGCTTTTGTTAGCACACTTGAGGGATAGTGTCATAAGTCGATTATTTACTGGCTGGACATTTGCTATAGAACCAAGAATTTTTCTTGAGACAGCGGAAGCAACACCGAGATGTGGTGTATTTTTGAGTATTCTTTTGTCCGTTTTACTTTTAAAAAGTCTGTAGTTGCCGAATTCCAAGGTGTTATCATCTATCAATCTAGTTTCTTGCAAAGCTAAAATTTGGATTTTTTGCTGATTTAATGTTCGCCCCAATTCGTGTAGTTTTCCTGGACGCAGGAGAGAATTGATATTTACCGTTCCAAAGAAAGTTTTTATTTTTGGTTTCAGACGTTGGCCAGAGGTCTCCGACTCCCTCTGAAAGATTTTGCGTTTAAGCCCGGACGCCCCAGAATCCGAAAGTCCAGTTGTACCAGCAAAGCTGGCAGAGGATTGTCTACCTCCTGGGGTAATTTTGTAATTACTAGAACGCTTCATCTTGTACTTTGAATTAAAGGTTTGAACCATGACGGTTCAGAGGTTAAGACTGGAGGGGTTAGTTCCAGAATTTAAATATCAGCCGCACCACTGGTGAACAGACGCTGACCACTCAGCCGCTTGATACAAGTCAGACGCTAAGTGGATTTAGCTTTCTTTTTGTCTTGGTTCGGGGCTGCTTATTTTGGGATATTCGCAGCTGTCCATTAATATCTAATGGAACTTTCACTATCCACCACCCGTGACCCGTCCAGTACCTTAGGCGAGGTATACTGGACACACATATTTTTTTTAATATATCTTTTTAAATTAATAAGATGATTCTTCACATTATTAAAAAAAAAACAGTTCCTTACAATAAGGGTCACAAATCTAAGAGTTCCCGTGAAAAAATGCAAAATTATTAAATCGCCAATCAAAAAGCTATTATAAAAAGTAACATTTTAAGGAAATATCTGTAAAAGTATATTTGGCAAATATTAATTCGTTATTACTTTACGAATAAACTACAAATAAACTAAAAAAGATTGCTACTTGGCCCTGTTTCTTGCAAAAGAGTTTATTGCAGCCAATCGGTCAACGATATATCTTGAAACGCATTATAACTGTGTTATATAAGGGATTGTGGAAGTGGTCGGCAGTTTACATAAGCTACATAATTGGTATACGAATACAAAGAAATGTTGCTGCGGCAATACATTGTTGTGCAGATTAGTTTCAAGTGAAATATATAAAGGCTATCCAATTTTTAATGTGCGAAACAAGAAAATTCCTTTTCATTATAACTTAATTCTCATCAGTTTTCGATATATTTGGAAATTTGTGATTCTTTAAAATTTCGTACCATTTTTCATCAAATTGTTTATAAATTCCAAATTATTGATTCTGCAGGAAATTTATTTATACTACTGAAAATAATGCTAAATCTTTTTTAAAACGATTATATTTGTTTCTAATTTGATAAAAGTTTTTGACAGATGTTCAAACTAATCGATAGATTTTTTGCAATTTTAAAAGTTGCATGTAGATTACAAACCTTTCCCAATCCATTCGGAATTTACCGAGCGAATGTCAAAAATGAATAAAAAAACTTCTTCAATTAATACTCTAAACTCCAGGGTTTTTTCGGTTTTTTTTACTGAAATTGAACGTAAAACATATATTTTTGAGAATTCCCAGTATCCTGAATAACACAACACAATTTCCATCAATCAAAATGTTCTCCTTATGTTGTTCAACTGAGTTTAAAATTTTCTTATATTAAGTAATATTTCCTTTCCAAAATGGTGGAAATTAATTTTAAAAACGCCTAATTGTATAAATATAATTCAATTATTTTCTAAAAATAAACTAATATGATCTAATCTGTTGATTTGATGGCGAATTACAAATTATTCAGTTATGGTCGGATTGTTATTCCGAGGTTCTATGATTAGTAGCTTAAACCTTTTGACTGATTATGTTGGACCAAAGTGAGTCTTATTCGGGCAGCTAAAGTTAAGGGAAGTGATTTTCCCGCACCACAACTCTCCACCGCGATTACTATCGATTTTCCTCACTTCAATTTCAGCTCTTTAAAAAAGTCGACGAGGGATGAAAATGATCTATGAATATATTCAATCAAATGCATCAAAACAATCATCGCATCAAAATCAAATGCATCAAAAAAATCATCGTTTCATATTTTCTGAAAAAATTTAAAAAATTATGTTCGAGCTTTTATAAAGTATTATATTATTCATGGTTTAACTCTGACTTAGATCCCACCTAAAAGGATAAAAAGAAATCTGGTGAATTTAAACATGATCGCACATCCATTGAAGATAATGAATGTTCAGGACACCCAAAAACAACTACGACAGACAAAATTATCACAAAAACCTACAACTATTAAATCATCGCCGACTGAATGTAATCCTATTTGCTGACATTGTAAATATCTCGATAGACCGTACCCAGTACATTTTACACGATGTTGCGACTTATTAAACGCTTTTAATAATATTTATGGATTCTGCAGTTGGTTTCTTTTGAAACATTTTGAAAATACTGTTTTAAATGATACACTTGTAGCTTTTTAATGTTTTATTAGTATTAGTTCAAGTTACTCTTGGGAAAGCCCTAACAAAACGAAATCATCAAATCTATATCAAATCTGTATTAACTCTATATCATCATTTAAAATCCTAGTATTTTGTAAATATTAGTTTTTAGAAAATAAACTTAATAAAACCTAATATTATTTAAATGCGATTATGTTTAGTTTAACGCGATTATAGTAGTAAATTAAACACATATTCCTTATTACACGCCGGGGGCGAAGCTGCAGTCGAAACAGTGGGTAGAAGCAAAACGTTTCTATCTGTATGGAAAAGTCATGGCTACTGTTTTCTGTGATTTTTAAGGCGTGATGCCAATAGAATACTAGCAAAAGGGACGACGATCACTAGGGAGTATTACACTTCATTATTGGGCCAATTGGAACGATGCTATTAAGGCTGAATAGCTTATTCATCACGATAATGTGCCTGCACATACGTATTCCAAAAAGTTATGATCTACACTTCGAAGTGCTTCAACATGCGATTTATCATATTTGGCCCTTAGTGATTATTTTCTCTTTCTAACCTTGAAGAAATGGTTTGCAGGACGAAGATTCACTTCAGACGATGAAGCCTAATCTGGTATACAACCATTTATTTTGCAAAGTTAATTGCAAATCGCATTATACTGAGCATATTAAAAAAGTAGGAACGTTGATCTAAATGTATTTTTTTTTCTTTGTTAAGCCAAAAACTTTTGGAACGACCTTCGTAAATGTATAGTGACAATTTATAAATACGTGAAATTAATTTTATTTTAAAAATATAGGCCCCTTATATATATATATATATATATATATATATATATATATATATATATATATATATATATATATATATATATATATATGTGGGTCAACATATACTAGCATGCACATTATTAGTGGGAAGCACTTTTTTTCTTCATTACGAAGGAACATTAGAACATTTTTAAAATTTTAGAGATGTAGCAAATAAAACAACCCTAATATATATATATATATATATATATATATATATATATATATATATATATATATATATATATATATATATATATATATATATATATAAGACACCCCTACGTTCGTTATTTGAAGGAATACAAATTAGAATTTTTGCACAGTCAGACAGATTGATGGGTGACGTTTTTTAAGATACTCAACTGAAATCTGGACTTTAAACTAAGCCTACTACGAATTCACAAACAAGGCTAATTCTCGATATTTTGCTTCGCGTTAGATATATCGAAAAAAGTTATTAGAAAAAGTTGTTCAGGATGTTATTCCAACCCTATATACCAAGTTTCATGACAAAATTTGCATTTTTAATTTTGTCATTCTTTTAGTCTATACACAAAATTATTACAGCAGAATCGTAAAAGAATCGAAAAATGTATTCGAATAGACGGATGACTAGTTATGAATGATCACATTTGATAGTTAATAATAAATTTGATCAATTATCAAAAATTGTTTTTCAATAATATTAAAATAATTATTCCTTTGTAAGTGCTATTTATTTTACTGAAATATTTGAATACATGACACTATTGACAATGTGTCAAGTTTTTACTTACCATGGCACACTAATTATCAAATTAAACAAATAAACTTGTAATAATTTTGAATAATAATAATGAAAACTTTTCTAATAACCTTTTTCGATATCTCTAACGCGAAGCAAAATATTCAGGATTGACCTTGTTTGTAAATTCGTAGTAGGCTGAGTTTAAAGTTCAGGTTTCAGTTGAGTATCTTAAAAAATGAGACCTATCCACCTGTATGACTGTGCAAAAATTCAAATCTTTATTCCTTGAAATAGCGGAGATATGGGGCTGTCTTCATCTTTAATGCGACACACTGTATATATAATTTCCCATAAGTGAGAAAAGTGCATTTTTTTCATCGGTAGAAAAAGGTGGATATAACATATGTACTATAGTTTTTTGTCTCTTAACAGTCTTGAATGAATTTCGATATCTTGCATGGGGAAAACATTTTATGTCATTTCAAAATGGTCACGATGTACGTAAGTTGGGACAGTTGAGGCATGCAGGTTGGAACACTACGTGTTATGTGCTTATATTTTCTCGAATCTTCTAGAATATTCCATTGAATTATATCGAAGTTTCTAGAATAATCTCGAATGGCTAGAATATTCCATCGAGTTATATCGAATTTTCTAGAAAATTTTAGAAGATTCTATAAAATCCTATCAGAAGAATTACGTGAAACATTCTAGAATATTCGATAGGATCAATGACATTCGATATCTTTAGAGAACATTTCAAAATCGTAAACTACGTGCTGAACAAATAATTAGTTCTATACATATGGTCATGGATGACAGACAATTGATTTTGAGTAAAATTACTAAGGCCATGGACTCAATTGAACGGGTGTTTCATATTTTGAAAAAGGAATTGGGCTTGAGAAAGCTATGCGTAAGATGGATGCCGCATTTGTTAAATTCTAATCAAAAACGACTTCGAGTAAAACTTTCTAACCAATATTTGGATCTTTTTCGAAAGAATAAATTAGATTTTAAACATCGTTTTGTAACTATGAATGAGACTTGGATTTACCACTATGATCCTTAACTGCGATAACAAACTGCAAAGTGAAGTAAGACCGGTTGTTCAGCTCCGAAGCAGCAAAAGTGGTCAAAATCGACGAAAAAGGTAGTATTACTCAAACCTGTTGGATCAATTGGATAGAAAAATTTGTGAGAAAAGACCTGGTTTAGCGAAAAAAAAATTTTTTTCATCAAGACAATGCACCGGCTCACAGAAGTGTTTTAGCAATGGCCAAACTGAAGGAGTTACACTACAAATTGTTGAAGCATCCATCATATTCACCAGATCTGGTCCCTTCTAATTTTCATTTGTTCCCAAACCTTAAAAAATCCCTACGTGGCAAGTGTTTATCATAAAATGAGGATGTTATAGCTGCTGAAGATGAATATTTTGAAGGACTTCCAGAAAATCGCTTCAGAGATGGATTAAATGGAATAAATAAATAGTGTAGAGTTTTGGTTTTTAATATATTTTATTTATTTACGATTAATTGATCATATTATGAATCATTCGTTTATAAAGCTGATTTCAGAAATATAAAAGAACTATTCGTGTGATTTTTTTTATATGGATTAAATTAACTTCAACTCATTTTATGTTTCTTTAAACCGAGAAGAAAGTTGCAACCCTAAGTACGAAAGATGTAACGATGTTCGCTTAGAAAATATACTTGAAAATGTCTAAAGTACGGCTTTTGAAAGATATTTCTGTTTATTTTAGTTTGGCGGAAGCACATTTGTCGTTCTTTTAGGTTTTCTTTTCACGATAAAATTCCAACTCAACGTCATATGACGGACTTCTCGGTAGGTGAACGAAGCGAATGGATCCCTTTTGGGTCAAGAAGTTACTTCAAGTTATATTTATTTATATATACTTAACTTAAAGTCAATATTAGGAAATATTTTTAAAAATTTAAAAGTCAATACCGGTGAAGTGCAATTTTTGTTTTTAATTTAATACTTTTAAAATAAATTCTTTGATTTATCCAATTGATAATATTATATAATGGACAAGATAACACATGTCGACATGATTTTTGTAACATTGATGAGAATACTCTGCTTTTCATTTATGTAGTTATTAAAATACCTTTTCGTAGAAATGACCTAGCCCGTCCGATATCTACTTCTCCGTTATATCCTGGGCTTATTGAAATTATTTGTAACTGACTTTAGACTAGATCAAAGGTCTCCAAACTACCACCCGCGGGCCAAATCTGGCCCGCCAGTGTCATCAATCCGGCCCGCGACTAGCGAATTTAGCAAGCGAATGCTCGTTCAGGGCGCGTACTCGGCGACTAGTTTAGAAATTATAAATAATGGCAGGAAAATTAAAACGGTTGAAGCCCTTGGAACTTACTGGAGTAATCAGTATGGCCCTAAGGCTGGAAAGTTTGGAGACCCCTATACCAAATAATGTAAGAATTAATTCAAGACCATGGAGGGGGTATTTCCTACTAAACTATTCTATAGTTTAGTCTGTTTCTGTCTCGTTTACAATACAGTCAAGTGTTTAAGTCAGTTTTATATAAAATGGCAACTTCTAGTCGATTTTGTAAAAATTCAGCGGCTTACTTTTGTTCTATATGCGGACGATTTATTTTAAAGTCACAAGCTAGATCTATATCCAAGGAAGCCAAAAAAGCCTATCTTATATATATATATATATATATATATATATATATATTATATATATATATATATATATATATATATATATATATATATATATATATATATATATATATATATATATATATATAAGAAATATCTATGTCGTTTGCTGTTCCAATAGTGTGGAGAGAACCTACTGACCATGTAAGTGATTGCTACTTTTGTATCACTAAAACAGAAGGAATTTCAAAAAAGCTAAGGAATAAAAGGATAAAATTCTATGATTCCAAATTCCAAATTCAGTAACCCAAGAAAGGTGCTTCTTCCGCCTCTCCATATTAAGCTTGGACTAATGAGAAACTTTGTTAAAGCCATGGACAAAGAAAGTAATAATAATACGCTTCTAGGTGATTTCCGTTTTCAAGAAAAATTATATGAAACTAAATTGGCAGCTTGGAAGTGTTTGGTAAGAGTAGTGAAACAATTTTTGGACAAGAAAGTTGAAAATTATAAAAACCTCATAGATGAACTCCTGATGAATCTTGATGCATAAAATGCATTTTTTACACTGCCATTTGGATTATTTTTCGGAAAATTTGGACGAAGTAACCGACGAACAAGGAGAGAGGTTTCACCAGGACACCAGGACGATAGCAGTAAGATACCAGGGGCGCTGGAATCCATCTATGTAGGGCGACTACTGCTGGTTTTTAAAAAGAGATGATGCTACAGAACACAAGAGGAAAAAGTGAAAGTAACTCGTAGCAGGTTTCGTGTGGCTCTTCGAAATCACAAAACGTGGAAAACCATTTACCAATGGTGAAATGATCAAAGAATGCGTAATTGCAGTAGCCGAAGAAATGTGCCCCGAAAAGGTATATTTATTTAAACCTATCAGTTTGTCAGCAAACATCGTGGCTCGGAGGGTACAAGACATCGCAGAAAATATATCATCTCAACTGTCTGACAAAAATGGGCATCTTCAGTGGTTTTCTCTGGCCTTGGACGAGTCAGCGGATCTGTTAGATGCTGCCCTGGTGTTGATTTTTATTCGAGGAGTAGATAAAAGCTATGAAGTGTATTAAGAACTTCTTGATATTGATAGTATTCCCGGCACGACTACTGGGGAATATATTTTTAAGGTAAAAATAAAGGAGTGGTTGCACTTGTGTCAAAGGCTGAGAAAATAATGATGGTTCAAAACCATTAGTCTTACATTGTATTATACATCAACAGTCCTTGTGTGGAAATTGTTTGGATATGTCTGAAGTTCTAAAACCAGTCATATCAGTTGTTAATTTCATAAGATCCACTAGGCTGAATCACCGATAGTTCCGCGAGTTTATTGAACAGATTGGGGAAAATGACTTACCATATCATACTGCCGTACGCTGGCTTAGTTGCCGAAAAGTCCTTCAGAGCTTTTTTGAACTTCGACCAGAGATCGAAATTTTTTTGAATGAAAAGCATCGCCCTTTTACCGAATTACAAAATAGCGAATGGCTGTGCTGGACGTTAGCATGTCGATTTGACAAAACATATTATAAAAGTTGAAAACCAGCTTCTCCCTGATTTAAACACTAATATCAAATTGTTCCTGCAGAAAATATTACTGTTTCACTGACAATTACGTAAAACATGTTTCACACTTTTCAAAACATGTGAAATAGTCAGCGACACTACCGAGACTGAGTTTTCCGTCGATTTTGCAATCGAAGCTTTGAGTACTTTGAAGATAAATTTTGTTATTTGTTTCTCATACTTTGATGTCATTACGAATAAAATTATGATTTATCAAATCAAAATCCTTTTGATACTGACATTGAAACCATAACCCCGGAACTTCAAATGGAAATTATTGATTTACAGTGCAGTGGGATAATTAAAAACAAATATCAAAACTCATCGGTGTTGGAATTTTATAAGAGTCTTCCACTGGTACAATTTGATAATTTGCATACATTTGCTCGTGGTTTGTTTTGTGTCTTTGGTACAACTTACTTGTGGGAGAAAACATTCTCCAAAATGAAGTACACAAAGAATGTTTACTGAGCTGAGTTTACTGAATGTTAACTGATGAGCCTGTTAAACCTCTTTTAATAATCGGTACAAGTAAAATTGGTCCACAACTATAAACTATTGTCTGTGAAAAATTACTATTACATAAATTTAATTAGTATTTTTTACAAGTGGACACCCCGTGGTTTCATTCGCGTTAATTTAGCTCGTTCCTGAGGGATCTTCAGGATAAAAATTATATGTGTGATTCAGGATATATGCATTCCAAACATACAAACATTCCATATAGGATACTCGTTACCCAAACATAACTACCGCTGGTGAAACCACGGGATGTTCAATAGTTTATAATTTAGTGGGATTCATTTCAATTATTTATTAGTTATTATGCTTAAGTTAAATTTTCTGCGTATTATACTTGTCATTAAGCTTTACCCAGCAAGTAAATAAAACCGAGTTATTATCAGTCTGTTTTTATTTATCCAACTTATCACAGCAACAATAACAACAATAAGCCATTAGCTGTTGCGGGCCGGATTGATGACATTGGCGGGTCGGATTTGACCCTCGGGCCGTAGTTTGGAGACCTTTGCTCTAAGACATTCTAATGTCTTTGCATAGATTTAAGACATTTTATGTATTTATATTAAATAAATATTAGATTGTAAAAATATGTCATCTCCTTTTTTTCCCCACCACCGACCCCTGTAACAAAAAACTGTATGTGTTACTGTAATTAGTTAGTTAGTGTTACTGTTATCATTTTCGAATTGAGAACTACAAAATACTTCACGTACACTTATTTTCATCAATGTTACTTAAATTTTGTGGACCTGTGTACCAGCTTAAGAATTCATACAGGATAATATAAATGATTTAATTTTCTGAAGTGTTTTGGTCAAGCTAATGGAGTTCTAGGAAATGACTTAGTTTCATTTAATTTTTGGTTAAAATTCAAAATTAGTTTTTAGTTTAATGTAATTAATTTGATCCGATGTGATTCTTCTGTATTGAAGTTAATCTTAAATATACCAGGTGTCCCATTAAGGATGGATCGCGGCCGTATCTTGAAAACTATTTATCCCACAGCTTTGGGGAAAAAAATTGTACTAAAAATGATCATGAGAAATTCACCAAAAATATTTTTGAGCTTCTAAAATGACCGCAAGAGGGCGTGACGAGCTAAACGTTTTTAAAAATCTTTTTTTTTGTATATTTTCAAGTGTTAACCGAGTAAGAAAAATTCTCAGTTATAATTAGCAAACTGTCTCCTACAACTTTGTTTTATGACATTTTGTTGTAACTTCGCGAATAAAGAAGTGGGGGGGGGGAGTTTTACCTATTTCGATAAAAAGTCGTCTAATGTCCGTTTGCCTAAACCGATTTTCCTCAATTTGGATTCATTTAAAAATCAAATTTCAAATTCAAAAATCAGATAATCTGGGAGATAAATTATTTAGTTTATAAATGAAACCGCGAGGTGGCGTTACATTCAACAATAGCTTTTTTGAAGTTTTGTTCAGTTTTTTCAAATGGAATGGTACAGCTTTTACTACATGGCAAGAAAGGTAATTTAAAGAGGAATCGTCCAGTGAAAACCCGAAATCGATATATCTGACATGTCAAGAGATATTTCGATTTTTCTGAAAAAATCAGTTATTATTTCACTATTACCTGCATTAAGTTAAAAAAATATTAACCTAATGTTTGCCTTCCTTCACACTTTACCCAGGCTTAGGACTGGTCCAAATTCTTCGTACCATATTAATTTGGAGCGTGTTTAAAGGCCAACGGGCCAACAACGAAGATAATAATAATAACAACAGCCAAATAAAATTCACAGCACAACAGTCTAATAATTAACAGAATCTGAACTTTAACGCCTTTCTAAATGTTCAAAATGCCTTCCATCCTTAGAAATGCACAGATTTATTTTTCGACGAGTACCAAAAACGGCAATTCAAATTGAGGAAAATTGGTTTAGGCAAACGGACATTAGATGACTTTTTATCTAAATAGGTAAACCCCCCCCCCACTTCTTTATTCGCGAAGTTACGACAAAATGTCATAAAACAAAGTTGTAGGAAACAGTTTGCTAATTATAACTGAGAATTTTTCTTACTCGGTTAACAATTGAAAATACACAAAAAAAATGATTTTTAAAAATGTTTAGCTCGTCACGCCCTCTTGCGGTCGTTTTAGAAGCTTAAAAATATTTTTGGTGAATTTCTCATGATCATTTTTAGTACAATTTTTTTTCCCCCAAAGCTGTGGGATAAATAGTTTTCAAGATACGGCCGCGATCCATCCTTAATGGGACACCTGGTATTTTAAATTTTACAGATTATTAAAAAAAAGAGTTGTCCAATAAAAGTGTCAGAACTTTGAAAAGAGACATGTTGATAAGTACAAGTAATGAACTGGTAATTTATGTTTTCAATGGGGGCTTGAATGTTTTGTTAATGATTAAGAATTGTTCGGAATTTATTTATGTAAACCAGAAATTTAACATAACTCTATAATAATAATCCAAGGGCGTGAGATAGCATTTCATTTCATTTCTTCAAAATCACTTCTTCAGCTCAAAAATCGCACCAAACAGTAACTTTCTGAGGACGAAGAGGCAACTCCTGAATCACTTGAGGATTTTCATAGACCCAAATCCTGCGTTCATGTTGGTTTACAAACCCATTAAGCCAGAAGCGCGTTGCGTCGGGAAAAAAAAAATTCCCAAAATTGGATCTCCAGAATGCATTCCACGAGGCGAAATCGAGGAGGGTATTTGAGTGATATTATTTTAAAAGCATAATGTCATTATTTGTTCTCCAAGATAAAAAAAATACCGGATATTGCTTATAGTTATTATTGTGCCTGTAAGTAAAATAATTTACAGGCGACGTGTGGTGGTCGCCGACATCCCCCTTCCCATCTACTATACATTTAAAAAACATGCGTTCTTTTTGAGGTAACCTACTGCGCTTCATTTTAATACGTTTAGTAATTAGTCTTGTTTGCAAGTATAATTCCCGAAAAAGAAAGTTGGAAAGATTAAAGATAACAGCGGCATATACCAACCTTTTTACACAAATTAAATTAGCTTCCCTCTTTTTATTCTGCTTCAAACTCAAAGCGACTTTTTGACCTAATTCAGAAAAATGTTAGAATACCCATTTTACAATTTACTTCGAACCTTTTAAGTTAAGACTAGGAAAGATATTTCTGTTTATTTTAGTTCGACGGAACTTATATTGTCCTTTTATCTTTTTTTTACGCGATATAATCCCAACTTAACGTCAGATAAGAAACATCTCGTTTTCTCGGCTGTATAAAGAGGTGAATGGTTTCCTTTTAGGTCAAGAGGTTTAAAAGCGGAATATAAGGAAATATTAGTTGCAAAACTTCCACCGCTTACATATAAGTTTATATTAAGGCCGTAAGAATTGGCACAGCTGATTGTGCTTGGTCTTTAAAGTTCGACACATTGATGCAAACTTGACGTTGTCGTTGTTGTTTGGCCCAAAAACGTTTATAAGAAAGAGCATGTATAAAGGGGTTTCAATGATTTGGAAAGGGTGATTTCCATGTGGAATAAGAAGAGCAGGAATAAATAAGAGACCAATATAGGTGTACGTAATGACTAGGTGTTAGAGTAGAGCTCTAACTCAGAAACTCTGAAACTCTCCAGAAAACTGAAGAAATGGAATTCCTGTCTCTTACTCTTTAAATTCATTTACCCCTCACGTGGTCGATTTCGCGATATTCCGTTAAAATGTGGAGAATCGTCAGAGGTAAACCACATGTACATGTTTATGGGAAAATCTATAATGACCGATCCTTTGATCAAAATTGAACACTGACAAATACTTCTTGCAAGATCATAATTTATTACTATTAGTCTAACACTAAACTCGAAGAGATTTACCATTTTTTATTTAAACGCCGAATCACTTTTTGAAACATTTAGACGCGCGTTTTACTAACCATCATTAGAAGATGATTCAATTTAATTGTAAACCTAAAATATGTTATATTTATAGATATAGAGTGTCTCAATAGTGCGATATCGGTTGATAATGCATCAGCGTTTATACGACTGAAAGAGCAATTTGAAAGAACTTAATTCCAAAAAACCTGGAACGACAGAAAATAGCTATGAGTGATGAAAATGAATATTTAATTCTTCAAGTTGTAATTAAAAATCCGCATATTTCATGCAGGCAGATAGAAAACGAGGTAGGTGTTAAAAAATCCACAGCGAACAGAATATTTAGAAAATATAAATTTTATCTGTACCATTGGTTTCAAGGGTTTTTATCTGTATCATTGGTTCAAGAATCAAAACAAAATGATTTCGATCGAAGGCTTGAATTTTGTAATTGGGCAATAGAAAAAAATAGAGAAGAACCTAGCCTTTTCAAATATATTGTATTTGCAGATAAAGCAACTTTCCACAAAAATGGCTACACCAATGGACATAATTTCGGCTATTACGGCAGTGAAAATCCAAGATTTATTATTCCTTCAGATCATCAAATGATCTCTGGTCTCTTAATGTTAATCAACATGATAGCTGATCTCTTAATGTGTGGATAGGTATTATCAGAGATCGCATCCTAGGGTCATATTTTTTTTAAATAGTATTAATGGTGATAGTTTTCTCAAATTTTTCAAACTAATTTTAAAGAGTGGATTAAAGAATTGCCTTTAACTGTAGCGAGACAAACGTGGTAACAGCTAGACAGAGATCCTCCACAAATTACCAGACGGGTGAGACAATATTTGGATACGAATTATGGAAATAAATGGATTGGTAGGGGAGGTCGAGTACCGTGGCAAGTTAGATCCTCCGATTTAACAAAACTAGATTTTTTCATATGGGGTTTTGTGAAAGAACAAGTTTATTAAATGCCGTCTACCGCAATAGAGGACATACAAATTAGAATAAGAAATGTGTTTATGAATATTAATGAGCCAATGTTCTTTACAGCCAATAGTTCTTTCGACTATAGGCTTAGAGTTTGTAGTGCACAAAATGGTGGACATATTGAACATTTAATTAAATGATTGTAGTATCTTTATAAATGTTTGCACTTAAACTGTTTTACTAAAAATCAAATATTTATGACATTTTGTTTACTATAACAATACGTTTTGTTGCTTTATAATAATTGCTTTCTAAACAAATATTAGAACATGTAACGACCGAAATTCTTAATATATCATGACTTATCATGAATTTATTAATTAATCTAATAATGACATAAAGCCTAAGGTGAATTACATTAAAAACGAAATATTAAAAACAAAAATGCAAACATCTCGGAAATTATGACAGATATGTATAGTACATGTTTAACAAGGGCATAAGTATTTTATCTTAGGAATATTGTAAAATGAAAAAATATTAAACATTCCATTTAAAAAATTGAGATATGTTTTTATTTTTTTTCATTTATCTCTGTTATCGTGGAGACCCTGTATAACGTAGACAAATTTTGTTTACATTACAAGTTAAGTCATAGTTTCACTAATATCCCTACCACAAATGATAATCCTACATCAAAAAATAAATGATATATGACAATGCAATATAGAGTGTGCAAATCGGATATTTTTTATAAAATGGCGGAGCCTATTTAATTGTACTACTATTATATTTAAACTTTTTCTTTATCTTCAGCCATTATCAAGATATTAACCGATATCGCACTATTGGGACACCCTGTATAGTTAATATCGATACTGATTAGATTGAATCATCTCCTGATGATTAGGTAGAGAAAAATACTGATTTCATGATTAGTGGTAAATCTGTTCGAGTTTAATGTTTCACACCAAAGATTTTCATAGAAAAATTGGTTACTCTGATAGTTTCATTCCAATTGGATCATGTTCTGAATCATACTGGAAGCTACTGTTTGAAATTCTCTTGGAGTAACAGCAGAAGAGGTGATTGCATCCTAGAAAGCTAGATTCATCTAAATCGTTTCATGTAATACCCATTTGTGAACTAAAATAAAACCTATTAAATGACCAAGTCTATTCAACAAGTGTAGAGATTCAATAAATAGCGGGAGGCGGGGGTAGATCTGTTCCAGACAAATATAGTGCGTTTATAGAACCAGTACAAACTTATATAGTGACAAGATTTAAAACTGATGAAAAAGCACATTTTAAGTAGGCTGTAGGTTATATTTCTGTGGGCAAAAGATCATCCAAGTCCATCCAATCAGCGGACCTGGAACGGTCTATATAAATATTTCATGGAGAGAGTTGTGAAATAATGTATTTAAAATTTGCTTTAATGAAGGAAGGTCTATATTAATTGTGGAAATTTAAAAAAGCCAAGCAAAACAAGGAGAGCTGGAGCTGGAAATAAAAAAAGAATGAAGAGGCCGCAACTGCAAGCATTATTAAAAGAAACCTTAAGCATTCGACTATTTGTGAATGTTGATTATGTGATTCCTATGACTTTTTCGAAACGTTTGTTTAACCTTTATTACATGACATTATATCAGTTATCCAAAAATATTTCATACAATAGTTCATACAATATTCTTTACCAGCCATACAGAGAAACAAAAGGGTGGTGGAAGGTGTTTTGTGGTGGAAGGTTTTGTGGTGGAAGGTGTTTTGTGGTGGAAGGTGTACTGAAAACAATGTGATTTGTATATTAAAAAACTAGAAATTTCTAACCATTCTGCAAAAAAAACTTAAAGGTGTTAAACTTAAGGTGTTAAACTTTAAGTTTAAAGTTTTAAACTTTAAAAACTTAAAGGTCTTAAAAAACTTAAACGTTTGTTGTTGGCGATGCCGTTTCTTTTTCATTTTGACAAAATTATTTATCTCTTATTTAATTAACTGAAGTAATAACTAAATTATATATATATATATATATATATATATATATATATATATATATATATATATATATATATATATATATATATATATATATATAATTTAATTTCAGAACTTATTCTATTAACACAAATTTTAATTTTTCAAAAAGATTTATGGCTTGAAGTAATATAAGGCAAGTTGTATTTAAAGATACAAAACGATGTAATATTTGAAGATAGTAGAATACTAATTTTTAAAACCTCTAAGCAGTCTGGAATAAGACCAAGAAATATTTTTCTGTCTAATACGATGAAACTAAATTTTTCTTTTTTCCAGCTACCTTTTAAAGACAAAACACATCATATCGTTTGACAATAGACTTCTTATTTTCTTGGACGGTAAAAGAAGTAGACGGGTTCTTTTTGAATGAAGGTATTTATGTACAAAAATTAAAGATGAAGGTTGTTTACTTATATTTTACTGTAGAGCAAAGGAAAGGTAATGAATAGGAATGTTTTTGTTTGTTTTTTCTGTTTCAGAGATATCTGAAAGTTTTTGAATTTTTTATGCTTATTCTAGACTAATTGAGAAGTTCGTGGAGTGACACATATAGAGCAGTAAAAGAACTGTATAATCTATCTCATTTTGAAGTTTCATCCTCTATGCGGACATATATGAAGTCCATTTGTCAATTTATTCGTACAAAAACAGCAGCTTAAAGTAAATGTATGTGTTATTTTTTAAAATGGAAAAAAATGAAAATGGTGAAATTCATACTGAAATGGTAAATGTATTAGGGGAGTCTGCTCCTTCAAAAATAATGGTTTATAAGTGGGCAGGTGAGTTTCAACTTGGTCGTACAAGCCTGGATGATGACTTCGCTCTGGACGTCCAATAAGTTCAACTACTGAACAAATAATTAATTCTATACATGATATGGTTATGGATGACAGACAATTGACTTTGAGTGGAATTGCTAAGGCCATCCTAACTGAACGGGTGTTTCATATCTTGAAGAAGGAATTGGGCTTGAGAGAGCTATGTGCAAGATGGGCGCCGAATTAGTTAAATTCTGATCGAAAACGACTTCGAATAAAACTATCTAATCAACATTTGGATCTTTTCGAAAGAATAAAATATATTTATATCCTGAACTGCGACAACAAACCGCCGAGTGGACTGAGCCCGGTTGTTCAGCTCCGAAGCAGCCAAAGTGGTCAAAATCGACCAAAAAAGTTATAGCATCAATTTTTTGGGATGCAAAAGACATTCTGTTTATTGATTAGCTTCAAATCGACAGGACAGTATTACTCAAACCTTTTGGACCAATTGGATGCAAAAATTTGTGGGAAAAGACCTGGTTTGGCGAAGAAAAAAATTATTTTTCATTAAGACAATGTACCGGCGCACAGAGGTGTTTTAGTAATAGCCAAATTGAAGGAGTTACACTACGAATTGTTGAAGCATCCATCATATTCACCAGATCTAGCCCCCTTTGACTTTTATCTGTTCCCAAATTTCAAAAAATTCCTACGTGGCAAGCTTTTTTCATCAAATGAAGAAGTTATAGCAACCGTAGATGAGTATTCCAGAAACGTAGATGAGTATCCAAGGACTTCCAGAAAATCACTTCAGAAATGGAATAAATTGATTGAGCTTAAGGGTTTTATCATTTTCGCTTCGTGAACTTTTCAATTAGCCTAGTATTAGGTTGGGTCATAATTAACCATGATACTGTTTATGTAATGATAAAACTTTATTGGACATTGATGATATTTATTGGAGATGATTAGTACTGCCCTTTAGTGATCAGGCTAATATGGGTAGTTAAATACTCATGGAGAAACGGCAGAATAGTGATTTAGGGGGTCTTGGTAAATTTTCTTGTGTTAAGTTTTTACACTTACTTGAGATTTTATAGTTAAAGGTCAACAACATATTGACTTTTGTTAAAGTGTACTAAATTCATGTTATTGTCAATACAGTAGGTTTAACTCGGTGTACATGCCCGCAAGAACGATCATGTCGTCCATGGCCATGGTGATGAGATTAGCTCCGAAACAGGTCTATTTTGTAGAGTTCGACATTGGTACTTTTTGGAAGGTATACAAAAGTTGGAAAATCGTTAGGCGAATCAATCAAAATCGATGGATGTTTGATCAAAATGGAAAAAAAAATTCGATTACAAAAATAAAAAGTATCTGAGTTTTTATCTTATCATCTTATTAACATTTTCTGATATAATGTTGAACACTATCAGTGTTTAGTCCTATGTTTAGAATAATAGTTAGTGAATTATCTTCATATAACGGAGTAGATCTTTTGCTAGCGCTGTTTGCTTAATGTACATGGCAGAGTAAATATTTAAATGCGGTGAAAATAATTTAATAATACATGGTGGTCCAAAAAATTGTTAATGTTGTGTTGCGCTGTAAATAATTTGGTAGGATGGGTAGAATGTGGGGTCATCTTAAATGATCATTCGGCTCAAGGAACGAAGCGCTACATGCAAGAGGAGCGCTCGTTTTGTGTGCGCGAGTATTACCACAACAACAATTCCGTCACTATTGCACGCCGTTGATTTCGACAACATTTCAATTTGCACAATGTTCAGGACCAAGTCTTCCGTTAATTAAACAATGGGTTCGTAAGTTTGAGGAAACTGGTTTAACGTTAAATAAACGCGTCCCCGGCCATCTAAGGTCAGCAAGAACCGATGAAAACATTGAAAGCGTTCCAACAACCAAACAACAAACAAAGCAAGTCAACAACCAAACTTGTCGATTTGAAAGCGTACAGCTGCTTTAAATGTGACGAAATCGTCGGTGCTTCGTATCCTTCACAAATATTTACTCATGAAACCTTACAAGATTCAGTTAGTGCAAGAATTAAAGCCGACGAATTCTGCTGATAGACTTTTAATCACTAACGAAATGTTAAATCGATTTCCAGCATTTGACATCTTATTCTTCAATGAGGCTTATTTCCACCTAAATGACTGAAGAATGGCGTGGAGAAACCCCTAACAAGAAACATGAAACTGTTTGGGCTGCAATGTCGCCATATGGAATAATCGCCCCGTTTTTGTTTGAAGACCATTAAGGTTGCACTATTACGATGAATTCCCAGCGTTAAGTCGACAGGACTTTTTTCGCTCTTACTCTGCAAAAATTTGAAAGATACTCTCAGAATACTTGGTTCCAATAAGATGAAGCCACCTGCCGCACTTCCAATCGCTCTTTGCCCGTAGTTCAGCCGCTTTTTCCGGGAAAATTGATTTCTCGAAGAGGATACATTCAGTGGCTTTCCCAAAGGCCGGATCTGACTTACTGTGATTTTTTTTTATATGGGGGTATTTTAAAAGTCAAGTGTACCGTAACCGCCCCGTTACTTTGGAGGATCTAAAGAAGAATATTCAGCTAGAAATCGAAACCATAACTACAGACACTTGCCCTCGCGTTATAGCAAATTTTAGAGGTCGACTGTACAAGGACTCGACAAGAGGAGTCCTTGTACAGAAATGGAGGACTTTTAGATAATGTAATCTTCATAACATGAATTTTCAAGAATGTTTGTAAATTTTAAGATTAATAAATTAAAACTTCATAATCAGTTTTCCACTCACATCAAATTATCTTCCACCCAAGTGTGCTTTGCTAAGCAATTTAGTCTTAGGGAGAAGCCTAATCTATTTCATGTAAAGAGCTATCAAATGAGCATGTCAGAACTTAATAGCGCCAACACTGTTTGAAACGTTAATGTTACTTATAGACTGCTGTGTTTAATACATTGTGTCAATTAAGCATAAGTTCGAAAGCGACCCCCATTTTGGGGAAAAATAATCTTCTGTAACGAATCGCACTTCTCGCCTACTTAATGGGTTGTTGAACAAATATAATTGCAGGATAGCGATGCTCCATAACAATGAAAAACCTCAAATGAACAGTTACCTCCCCATCAAAGTCACCGTTAAATGAGGTTTTTGGGCTGAAGGAGTGATAGGACCTTATTCCTTTGACCTTAAAAACTGAGACATATTACATATATGCTTCGGTTCCCTACTTAACCTAATAGAAACAAATATTTGCTTCTCGACTTTGATTCCTTTTTAATTAATGTTATATATTTCTATCAGAAGCTGTAGAATGTGTCTATATCTAGACATTTTAGCGTTTCCCAGGGTTTATATCTAGGGACTATATCAAATGCTTTTCCATGCCTATGAATTACCAAGTGCACCTTTTCACGTACTGCAGTTCGTATCTTCATATTTTATTGTAGAATAAATAGGCTGTTTACACAAGATTGACCGGAATATTGACGAATGTTAGATCGGAGAGGCCCTCTCTGATCCTCTCCAATCTACACCTAAAATTATTTCGAATATTTTTAATAGGTCATGTTATAAAATTTTTAAAGCATTGTGTCGCATAAAGGGAACGTCCCTTTAATACCACTCATTAATACGACTAAATGGCTTTTTTAGTAACTAATTTTTCATTTATCTCCGTAAAATGTGCTAAAACATATTCATGAACGTTTATTAATATTTAAGACCTATAACAAAAGGAATAACAATAAAATTATATGAAACATGTGTGTTACCATGGTGTACATTATTTAGATATAAGTTTTAAAGTGCAGTTTTATATTTGTTATTAACAGGACTATTAGGTCTTTTATGACATTATTTATAACGTTATTGACGCTGTGTAGGCAATTTGAGTCGTTAACAACATAATGCTACGTATCAACAGTAATAGGAAATAATGGCCTGTGTAGTTATGCTAATATCAGTTTATTGGTACGTAAAGATATATATTTTAATGTAAAATATACAATTTTATTTTTTTTTTATTTATAAATGTATTAAAAATTGAAAAAAAAAAATTTTAGATGAATAAATTTTTTTTATTTATAAATATAGGTTTATTCGATCACTTCTCAGAGGTTTAATTCGCTTTAAATTTTTGCTTCGACAAAAAAACATTCCTTCTTCAGTAGTAAAGTAATTTCATTGCGAAATATTCAATCGCCGTTTTTTAACAAAAACCATAAAATGTGTGAAATAAAGTAAATCACGAAATTAAGGCATTTTCAGACATAATTTTAAGAAACTTTTCAAAGCGACTGGCCTCGCTTGTGAAATTTTCTAAATAGAGGTGAAGGTGCTGTATTAGTACACAAAAAGGTTTTTTGTAACGAACTGATCGTAGTAGCGAAGAAGAATAGAGTCACTGGCTCAAAGATGGTATACACTAGCTATTTCCGGTCCAGGTATAATATTTTTAAACAGTGTATAACACTAACTAACAATAAAGTACCTATATATAGGTACAACTAGAAAAGTTGTGAACCCTGGGGAGTAGCCAGATTGAGGCCTCGTGGCAAATTAACTAAATTTTCTTGATAATGGCCGAAACATCGAGATTTTACAAATCTAAAACACGGTTCTAGCCGAGAATCTAGTAATTCTAATATTAGTGACGTCGGAAGCCTTTCCGAATATATATATATATATATATATATATATATATATATATATATATATATATATATATATATATATATATATATATATCGCTTTTCGGTCAATTATAATATTTTTTTTATTTTGTTTACGTTTTGAATACTTTTATTTAAACATTTTTGTTAGTTGAGCTTTTTTTAAAAAATGTTATCTTTTGTTTAATGTTGTTGATATATTTTTTTAACCTTTATGTTGTTTGTTATAACTATTTGTTATTAAAAACTGTCTGGAGTATATATACATATATATATATATATATATATATATATATATATATATATATATATATATATATATATATATATATATATATATGTATATATATATATGTATATATATATGTATATATATATGTATATATATATATGTATATATATATGTATATATATGTATATATATATATATATATATATATATATATATATATATATATATATATATATATATATATATATATATATATATATATGTATATATATATGTATATATATATATATATGTATATATATATGTATATATATATATATATATATATATATATATATATATATATATATATATATATATATATATATATATCCTTTGTGGATTAGACCTTGACGTGGTAAAGGGGTTTGAGTAGGGCAATGAAGCTTTGAGCTATGCCGTCTGGAGTCTATGCTCCTGGGAGGGTCACCCCTGGCGGACAGGTCAAAGCGGAGGCCTCAGACTAACATGATCCAAAATCTGCCAACCCGCATTGGACCAGCGTGGCAGATTACGGTCCATACCTTCAACATGGTATTTCAATATGTTGAAATATGACAGTACAACCTCAAACACGGCCCTCATTCCTCGGAGGCCAAGGGGCAACTACCTACAGCAGCGGGAAGACCTGCCCCAAGGCAGAGGGTGCTAAGAATCACCGGGTTAGATCAGGCTGCCATTGGACTTTTGACATTGCAACGTTAAATATACGGACTATGAAAACAGAAGCCCGATTGCAAGAACTGTTAATCGAACTTGACGACATACATTGGGATATTATTGGGCTCTGTGAAACACGAAGGAAGGGTGAAGAGTTAATCAAACTGGAACCAACTGGACACGTACTCTACACTCGAGGTACGGAAAATGGCCGATGTGGCGGAATTGGATTCCTCATCAATCGAAAGCTGAAGGACAGTGTGGTAAAATTTGAAAGTACATCCGACCGATTAGCCCAATGCGTCATTCAGCTGAATAAAAAGTTTAGGCTTCAAATCGTCCAAGCTTATGCACAAACTATAAGCCATAAAGATGAGGAAATTGAGGAATTTTATGATGATGTGGCCCAGCTTTTATACAAGGAGAAATGTAGGTACAAAGTCCAGATGGGTGATTTTAATGCCAGAATTGGAACAACAAGAATAGACGAAAATGCAACTGGCCCATATGGAACTGGTGAGCGAGACAATAGAGGTGACAGATTAGTTGATTTTGCTGAAGGACAAGAACTATATATTATGAATTCATTCTATAAGAAAAATATCAGCAGAAAATGGACATGGAAAAGTCCATCTGGGCTCACCAGCGAAATTGACTACATCATGACCAACGATAAAACAATATTTACCAATTGTACTGTCCTTAACAATTTTAATGTTGGAAGTGACCACCGAATGGTACGAGCAAGGGTTCGGATTGACTGTCGAAAAGAGCGCGAAAGAATGGTAAGATCTAAGAAGGGCAAGGTGGATTCTGGAAAACTGCTGGAGAGAGGAAGCGATTTTGAGATTGCTTTGTCAAACACGTTTGCTGCGTTACAAGATCCAGAGGAGGTGGAAATATCAGTTCAATATGAAGAAATCGCCAACAATGTACTTCAAACGGCTGCTTCAATAGCACCAGAGGAAAAATGTCTCAAACAAACAAAAATCTCCAGTGAGACCATTGATTTAATGAAGAAACGGCGAGCAATGAGAAATGCAGGTAGTCCTTTTGGCAGGGTCGAGTACACTGAGCTCTGCAAAACTATAAGAAAACGTATCAGAGAGGACACGCGCCGATTCAATATGCAGCTAGTGCAAAAAACCCTGGAAGAAAACAAAGGAATTAACAAAGCTAAACAGAAGCTGAGAAACAAAAGAACGCAAATATATGCTTTAAAGCGTAAGGATGGCACAGTGTGCAGGATGCGTACCCAAATGTTAGAGATTGTCAGAAGGTTTTAGTCGCAGTTATATGAAGATCAGAGCCAGTCAGGGACAGCAATACCCACGGAAGAACAATATATAATGCCAGATATCCTAGTGGAGGAAGTAACAAATGCTATAGAATTGATGAAGAATGGCAAGGCTCCAGGAAAGGATAGTGTAACTGTCGAAATGCTAAAAGCTGGTGGTCGGACGTTACATAAAACACTGGCAAAATTATACTCAAAATGCCTCAAAGAACAAAAAGTACTTGACTTATGGAAAAATGCAGAAGTGATCCTTTTACATAAAAAAGGAGCACAGGAAGATTTAAAGAACTACCGTCCAAAAAGCCTCCTATCAGTGATGTACAAAGTTTTCACTAAGATAATTTCTAAAAGAATATTAAAAAAACTGAATGACGCACAACCAAGAGAACAAGCAGGATTCAGAAGCGGATTCAGTACAACGGATCACATCCAGGTTGTACAGCAGGTCATAGAAAGGCACAACCAATACACCATGCCACTGTGCTTGGCTTTTATCGACTACGAAAAAGCATTTGATTCCATCTCAAAGCATGCGATAATGGATGCACTGCTTAGCCAAGGTGTAGAGAGAGCCTATGTAAACCTATTAGAATCGATATATGATGGAGCTACAGCCACAATTCACCTTGATGATCTTGAAGTGGGAATTAATATAGAACGAGGTGTACGGCAGGGTGACGCAATATCGCCTATTCTTTTCTCGGCTGGCCTTGAAGAAGTGTTCCGTAAATTGGGTTGGGAACAGGATGCTGTAAAGATCAATGGTGCAAACTTAAACCATCTTAGATTTGCAGATGATATTATTCTCATTTCACAAGACCCAGAGGAGCTGCAAAGACGCATACAAGAACTGCAAAGGGCTGGCGAACCATTTGGCTTGAAAATAAACCTGAAAAAGAGTCAGGTTATGTTCAATAACTTCGCTCAGGACAGAAGAACTTCAGTTCTAGGAAAGGATTTAGAGATTGTGGACAGCTTTATATATCTTGGGCAGAGGATTTCCATGGAGGGGAATACCGCCCGGGAGGTGGAACGGCGTGTTAAATGTGGCTGGCAGGCATTTGGTAGGCTCAACATAGTGTTTAAGAGCAGACTCCCACTTTGCCTGAAAAGAAAAGTATTCGATCAGTGCGTTCTACCCGTTATGACATACGGAAGTGAAACCTGGACACTCACATCGCAATCAATTCAAAAACTTCGGGTGGCACAGAGGGGAATGGAAAGATGTATGCTTGGCATTACAAGACGAGACAGAAAGTCCTGCGCATGGATCAGGGAACAAACAAAAGTCTGTGACATCATTGGAAGAGTAAAACAGTTGAAATGGAGATGGGCAGGCCATATAGCGAGGCGATGGGACGACAGATGGACCAAGGCAATCCTGGAGTGGATACCGCTTGATCGCAAACGTCCGCGAAGAAGACCGAAAGCACGATGGACTGATGACATCGTTAAGTATATGGGACCCGAGTGGCAGAGGAAAGCCCAGGACCGTGAAGGTTGGAAGCATGCTGAAGAGGCCTTCATCCTGTAGTGGATCGATACGGGCTGATGATGATGATATATATATATATATGACGTAGTGAAAAAAGATGCCTTATAATACAATGATCAGTAAAATATCAGGATTATTTCAAGAATAATAATAGAGAAGAAATCTTATAGACCGATAAAATTTGAGAGGGGACATCATAGAATCCAAGCCTGATTGTCACATTTGTTAGAATTGAACAGTAAAATATCGTCTGACGGCTTGGCAGGGCTTGGCAGCCAAAGTTGCAGGTCAAGAGCAAAACTGTTATCGAGTAGGTAAATGTGAGACAACATAAAGTGATCTATTCTTGGCGGCCTATATCTGGCCTTTGGGCATTAATATAAAATGCATGATTATTTGACTGACCCTTTAGAGCGATAGGGGTAGCATCGAGATCGGTTCTTTCTTTTCTGGAATCCCGATGGACTCCAAAACCACATAGGATGAAAGCTTCAGAGATAATTAGAAACAAGAGGAAATAAGAAGCCCTAGGAAATCATCGCCAGTGGGTTAAATCTGTTACAGGGGATACAAAACATTCAAGAAGTCAGTGAGTATCGATCAGTCGGTGGAAGGACAACACTAAATGTACGAAAAGATTCTTTGAAGACTAGAGTTGTGGTTGTGAATAAATGCACAACTAATTATTTTGTCTGATTTAGTATAAGGTAAGGAGATGAGGAGCAGTTTTTGTCAGGAATTTGTCCTTACTCCTGAAAGACTAGCATAAGTGAGGGAAGCATTTAGTGATTAGAACGTGAAGTTGTTAAAATAGAACAGTAAAAATGTATCTTAACTAATCTTCATAATGAGAACATTATGCAGAACTTTCGCAAGTGGCGATCAATATTACTAGTTGATTAACTCACTAGCTAGCTAGAAAAGGAAGTTGGAACGAGAGGTTATTATCCGATTTAATTGAGAAACACACATGAAAACCCTTTAAATTATTCTAACAGAACATGTACTAATGCATAATTAGTGAAGAATTATCACATTTGAAAAACTCCTTAGAAATTTAGAAAAAAACTCCTTAAAACTTTACTATAAGTATAATTATGATATTTTCGTTCTTTTTCTTAAATTCTTATATTTTCTAAACACTAATCATTCATTCGCTATAATTCTTATAACAAATCCTTGCTCATATAGTGAATCTTCTGCTTTTGTAATTTCCTTTTCCTTTAAATTTCTGATTTATAAATATATTATTATGTGTATAATTGATCTTAAACATCACATAAGAGGGTGAATCAAATATAAACCGGAATTGTTTTATACATATTTATTATTATTTTTTTTATTCTTTTAAATTTGTTTTAAAATAATACAAAAAAATTATTGATCATTTTTCGAAATAGTCTTCTCCACGCTCTACACATTTTTCCCATCGGTTTGGAAGCTTGTGAATTCCTTGCTCGTAGAGTTTGGGTCATCAGCCAATTGGTTCCTCGACATCTTGATAGTTGTCGAATCGTACCCCTCAAACTGTGTCTTTCAAGGGTGTAAACAAAAAATAATCACACGGTGACAAATATAGGCTGTATCTAGGGTGTTCAAGGGTTTCCCAAAGCATATTCTCCAGTATTTCCTTCGTCAAAATGATGATGACTCTGATGGATTTTGGATTTGGATGGAAATGGATTTTCTTACCTCTAACAGCTGACAGTAGTAGCATTAACGGTATGTCGAACATGTAAAAAATTAATTAACAAAACTCCCTTCCAGTCGAAAACAATGGTCGCGAAAACCTTACCGGCTGAGACACGGGTTTAGGCCTTTACAGGACAGGTTTCGTATTTCCTTTGCCAATCCTAACTCACCATTTTTGATTCTGGACTGTAATAATTTCATCACAGGTCATGATACGGCTGGCATTTCTCGGCTGGCCTTGAAGAAGTATTCCGTAAACTGGATTGGGAACAGGATGGGGTAAAGGTCAATGGTGCAAACTTAAACCATCTTAGATTTGCAGATGATATTATTCTCATTTCACAAGACCCAGAGGAGCTGCAAAGACGCATACAAGAACTGCAAAGGGCTGGCGAACCATTTGGCTTGAAAATAAACCTGAAAAAGAGTCAGGTTATGTTCAATAACTTCGCTCAGGACAGAAGAATTTCAGTTCTAGGAAGGGATTTAGAGATTGTGGACAGCTTTATATATCTTGGGCAGAGGATTTCCATGGAGGGGAATACCGCCCGGGAGGTGGAACGGCGTGTTAAATGTGGCTGGCAGGCATTTGGTAGGCTCAACGTAGTGTTTAAGAGCAGACTCCTACTTTGCCTGAAAAGAAAAGTATTCGATCAGTGCGTCCTACCCGTTATGACATACGGAAGTGAAACCTGGACACTCACATCGCAATCAATTCAAAAACTTCGGGTGGCACAGAGGGGAATGGAAAGATGTATGCTTGGCATTACAAGACGAGACAGAAAGTCCTGCGCATGGATCAGGGAACAAACAAAAGTCTGTGACATCATTGGAAGAGTAAAACAGTTGAAATGGAGATGGGCAGGCCATATAGCGAGGCGATGGGACGACAGATGGACCAAGGCAATCCTGGAGTGGATACCGCTTGATCGCAAACGTCCGCGAAGAAGACCGAAAGCACGATGGATTGATGACATCGTTAAGTATATTAGACCCGAGTGGCAGAGGAATGCCCAGGACCGTGAAGGTTGGAAGCATGCTGAAGAGGCCTTTATCCTGCAGTGGATCGATGCGGGCTGATGATGATGATGATCGTCTCGATCGTCTCTCCCAACTGCTTTCCTTGCGTTCGTCTGGAGCTAGGCTGATGACGGCTGAAAGGCTAGAAACCGGTCCCGAGAGATACGTGACGTCGCATGGTGGACAGTTAGGCGAAGGCGATCGGTGGCACAACGTGGAGAAAGAGTGAAAGATTTCTGTAATATTCCCCTCCACGGTTTCGTTACGCTACCGTTTGGGCATATTTTTATATAATTGACTAGAATTTTTGCTGCATATAAAATAAATGATATCACATTCTAAAAAACTTAAAATACGTATTTTCCGACTCGTCGGCGAAATATTATCAACACCACTATGTCTCCCAATTTACCTAAAGTAGCAATTTTATCAAAAAAGATTCAAATGAGAATTTTTCTGAGACATATCTACGCCGGAAAATTCCACTTATTCAGATTTCATTTTTCAGAATTATGTCCTTCCTTCTAATAAAGATCCGAAAAGAGAAATTACTTATTTTTCCAAGTCGATTCATAATAAGAAAAGATTCACTCAAACAAAATGTCTCTTTCCGTTCCTTGCTTTCTCCTCTTTCCCTGCCTCTTCCTCCTCAGCTTCAGCCGATGAAAAACACGACGACTGTCTGTGACGTTTTGCGTAACGAAATAAATGCCTTTTTCCGTTTATTTCGTAAAAAAGATTGGGCTTATGAACGACTAAAACCTAATGAGCGATGCGAAAGGCGGGCACCAGCTTCCGAAAGCCGATTACGCATAATAGGGAGAAAAATATATCATCTTGAAGAAAGGTAAATCTTTTTCGTGTATCTAAATGATTTATTGTCATTTGACATTATTATAAGTGATGTTTAATATACTTCCTACATATTTTTTCAAATAATTTAAATGCTACATAGGTTTTGATGGTAAAATTCTGAGAAATGATTATTTGTGGTAATCTTTAATTATCTCAGAAAATAATGTAACAGAATTTCAAAATTAGGCCAGGTGATAATTGCAAGTGATAATTTGATAATTTTTATTTTATCTTAAAGAACAACTGATAGCATTGTTTTGAAAACAATGTAGTTCGAATATGCCCCTCGGTTTCGTCTGGTGGAATGTATTCTGGAGACCCAATTTTCGATTACTGTTTTAACATTTATACCGTGGCGGAGTATAGTTTTTTTTTATTGACCACCCGAATGTTCATCCATATTTGCATTCTGCTAGTGATTCTAAACATATTTCGAGAAATATGTCCTATATCTAAACTAAATGGTTTTACCGATATTCGCAATTTTGAAAAAAAAGTTGCAGATTCAATTTTGCAGTGTTATATATCATTTATTTTTAATGCAAGATTATCAGTTTTGGTAGGGATATTAGTGAAATTATGACTTTTGTGATTTTAGTGAAACTATGAGCTTTTTATACACAAAATTGTCTAGCTAGACGTAAATTTATCTATGTTATTCAGGCTGTCCAGGATAACTGAGATAAATGACAAAAAAATCACATCATATCTCAATTATTTTAAATGGAATGTCTAATATTTTTTTCATTTTAATATTTCTTATTAATATTTTTTATTTTTTAATATTTCGTTTTTAATGGAATTCGCCTTAGGCTTTATGTTATTATTAAACTAATAAATACATTCATTATATCATGATATATTAAGAATTTACTTTATCACATGTTTTAATATTTGATTAGAAAACCATTATTATAGAGTAACAAAAGTTATTGTTATAGTAAACAAAACGTCATAAATATTTAGTGTTTAGTAAAACATTGGGTGGGTGGCATTTGATTGGGTGACTTGTTCTTTATCAATATCACATAAGAAAAAATCTGGTTTTGCTAAATCCGGGGATCTGGCTGGCCACGGTACATGACCTTCCCTACCAATCCATTTATTTTCATAATTCGTGATATTGCCTGGTAAAATGTGGAGGAGCGCCGTCTAGCTATAACCACATCCATCTCGCTATAGTTAAAGGCAATTCTTCAATCCACTCTTCGAAATTATTTGGCACGAAATTTAAAAAACTATCAGAATTAACCTACTTTCAAGGGGGCGATCTCCGATAATATCAGCCCACACATTAAGAGACCATCTATGTTCATGATCTAAAGAGGTAATGAATCTTAGATTTTCACAGTTATATCGGTTGACGATCTCATTTTATGCGATTTTTATTTTTTCAAGGAAACAATTTCATTTTAAGGAAACTTTTTGTTCAAAATAGTGTATATATATATATATATATATATATATATATATATATATATATATATATATATATATATATATATATATATATATATATATATATATATATATATATACGTATATATATATATATATATATATATATATATATATATATATATATATATATATATATATATATATATATATATATACACACGTCATGTCGTAAATATTAATGAAATATCACCATCATATCAGTATTGGTCCAAAAACCAACTGTTAAATAAAAATAACTTCTAACTATATATAAAACTTCTTGTCTAAAGACCTTCTATGTCATATATAACATTCATTTCATCACATTCAGTGATTTTTTTGATTTCATTAAAGAAAAAATTAATTCATGTTTTTATCCAACGTCCTTCGTATTTTGGATCTATCATTAACGTCGCACACAATTATAAAAGATCACTTAACATTTAGCCGAAAAAGATTCATAAATAAAGCGTATTTTCATTATATTCATCTGATATTCAGATTAGAAGCGTGGGTTTGACGTTGAGAGAGTTGTTTTTCAAGTTGTTGTATTAGTAGGCATTTTTGAGATGATATATTATTATAGTCTTGTCATTTCTATATCATCTTTAACAATTTTGTTTTTTATACTGATGGCACTCAACTCGACAATATTTTATATGCTTATATAAGTCTTTGTTTGGTTCTTTGTATTCATATTTCTTGTCATCGTCGTCTGGTTGTCTCCGTCGTCTACGGAAAACATAGTAAATATTTTCGGTGTAAATATTTTTGATTGAACTAAAATATAGAAATAGAGGAAATGTTGAAAATGCATATAATAGTTTTGTTATGTGGTTGTGCATAAAGCTGTTGCCATCATTTTATTAAAATTTTGCTTAAAAAAAGAACTTCTATTCAATATTGGTGATTAATTCTTAACTAAATTAGTTACACGTAAACAGATTGTCCAATGGAAAAAGTGACTGGTTGAATTTTCGTTTCATTAACAGCGCCAGATATTTTAAACGATAATCGAAAATCAGCAATAAAACAGTGCTAATACAGAGATTTATTCTAAATTGGGTTAAATAGCTACAGAACATATTAAAAGCATTCTAATCGTTTACGGTAGTAAAACAATGAGCTACACAATGTTTTTAAGTAGTTTTCAATTGATTTTACGATTGTGAAGAGAGTATTGAAAACAATCACCATCTAGGTTCATCAAGAAATTAGTTTAGTGAGTTAATACCTAGTCTAGTTTATCGATGAGCTAGCTCGTTTTTGCTAAATTCGTTGTTTTCTTTAGTTTAACGGATTTTTACTTCACTATGATTTCTTGTGTAAAAAACGTATCGCTATACTCGCGCATCCTCCATATTTACCTGATTTAGTGCGTTGGGACTTCTGCCTATTCTCAAAATTGAAACTTCCAATTAAATAAGGAAAATGAAGAAGGAATAAATCCTTTATTGTGCATTTATATATATATATATATATATATATATATATATATATATATATATATATATATATATATATATATATATATATATATATATATATAAAGGGTATTCCATTAAGAGGTTTCGAATGTTGGTAACGAATAAAAGAACCGTTTCATAACATACCTGAAAGTTATTTATGGCAGTGCGAAGCTGGATAGTGTACACGTGGAATATAACATCTGTCAAATGACCGCCACGACTTCTCTGGCAGCTCACAATTCTTTTGTTGAAATTTTCGATTACTGCTGAACACATTTGCGGAGTTATGTCACGAATTATTCGCCTAATTTCTTCTTTCAACTGTTGAACGGTTTGCGGATTATTTTCATAAGCTTTGCTCTTCACATAGCCCCACAAAAAATAGTGTAGCGGCGTCAAGTCGCATGACCTTGGTGGCCAATTTACGTCCCCATTTCGGGAGATCAGCCTCCCTCCAAACTGTGTAAGCAATAAAGGCAATGTTTCACGTGCTGTATGACATGTCGCACCATCTTGTTGGAACCACATATTCTCTAAATCCATGTCCATTATTTGATCCTATAAAAAAACATCAATCATCGTTCGGTATCGTTCTCCGTTTATTGTAACAGCTCGTTCATCTTCATCTTCAAAAAAATACGGTCCAATGATACCCTCAGTCCAATAATCGCACCAAACTGTGACACGATGAGGGATTTCATGCATCGGGATTTCATGCATCGGGATTTCGTGGATTTCTCTAGGATTTTCATTGCCCCAGATGCGACAATTTTGTTTATTCAACAAAAAACATTTATTTCGACAAAATAATTATGAGCTGCCAGAGAAGTCGTGGCGGTCATTTGACAGATGTTGTATTCCACGTATAATTGTACACTATCCAGCTTCGCACTGCCATAAATAACTTTTTAAACTAAATACTAAACTAAGTCTGGTAAATGTAAGTCATTATCGATATCCTAGGTCAAATGTCACTACTGACAACATTGGTGTAGTTCGTGAACTTATTGAAGGTGATCGGCGGCTCACTATTCATGAAATCGCTTTTTAAAGGTAGGTATTAGCTTTGGAAGTGCTCAAACAATTATCAGAAATCATCTTGGCTTGAAAAAAAATATGTGCCCGATGGGTTCCGAAACTGTTAATCGAAGATCAAAAAACATTCAATTGCAAATCAGTAAGAGGCTCCTGAATCGATTTCGGCGGGAAGAAGAGACTTTTTTGAAGCGTATCATGACCTGTGATGAAATTATTACACTCCAGAATCAAAAATGGTGAGTTAGGATTGGCAAAGGAAATACGAAACCTGTCCTGTAAAGGCCTAAACCCGTGTCTCAGCCGGTAAGGTTTTCGCGACCATTGTTTTCGACTGGAAGGGAGTTTTGTTGATTAATTTTTTACATGTTCGACATACCGTTAATGCTACTACTGTCAGCTGTTAGAGGTAAGAAAATCCATTTCCATCCAAATCCAAAATCCATCAGAGTCATCATCATTTTGACGAAGGAAATACTGGAGAATATGCATTGGGAAACCCTTGAACACCCTAGATACAGCCTATATTTGTCACCGTGTGATTATTTTTTGTTTACACCCTTGAAAGACACAGTTTGAGGGGTACGATTCGACAACTATCAAGATGTCGAAGAACCAATTGGCTGATGACCCAAACTCTACGAGCAAGGAATTCACAAGCTTCCAAACCGCTGGGAAAAATGTGTAGAGCGTGGAGAAGACTATTTCGAAAAATGATCAATAATTTTTTTGTATTATTTTAAATCAAATTTAAAAGAATAAAAAAAAAAATAAATATGTATAAAACAATTCCGGTTTATATTTGATTCACCCTCTTATGTGATGTTTAAGATCAATTATACACATGATAATATATTTATAAATCAGAAATTTAAAGGAAAAGGAAATTACAAAAGCAGAAGATTCACTATATGAGCAAGGATTTGTTATAGGAATTATAGCGAATGAATGATTAGTGTTTGGAAAATATAAGAATTTAAGAAAAAGAACGAAAATATCATAATTATACTTATAGTAAAGTTTTAAGGAGTTTTTTTCTAAATTTCTAAGGAGTTTTTCAAATATGATAATTCTTCACTAATTATGCATTAGTACATGTTCTGTTAGAATAATTTAAAGGGTTTTCATGTGTGTTTCTCAATTAAATCGGATAATAACCTCTCGTTCCAACTTCCTTTACTAGCTAGCTAGTGAGGTAATCAACTATTAATATTGATCGCCACTTGCGAAAGTTCTGAGCCACTTGCATAATGTTCTCATTATGAAGATTAGTTAAGATACATTTTTACTGTTCTATTTTAACAACTTCACGTTCTAATCACTAAATGCTTCCCTCACTTATGCTAGTCTTTCAGTAGTAAGGACAAATTCCTGACAAAAACTGCTCCTCATCTCCTTACCTTATACTAAATCAGACAAAATAATTAGTTGTGCATTTATTCACAACCACAACTCTAGTCTTCAAAGAATCTTTTCGTACATTTAGTGTTGTCCTTCCACCGACTGATCGATACTCACTGACTTCTTGAATGTTTTGTATCCCCTGTAACAGATTTAACCCACTGGCGATGATTTCCTAGGGCTTCTTATTTCCTCTTGTTTCTAATTATCTCTGAAGCTTTCATCCTATGTGGTTTTGGAGTCCATCGGGATTCCAGAAAAGAAAGAACCGATCTCGATGCTACCCCTATCGCTCTAAAGGGTCAGTCAAATAATCATGCATTTTATATTAATGCCCAAAGGCCAGATATAGGCCGCCAAGAATAGATCACTTTAAGTTGTCTCACATTTACCTACTCGATAACAGTTTTGCTCTTGACCTGCAACTTTGGCTGCCAAGCCCTGCTAAGCCGTCAGACGATATTTTACTGTTCAATTCTAACAAATGTGACAATCAGGCTTGGATTCTATGATGTCCCCTCTCAAATTTTATCGGTCTATAAGATTTCTTCTCTATTATTATTCTTGAAATAATCCCGATATTTTACTGATCATTGTATTATAAGGTATCTTTTTTCACTACGTCATATATATATATATATATATATATATATATATATATATATATATATATATATATATATATATATATGAACATTCGTTAGTTGCTTGACTGGGAGATCCCTCACATTGGAGGACACATGTTTCGTCTGTTGGTGATTAGACTCATCAGGGTACCGACACATGCTCTCTCGTCAAGAATAGGAGTCCCTCTCCATAATCAAACAATCCACACTTTCGCCGACTTCTCGTAGGATGGCTTATAATTGTAGTTTTTTGATTTTTTTGGGTTGCGTCCAATGATGCAACAGTTGTCAGGAGTTATACACCCCCGACCGTTGGGTTCCGCAATCTCATGTGGAATGAATATATATATATATATATATATATATATATATATATATATATATATATATATATATATATATATATATATATATATATAGCGTTCACGTTTGTCCCACATCGGCTCGTTATTTCTATCTTTATAGATGCATCTGTTCAAATGTATAATTCTATATTCTCTTATAAAGTTTTAATTATCAGGGGTATTATAAGAAATGTCGCTTTTTGCAATTTTAATATAACATAACCTACATTATATTGATCTTTAGCGGTTTATTGTTAAATTTTAAATAAAATCAGTGAATCCTGTAAAAATGGAAGATCAAAGTGTGGATAAGTTCCATATTAGACTTTTGATCCTTTATGCTTTTCGAAAGATTAACAACGTCACTAAAGTTACAAATATGCTCGTACAAAAGTTACAAAAATTCTCGTTCTTTATTCTGGGGTTTTAGCTAGCAGAATATGTCAGTGTTGGTTTCGAAAATGTAATAATAATTATTTCAATCTTTTCGACGGTAAAAAATCTGGAAAACCTCTTGAATTTAATGAAATTGGGGTTTTGAACAAATTTTAATCAACTTATTAACTATTTAATTAACTAATTAATTAATTTTAATTAATAACATTTTTTTAAACATAATTCTGATGTAGTCGTAGGCATGTCATTTTTTTTAATTTTATAAATTTTAATTCATTCATAATTAATTGTAATTTTTTAAAAGTTTTTCGCATCGATTATCAATATTTTTTATGATAAAGTTTTAAAATAAAGTAAAAAGATCGATATTTATTTTTTATTCAAAAACCCAATTGAAGCTGATCCCAAACAAGCTATCCAGGAATTTGCCCCAAAGCTTACAAGTTCATGGTCTACAATACAACAGTGTTTAAAACTACTGAACAATGTGTAATTTTATGTGGACTTTTAGTTGAAAACAAAATTTTATACGCAAACATATAAAGTGCAGTATATACGCTATACGCTATGCAGAGATCCTTTTGTTCAACGAATTGTTACTGAAGGTGAATACTGAATTTTATACAGCAATTCATATAAGAAAAAAACAAGGGCTAACTATAACGATAACCACCTGTAATGAGGACCTCCAAAGCGAGGTCTTTACCCTAAAAAGCGTTACTGTCGGCATGGTGGTATTATAAAGGAATTATGCAGTATGACGTTCTGAATCCTAGCGAAACAATTATTGTTGTTCTCAATTTGATAAAATAAACATGGTTTTGATTCAAAAACATTCAAGACTGATTAATCAAACATATGATATTTTGCTGCCTGACAATGCAGAACCTTATACTACCAGAATCATCCAAGAAATAAAAATCAGTAAGTTAGGCTTTGAAGTATTTTCTCATCCACCGTAATCTTCTGATGCTACACCGTTAGATTTTATCTTTTAAGATCCATAGAAAATTTTCTTAGTGGGAAAATATTCCTAGTACGACAACTATTATAATTGCACTCGAAGAATATTTCACTTTAAAATCACCCTCATTTTACAAGGGAATAGAAAGTTAGAGAAATGAGCAAATATTGTCAATAACTATGAAAATTATAATGCAGATTAAAACTGTATTAATTCATAATTCTTAAATAAAGTAAAATTTTTTGCATCAATAAACGACCTTACATATGTATGGACACACCTTTCGTTTGGCTTACATATTCTCTCTCTCTCTTTCTCTTAAACACGTTTCAGAAATGTAATTCTGAAAAATCTTGTTTAAAAGGAATTAGAAAATGATCATATATGTTTTAATAAACTGCCTCAATATTTGCTGGTATAGAAATATTGAAGGTAAGACTAGGCCTTAGTAAATATCTTAAATATTTCTATTTAATTGAAATTTCATTACCAATTGAATTGTTAGAACACATGTATTAGAACATGTTAGAACACATTAAATAGATACATGTGTTCTAAAGTGTCATGAGAAATGCAAATATAAAAACAAGTTGGGGGATACATAAATGGGGGAGTTTATCAAGTCAAATTTTTTAAGCCATTTTTTTTTATTTATTTGTTAACATAAGGTCTTATGTGTATTTCTTCGTGTAATTCAAATTTGGATATGATCATTTTCAAATTTAAGTCTAAATAAAGGGACCAGTTTCAAAATACTGCTTTTTATATCTTTTGATATTTGATGTTTCTCGTTGTCATGAAATTTTATAACAGATAACTTATATTTTGACTGACAATATCAATAAAAATGTATGTTATATTCATGTGATTCAGATTACACAGAGACGTATGGCATTTAAGCTGCTGTTTTTGCTGGGGGGCGTACTTGAGGGGGATATATTATGTTTACGATATTCTTTTATGGTTTCCCTTTTATTTTGATGGCACTCGAAACATTACTTTGTACATCGTTTTAAACCTTGACTTTATGAGTAATATTTTCAGAATGATATTTACTGAAAAAAATTATATTTTAAAGAGATTTTCTTTGTAAATTATTTTAAAATAAAGCTTTTTTTCAAGTTTAAAAAAGAAATAGTTGTTTTGAATTACGAGGGTAGGGTTACCATATACAAGGTGTGGTAGTTAATAATTCTTAATTGTTTTCTCAAAAAAAAACACGTTTAATTTGGGAGAAAGGTAAAAATGGTTTATTTAAAGTATGCACCATCGCTAAATGCACATTTTTCCTCTCAGAAAAACCGTACATCTTTTAAAGTGGTCCAGTCATCAAGCCATTTTCAACATTTCCGTAATTGTTGAACTGTTTCATGGAAAGTGCGTGAGGCATTGATGAAAATAAGCGGTAATGTGAAGTGGCCAAGTCTGGTGAGTAGGGCGGGTGGAGCAAGAGTTCCCAGCCAATTTTTCCTTTTTTCTAGCCAATTCTGGTCGCTTTTCGATTAATTCATGGTTCAAATTGATCATTTGTTGACGGTAGCGAACGGTACTAACTGTTTCACCTGGTTTCAAAAGATCACGGTACACGACACCTTCCTGATCCCACCAAATGCACAGCATTGTCTTCTTTCCAAAGCGATTCGGCATTGTAGTCGATGTGGGGACATTGTCATGTTGGGATATTGCCACAAGTATACGATTACGCTTTTACTCGCGTTTTTCCTTTGACTGAACAAGAAAATCAGTACGTGTCGTAAATGCTCTTTATTTGGTTCGAAACTCGACATGTTTACCACACGAAAAAATATGACGCCAACTCAAAATCGTTTAAACATCATTAAACAGTATTGAAAGTTTTGAAAGGTACTGTAACAAAATGACATAATAGATTAGACTGTGAATCGACCCTTGTTTCCACCGCCATCTCTTACAAAAAGAATTATTAACCGCCACCGCGTGTTTATTTTCTGGTAAAGTTGGGTTTATTTTTTGATGTAGAGACAATAGGGCAATTGAGTTAATATTTTTTTAAATATTTTTTGTATGGGTGTACATTATTATAAAGGGTTTTACAATAAAAGTGTAAACATTTTAAAATTCGCACTATGAAAACTATAAGTAATAATTCGGAAATTATTATTTTATACTGAAGAACAAATGATGGTATTTGTTTGAAAATAATGTTGTTCAAATGCCCTCGTTGGGTTCGGGCATTTCGGGGTACCAGTATGTATGCCATGAATCAAACTGATATATTTTTTGCTTGTTTGCCTATATGCGTTAGCATAAACTACGACAAAGTAAATGATTTTAATATTTTTTATATCATGTGTTAAAATGGCAAGAGTTCATGTATCACGTCCTTTTAGGCAATTGCCAAAATTTAAAACATAATGTATTATTGGTATGATAGAAACCAGTTTAATATTTTGTAAAATAGCGAAACTATTGTACGTTGCTAGTTCTGTCATTTTATGGGGATTAAAGCTGTGAGCTCGTTTTAAGTTCTGGTGGGTGCTTCCCCTTATAGCGTACTACAAGAGAATGGTGCGGGGCTAAAATTGAATGATACCTCGAATCTATGATTTTAATTTTTAATATATTTGCTTTAAATTTGCGTCTAGATTGTATTTAAGTGATTATAATAGACGTCAAATCATCAAGCGTTTTCGGCTTTAAGGCGAAATTTAATTTCCGCATTAGAACAGCATCCAACTATCATTCCAGGAATAGGAAACTCTAGATATTGCAGCTCATCGTTTCGGTCTTCTCTGTAACTATGGGATTACATTGGTAAATTTTTTGAACGATTGCTTCGATTGCCAGCAACTTTAAACGAAATTTAAGCGAAATTGAAGCACAAATTGTCTCGGAAACCTTGCTACAAAAATATATATATCATCTAATTCGATGTACACATCGATTTATATTAATTTTTTGTATCGAATTTAAATTTTTGATTTTTTTTATTATTACTTAATACCATTATGACGTACACAAATATTACAAAATTAATCTAATATTATATATGTTTCATAGTGTTGTTTTTATTCTTCAGTATATTTTAAAATATAGAAGGATAACAGGAAGAAAGAAAGTCTGCATGATATTTTCTAAGAGGCAAGGATAAAGAGCAAGTGATAGAGAGAGGCTGTCATTGAGGATCAGAAAAAGAAGGGGATAAATATCTGTAAGACAATGACTAGAGGCAGGAAACATGGAGAAAAATCTCAAATCCTAAAGTGAACCTAAAGGCCTGTAATATGGTTATACATTTATCTATATTTTAAAATATCGTTAACACATCTTTAATGTTTAATCCAATATTTACTTTGTATTTAAGAATACTACAAATTTACATTTATATTTTAAGATCCCTCGTATTATTAAAGTTGGGTTGGTTATTAAAGTCGTTATAATATTATGAATAATGATAAATTATACTATTATACTTATATAGAATATACTAATATTGTGTAGAATTGAGCTATAAAGTGGGCATACCTTTATTATATTCACCTTATGTAGATTAAATCTGACGGTTTTATTTTATTAGGGCGTCTGATTGATCGTAAATACTGAACTTAAAAAATTCGAAAAGTATATTATGAAAATATTGTTATGTGAATATTTTTGATACGCAAAAAAACTTGATAAAAATTGATACTTATAAAAAATCTTTTGTTTTAAATGTAAATCTTTCTTTCGGTCTTTACACTCTTTTATTTTGAGTAATTGCAGTGGTAAGTAGTGAGAACGACTGAGTTAATTTTCGCATTAGAACAACATCCAACTATCACTCCAGAAATAGTGATCTATATCTTAGAAACCCATAGGAACAATTAGAGGAAGTTTAGATGAAGCTCGTTTTGTAAAGGAGATATTGCAGCTCGTCGTTAGGTCTTCTCTGCAAATCTATGCAACTATGGGATATTGCGCACTTGCATCGACTGTCACTAACTTTAAACGAAATTTCAGCGAAAATGAAGCACAATTTACCTTGGAAACCTTGCTACAAAAAGACATATGCCATTTAATTCGATATACGCATAGAATGATATTAATGTTTTTTGTATGAAATATTAAATTTCTTGATTTATTATTATTATTACATAATACCACTATGGCGTACACAAACATTACAAAATTAATCTAATAAGATATACTTTTCATAGTGTTGTTTTTATTATTCAGTATATTTTAAAATATAGAAGGATAACAGGAAAAAAAGAAGTCGATAGTCTGTATATTAGAAGAAGAAATGAGGAAATTAGTGATGTTTTGTAAGATGTAAGAATAAACACGATAGTGAAATCGATAAAACTGCAGAGGCTGGGCTACAGAAGATAATGGGAGAGAATAGAGTGGTGCGGAGGATTGCATGGGAAAGACCACAAAATGAACGAAAGCAAGGAAGACCAAGCATGCGATGGAGAGAGGTTGTCATGGAGGATCTGAAAGAGAAGAAGATAAATAACTGGATGACAATGACTAGAGACAGGAAACATGAAGAAGAATCACAAAGCTGTGAGCTGAAAGGCCTATAATATGGCTGTACATTTATCTATATTTTAAAATATCGTTAACATATATTTAATGTTTAATCCAATTTTTACTTTGTACTCAAGAATAATTCAAATTTACAGTTATATTTTAAGATCCCTCGTATTATGGCCTGATTATTAAAGTCGTTAAAATATTATGAATGTTGATAAATTATACTCTTATACTTATATTATATAGAATATATTAATATTGTGCAGAAATGAGCTCTAAAGGGGGCATATCTTTGTTATATTCACCTTGTGTAGATTAAATCTGGGGGGTTTTATTTTATTAGGGAGTCTGACTGATCGTAAATACTGAACTTGAAAAATCCGAAAAGGACATTATGAAAATATTGTTATGTGAATATTTCTGATGCGCAAGTTGTTATTTTGTTATTAATAAATTTAATTCTAATTTTAGTCTTAAACTTTTAAAACACCCTCTGTTTTAAATATTAATGTCTTTACCCGCTTTTCTTTTGAATAATTATTGTGAGTAGTGACAACGACTGGGTTTTTTTAATATTTTTTTTCAACTGTATTGATTGAAGAGCGAAAGTAAATTACGTAATAAGTAAAATTACTTAAATAAGTAAAAAACTTATTTTAAAATAAAAAAATGGTTAATTTTTCAAATAAATTATTAAATTTTAACGATATCGATCTATTTTTTATTTGTGATAGTAATATCATACAGTGTGGAATGGATTATTTACATTATTTTGAACAAAAAGTTTTCTTAAAACATGTATCGAAAATACAACCATTTTAGCGGAAAACAGGTCAGAACTTTTTGATTTTTTTTTTTAAATTAACAACTTTGCGCCGTCGTGTTTATTTTATATACCCAATTTCGGCTCGAACGGAATTCAATTTTTTGTTTCACTATTCTCTTAAGGTATTTTTTGAAAATATAATGTAATTTTTTTATAGCCATTTATTCCATACGCTAAAAAAAGGAAAACACACATGTTATTGTATGTATCCTCTATAAAACGAGACCGCCGTCATTGTTACCTCGTTAAAAAACGCGATGGAACAAAGAGCTAATATTAAATTTTGTTTCAAGCTCGGCAAAACTTTTATAGAAATATTTGAATTGATGAAAAAAGTTTATGGTGATGCTTGCTTATCCCATAGACGTGTGTTCGAGTGGTATAAGCGATTCCAGGGACGTCGTGATGCTTTGGAAGACGACCCGAAGCTAGGACGGCCAAAAAACAAAAATCGCGATGAGTTGGTGAAAAACGTGCATGAAATGATCGCCTACGATGCGAATTCGGCTGTGAGATGGATAGCGGAGGAATTAAATATATATGATTCACAGAATTTAGACAAAGGATTGCACCATCTAATAGGACCATCTAATGCAAATCTTACACGATCGTTGTTGTTGACCGTTGCTGAACTAATTGGAACTAATTCCACGTCGTAGAAACTATCTAGCAATGTTTTTAAAGCCGATGAACTTGGTCTTTTTTAAAAACTTGCTCCAGATCGTACAATGAGCTTTAAAGGTGAAAAATGTAACGTGGGAAAACTATCGAAGGAAAGAATAACTGTTCTTGTGTGTGCAAATATGACCGGAACTGAAACACGCAAACGTTTAGTTATTGGCAAATTTAACAAACTCAGGTGTTTTAAAAACTACCAGTTAATTATACAGCAAGCAAGCGAGCGTAGATGACCGCTGATATTTTCGAAAGTGAATAAAGATCATTCGACAAACAACTGATAAGAAAAAATAGGCGCATATTATTGCTTGTTGATAACTGCACTGCTCATCCGCATCTTACAAATCTAAAAAACATTAAACTGGATTTGTTGCCACCAAATTTTAAGTCTGTTTTGTAATCAATGGATCAAGGTATTATTCACAGTTTGAAATTTAATTATCGGCGAAAGCTTATGATGAAAGTGCATTGAAAATAGCACACTGAAATTGCTATTGAAATTTTTTCTAAAGTTTGGCAACAGGTTTCCCTAAATATAATTAAGAATTGTTCCAAATGAGCTCGATTAAACAACCTGAGCCTGCAAGCTCGATTAGGATGATGACTTGCCTCTCACCCATTGGCTTATTAAACAACCTGAGGAGGACGAGGACAACCTGCCTTTAAGTGTCTGGCTTACTAATAATCATTTTAACTTGGAAATATTAAATTTCACTATAATAGATGCTTTGAGACGACAAGTATAGCCTACCGACCAGGAGGTCGGTATATTATATATAATATATAATATACTCATCATCATCATCATCATCATCAGCCCGTATCGATCAGCAGGATGAAGGCCTCTTCAACATGCTTCCAACCTTCACGGTCCTGGGCTTTCCTCTGCCACTCGGGTCCAGTATACTTAACGATGTCATCAGTCCATCGTGCTTTCGGTCTTCTTCGCGGACGTTTGCGATCAAGCGGTATCCACTCCAGGATTGCCTTGGTCCATCTGTCGTCCCATCGCCTCGCTATATGGCCTGCCCATCTCCATTTCAACTGTTTTACTCTTCCAATGATGTCACAGACTTTTGTTTGTTCCCTGATCCATGCGCAGGACTTTCTGTCTCGTCTTGTAATGCCAAGCATACATCTTTCCATTCCCCTCTGTGCCACCCGAAGTTTTTGAATTGATTGCGATGTGAGTGTCCAGGTTTCACTTCCGTATGTCATAACGGGTAGAACGCACTGATCGAATACTTTTCTTTTCAGGCAAAGTGGGAGTCTGCTCTTAAACACTATGTTGAGCCTACCAAATGCCTGCCAGCCACATTTAACACGCCGTTCCACCTCCCGGGCGGTATTCCCCTCCATGGAAATCCTCTGCCCAAGATATACAAAGCTGTCCACAATCTCTAAATTCCTTCCTAAAACTGAAATTCTTCTGTCCTGAGCGAAGTTATTGAACATAACCTGACTCTTTTTCAGGTTTATTTTCAAGCCAAATGGTTCGCCAGCCCTTTGCAGTTCTTGTATGCGTCTTTGCAGCTCCTCTGGGTCTTGTGAAATGAGAATAATATCATCTGCAAATCTAAGATGGTTTAAGTTTGCACCATTGATCTTTACCCCATCCTGTTCCCAATCCAGTTTACGGAATACTTCTTCAAGGCCAGCCGAGAAAAGAATAGGTGATATTGCGTCACCCTGCCGTACACCTCGTTCTATATTAATTCCCACTTCAAGATCATCAAGGTGAATTGTGGCTGTAGCTCCATCATATATCGATTCTAATAGGTTTACATAGGCTCTCTCTACTCCTTGGCTAAGCAGTGCATCCATTATCGCATGCTTTGAGATGGAATCAAATGCCTTTTCGTAGTCGATAAAAGCCAAGCACAGTGGCATGGTGTATTCGTTGTGCCTTTCTATGACCTGCTGTACAACCTGGATGTGATCCATTGTACTGAATCCACTTCTGAATCCTGCCTGTTCTCTTGGTTGTGCATCATTCAGTTTTTTTAATATTCTTTTAGAAATTATCTTAGTGAAAACTTTGTACATCACTGATAGGAGGCTTATTGGACGGTAGTTCTTTAAATCTTCCTGTGCTCCTTTTTTATGTAAAAGGATCACTTCTGCATTTTTCCATAACTCAGGTACTTTTTGTTCTTTGAGGCATTTTGAGTATAATTTTGCCAGTGTTTTATGTAACGTCCGACCACCAGCTTTTAGCATTTCGACAGTTACACTATCCTTTCCTGGAGCCTTGCCGTACTTCATCAATTCTATAGCATTTGTTACTTCCTCCACTAGGATATCTGGTATTATATATTGTTCTTCCGTGGGTATTGCTGTCCCTGACTGGCTCTGATCTTCATATAACTGGGAATAAAACCTTCTGACAATCTCTAACATTTGGGTACGGGTCCTGCACACTGTGCCATCCTCACGCTTTAAAACATATATTTGCGTTCTTTTGTTTCTCAGCTTCTGTTTAGCTTTGTTAATTCCTTTGTTTTCTTCCAGGGTTTTTTGCACTAGCTGCATATTGAATCGGCGCGTGTCCTCTCTGATACTTTTTCTTATAGTTTTGCAGAGCTCAGTGTACTCGACCCTGCCAAAAGGACTACCTGCATTTCTCATTGCTCGCCGTTTCTTCATTAAATCAATGGTCTCACTGGAGATTTTTGTTTGTTTGAGACATTTTTCCTCTGGTGCTATTGAAGCAGCCGTTTGAAGTACATTATTGGCGATTTCTTCATATTGAACTGATATTTCCACCTCCTCTGGATCTTGTAACGCAGCAAATCGGTTTGACAAAGCAATCTCAAAATCGCTTCCTCTCTCCAGCAGTTTTCCAGAATCCACCTTGGCCTTCTTTGATCTTACCATTTTTTCGCGCTCTTTTCGACAGTCAATCCGAACCCTTGCTCGTACAATTCGGTGGTCACTTCCAACATTAAAATTGTTAAGGACAGTACAATTGGTAAATATTGTTTTATCGTTGGTCATGATGTAGTCAATTTCGCTTGTGAGCCCAGATGGACTTTTCCATGTCCATTTTCTGCTGATATTTTTCTTATAGAATGAATTCATAATATATAGTTCTTATCCTTCAGCAAAATCAACTAATCTGTCACCTCTATTGTCTCGCTCACCAGTTCCATATGGGCCAGTTGCATTTTCGTCTGTTCTTGTTGTTCCAATTCTGGCATTAAAATCACCCATCAGGATTTTGTACCTACATTTTTCCTTGTATAAAAGCTGGGCCACATCATCATAAAATTCCTCAATTTCCTCATCTTTATGGCTTATAGTTCGTGCATAAGCTTGGACGATTTGAAGCCTAAACTTTTTATTCAGCTGAATGACGCATTGGGCTAATCGGTCGGATGTACTTTCAAATTTTACCACACTGTCCTTCAGCTTTCGATTGATGAGGAATCCTATTCCGCCACATCGGCCATTTTCCGTACCTCGAGTGTAGAGTACGTGTCCAGTTGGTTCCAGTTTAATTAACTCTTCACCCTTCCTTCGTGTTTCACAGAGCCCAATAATATCCCAATGTATGTTGTCAAGTTCGATTAACAGTTCTTGCAATCGGGCCTCTGTTTTCATAGTCCGTATATTTAACGTTGCAATGTCAAAAGTCCAATAATATACTATTATATATTATATGTTTTAGCTTTCTTGTCCTCTGCTAGCTTTTTTACTTTTGTTCTTCTAAAACCTGTGTATCCCAGTATCTTGTTGATTCTATCGTTTCAAGTCTTTCTAGGTTTTCCTCTTGTTTCTTCTTCTTCTTCTTCTTCTTCTTTTTCTTCTTCTTCCCTTCATCTTCTTGCGCCCCACACTTTTTTGACCTGTCTATTAGTTTTCATTCTTGTAACTCAGCTGACAACTTTCTATTCTTTCGAGAATACCTGGACTTATTAGTAACTTTCAAATAAAACAAAGACGGCTTTAAAGACACTCATTTTCGTTTTTATTAAAATTTCTTTCTAGCTAATGAATGTATTCTTCAGGCTGTGATACACTCATTGTATTCGTGATCCTTGCATTAATTACAGTGTCACTATATCTATTGTTATTAATGTTCAGGCCGAGATATTTAAAAGTATCCACTTGTTTGATATGTTTTCCTTGGAGTTTAACATTTGTCTGATTATTTACTTTTCCGGTTATCATTATTTTTAATTTTTTCCCATTGACTTTTAAGTATTTTGACTCTAGTGCGTTATTCCATGCTTGCAGGTTTTCTTGGGGATTCTTTAATTTTTTCCAAATATTACGAGATTATCATCCAATGGGTTCTACTTAACGCATATATGTATATATATATATATATATATATATATATATATATATATATATATATATATATATATATATATATGTATATATATTATTCTTATATTTCATTTCATATCAGTTACCTTTTTTTTCGGTTAGAATGTATATTAATTTGAACATACTATATAAAAAAAATGACTTATTCATTACATTCTATAAAATCAGACTTACTAAAAATGAAAATTTGACAACTGTATATTTCAATTCTTCTGTTGGAACCTTTGGTGTGAAATACTAAACTTGAAGAGATTTACCACTAAACAGCAAAACGCTTTTTTGAACTGCTCGACGCACGTTTCGCTAATCATGTTAGCATCATCAGGAGATGATTTAATCTGATTTAGGAGATTAAATCATCTCCTGATGATGCTAACATGGTTAGCAAAACGTGCGTCGAGCAGTTCAAAAAAGCGTTTTGGTGTTTAGTGGTAAATCACTTCAAGTTTAACTATACATTTAATAGGTTAAAAGGCGAGATAAACAAATAGCCAGAAGGGAAATAATTTTTTAACGATTGTGTCTATTGTGAAGGAAATGATCCAATCTAACAGGATCTAGTTTTACGGTCAAATCTGGATTTAAGCATCCAAAGATCCGCGTCAGCTTATGTAACTCACCAATCAATCCGTAAAGCTTTTTTTTCGAGGGTTGATAGATGAGCAGACCAGCGAACTTTAATGCTATTAAGGAATATAAATTGGAAAAATCTGTTTTAGCGAATAGCAGTCGTTTTAACGATATAATTTATAGTTTTCGACGATTTATCTTGGACGTTTCGAGAGGAGAAATTTGTCAGTGATGTTTTTTAAGGTAATTTTTTTATATTGCTGTTTTCGTAACCAACATTATGCTTGATCATAGAAATCATTTTTGGATTAAAATAAAATTTTAATGCAAATTGAATACTAACTTTCATGAAATATAACTTTCATGTTACTTTAAATTAAGAAGTATCTGAACTATCGTAGAGATCTATCGTATAGAATCTGAAAGTTCGTAGAGATTTTCTATCAGTTGCTCTTTTAACGCTTGTCAACAACAATCTGTGAAGATTAGTATTGTGGTATTCACAATGTTTGGACTAGGCTTAGCAGTACCACTCTGGAAAGTAATTATTGCTATGAAACCTAACGTGAAGTATGTGAATAGAGTAATGAGATTGATTTTTTATAATTTTATCATTTCTACACATTCTACACAATAATTTGTCTACTTTTCATAGCAGTGCTGGAACTCAGATAATGGAATGGCTTTCAGCTGGTCGGTTACGGCCTGTTCAATGTTCTCCAATGTCCCAAAATGGTGTATTTTGAGGTCATCCTGGGAAAGGGAAAAGGTCACAACGACTCAAGTCTGGTAAATAAGGGGGCTATGAAACCACAGTGATGTTTTTACTTGTCAAAATCGCGGTTGTATTCAAAAATCCAAGGCTCGTCATAAGTAATGACACATCCCAGAAAAGGAGGGTCATCTTCAATATCCAAACATTGTCATATCATATCATACCCAATTCATTAGTCAAAATTATATGAACGGTTGTGTATTAAATACAACTATTTTGCGATCATTCTGACCGTCAACGGATGAACAGTACACACAAGATTATGGATTCTGTGGACATTTTCATAATTTTTTGCAATGGAAAGCCTTTTACTAGGATATTCGTATTCAATCGAATTTCGGGCCTCTGTAAATGTTTTAAACGAATTTAAAACCTGGGCCCTTGCAACACAGTGTTTTCATATGCCTGTTGAAGTTATAAAAAAAACTAGTTCAAACTAGTACAGAAGACATATTAGATGTTGGCCTGCCACCCATCCAAAGAGAAAGCCAACATTATTGGCCAATCGAATTCTACGTTATCAATTTCATTACTTAATTTGTTAGCACACCCCGTATACAGACTAATATTGGTAAGAGATTAAGTAATTTCAGATTAAGCAAAAATGCAAAACCCAGATTAAGTAATTTTATTACTTAATTACGTTAGCACATCCCGTACACAGACTAAGATTGGATTGATTCAATATATAGATCCGGTTGGAGAAGGTTGAAAGAGGTCAATACTCACTAACGGGATATACCACCAAAGGAAGAATGAGATTTACAATGTTTATGCTCAGATTTATGTCCGATTTGATTTGTTTTCAGTTAGTCAAGACGATTCAAATTGAAAATCGGTGGATAATTTGCATTTACGTCACATTAAGCTCTTTTATTTCAAGAAGGACAAAAACAACAGATCTATAATCTGTGGCTACTTTTTAGCCGACCGAGGAAAAAAAACAAGCCTGCATTTGCTATATATTATTATATGTGACGAAGAGTGGTACCACAGGTACTGTACTAGCTTTGCTTTGAGTATTTGAACCACATTGAAATAAATAAATTCTAACTTTACATAAGTAATCAAGCCAAAACCGCAGCTTAAAATATTCTAATGCTTGGACTGCTGTAGATAAGAAATATAGAAGACATCATCTTAAAAATACATAATTATTAGGCTAATTGAAGACTTCGCGGATCGACAATTATAGAGCAGCAAAATAACTATATAATCTACCATGTTTTGAAGTTTCATCCTTCATATGAACATGTATGAAGTTTCAAGTCGATCTGTCAATTCATTCGTACAAAAACAGCAGCCTAAAGTAAACGTATCAGTGTTATTTTTTAAAACGAAAAATATTAAATATCGTCAGTGATTAAATTCTGCTCCTTCAAAAACAATTGTTTGTAAGTGGGCAGGTGAGTTTCAACGTAGTCGTACAAGCTTGGATGATAATCCTCGTTCTGGACGTCCAATAAGTGCAACTACTGAACATATAATTCATTCTAAACCTGATATGGGTATGGATGACAGGCAATTAACTTTACTAAGTAAAATTGCTAAAGTCATCTCAATTAAATGGGTGTTTCATATTTTGAAAAAGGAATTGTGCTTTTGAGAAAGCTATGTGCAAGATGGGTGCCGCATTTGTTAAATTCTGATCAAAAACCAATTCGAGTAAAACTTTCTAACCAACTTTAGAATCTTTTTCGAAAAAATATAATAGATTTTAAACGTCGCTTTGTCGCTATGGATGAGACTTGGGTTTACCACTATGATCCTGCACTGCGATAACAAACCACAGAGTGGACTGAGCCCAGTTGCTTAGCTCCGAAGCAGCCAAAGTGGGCAAAATCGACAAAAAAGGTAGTGGCATCTTTTTTGGTTTGTATAAGGCATTTTGTTAATTGATTACCTTCAAACCGGTAAAACAATAACAGAACAGTATTACTTAAACCTTTTGGATCAATTGTATGCAAAAATTATTGAAAAAAGTCCTGGTTTAGCGAAGAAAAATATAATTTTTCATCAAGACAATGCACGGGCTCACAGAGGTATTCTTGCAATGGCCAAATTGAAGGAGTTCCATTACGAATTGTTGGACATCCACTATATTCAATAAATCTGGCTTCCTCTGACTTTCATCTATTCCCACACCTCAAAAAATTCCTATCTGACAAGTGTTTTTCATCAAATGAAGAAGTTGTGGCAGTCGTAGATGAGTATTTTGAAGGATTTCCAGAAAATCACTTCAGAGATGGAATAAATGAATTGGAGAACCGCTGGAAAAAATATATTGAGCTCTAGGGAGAATATACGGACGAATAAAGCCATTTTTTCAACTATAAACCTTTATCATTTTTGCTCCGCGAACTTTTCAATTAATCTAGTAGCTGAAGTACATGTTAACATATGCTTACCTACATAGACAAAAAATAAATTAAAACAATGGTTAATTCCATGGAAAATGGTTAATTTCGAAAATATAAAAGGCATATTTCAAAATGTATGGGAAAAGACAAAAATCAACTCAAGTACAGACAAATAAGAATTAATGATAAGCTTCAAAGACAGGGACATCGAGGCAACATCATTAATCCAAACGGGGTTCCATGTGTCATGAAATTTTATTTAAACCTTGATATATGTTTCAAATCACTACAATAAGAAATATTTGAATATAACCTTAAAAGCATTATAATTCTATGGAACAGAAACGTTTATAGAAAAAAAAACTTAATACTGTTCACAAGTCTTACATTATTTGTTTATTTACATTTGTGTTTTTTATGCCATTCAAAAATGTGGTAAAGTAAATAGTTCGAAAAATATTGTTTTTATCATGTGTGGTCTTTTTCGTATGCTACTGAGTTAAGGAGCTAATTTTGAAGGTACGAATTATTGGTTTGAGAAAAGTAGGTTTAAGTTTTCGTGAAATAGCGAGTTGATTGGACTGATTCTGCAGCTCTCAGCACATAGAATGCTGGTTTAAGCATCTGTGTGCATCATGTAAGAGTATAAGGTTTCGATTATCCTGGAAGTATTCTAGGATATGATGAACGATATCTTAAACTTCTTGTTATATGAAATATCCGGCAAAAATTAAAATATCCGGCGAATGAGTGATGTTTTTCAGACAGCTCAAGGTAGGATTATTTTGAGAATCTGTATGACATCATTCCAAGAATAAAGGTAAGGTGGGGCACATGTTTAGGAATTAGATCATCTCTAGTAACCCTCAGAGAAGGTTTAAATGCTGTTCGTTAAAAAAGGTGATTTTATTAGGATGTTCGGACTTCTGATAGAGGTCCCTGCCAAATCATCATGGCAAATCAAATATCTCGCAAACCATCATGGAACGCTTAACATCAGAGCAACGTTTGCAAATTGTTGAAATTTATTAGTGATGTATTCGCCGAATTATCGACAAATTCCGAACGCATTTTACGCTGCTCGATATTAAATTAAAAACAAAGACAAAAAACAGTGCGTTTTTAAGAAAATATCGCGGCTGTTGCTGGCAGTGTTGATGAAGATCCAAATTTTTTAATTCGTTAATGGGGATCATTATAGAGCGGGGATCAATGATTATTTAATTGCGAATTTGAATGGTATTGATCTGGAGATGTGGTTCCAACAGGACGACTCTACATGTAAACGCAACAATATTCCAGTAGTTAACGCAAATATACGCGGCTGATATTTGTCCGAAATGGTTTTCAAACATTAATGCCTTTGAATGTTGTCACATAAAATAAACAGTCTCAATTAATCTAATTTGGTTGTTGTTTTATTTGAATTTAAAGTTCCGATGCACTAAAAAATCACCCTATATAACCGAAATATAGCAGACTATTTTAAAGCTATGTCTGCAAGCTCACCTTATCTCTATCTGGAGGTATCTACCTCCAGATCGCATACAATTCATCAAACAGCGCAGTATTTTGAAAAGTTTGCGATAGGAACATTTGACTGATCCCGGTGAGATTCCCAGATTTATGGCCCATAGAAAAATATGTGATAATATTGGTCGAACTCTTGAGCGATAGTTAGGTCTCTTGCAACTTTAAACGTACTTGAGGCATGTCTACAATATGCCAAAGATACCTTACACAAGAAGAAGCAGATATTTTAATTCGGTCCACGCCTTGCGGAGTTATAGAAGGTTATAATAACCGTGATGGATGGATGAAATATCAGCATTACCAACATCTAATTAACCGCTTTTGAAACATCCAGGGATAATTCATTGTTTTTTTAACAAAACTGCGGAAGTAAAAGAAAGAGGGATTATTTTCCTTATACATATTTGCTTTTTCTTGCTGTAAAATCGACTACCATTGAATTCTAATTAAAATAAATGTTATTCATTTGTGGAAGCGGAAGCTCTCCGGAGTGAATCGCGTTTTTGATTCGTTCATTCATTTTTTTACTCAGTCTGTGCTATTAGAAAATTCATGTTCATACTATATAGTCATCTCCCAAACCCTTTCATTATTTTTGCTCAAAATATTTGCTCGAAATTGGTTTCTAAGCGAAATCTAGTGCATTCAAAATCATCAATAAAATGGATGTATGCCTTTCTTCTATATTATCATTATATTCTTTTTAAATTGATCCAAATTTAATTTGTAGGCGACACAATACAAAACAATCGATACTTCATTAGATTTGGTACCATGCTCTTAACAGTTATTCTAAAGTTTTCAAAATTTTGTGTTTTCAGTGTAAAAAACACACAGTTTGCATCACATATAGTTTAGTATACTAAAATGATAGATTATTTATTTGAAAAAAAATTAAATTGAAAAACAAAGTTATATTGCGTATTTTTCTTTTAAGGTTTTCAGGCCGAAAAAACTTAATGCTTTTATAAATGTATATATTATTCCTTTGACTGTATTTGGAAGATGTTTCATGTATCAGCCTTGGTTATTTATCCCATAAGGAACCACTTTTGTGGCAATTTTTTTTGTTCAGATACAGTTAGACTTTAGTAATGTCATGATTATTATTGCTTATTGCTAGTAAGATCACATACACTGCATCAGTTGCATCTTTTCCTGTTAATCAATGCTCAGTCTCTTTTCAATCTATCCTTTATTTTACCTATTCGTTTATTTACAAAAGCTTTTAGTCTTTCGCAAAGTTTTTATTTCTTTTATATGTTTTGCAATTATACAGTAATATACCCTTGGCGTTATTAATAGCTGACGATGTCCAGAATTTTCCAGATGCAAGAAACACGATGTTCGTGTTTCTTGCATCGATATCTTGGTAATATATGGTGAGCAGACTTTACAGCCTAGGTGGCAGATCCATTAACTGTATCTATCTCTGTACCCGTGAATATATATATATATATATATATATATATATATATATATATATATATATATATATATATATATATATATATATATATATATATATGTGTGTGTGTGTGTGTGTGTGTGTGTGTTTTTCAGATTATGGCCTATTGTACCCATTTGGGAGAAGAGATACTCTTTCTACTGATTTACATATTTCACATTTTATCGTCACTATTTTTATTTTATTTTATCGTCGCTGTTATTTTTAATTATTTCTGTTAATTATTTCTTAATTCCACCAAACACAACATGATTGTCGCTTTTCACGTTTCTCGCTTTTCACTTATTTTAACGTTTTTGATAAAAACCGTCGATTGCATATTTCGCACTTTAATACTGAACAAGGAATGTTTATTTGTCGGAACAAAAAGTTGAAGTCAAATTAAATATTTGAGGAGTAAAGTATAATACTTTATTTATAAAGAAGGAAAAACATATAAATACTTTGGTTACACCCTTGCAGTTTGACGATCACATACTCATTTTTATCATCTGGTCTTTTTTCCCCTGTCTAGGCTGTTTTTCAGAAAATCGTACAACATGCCTATTGAGTGGTTTATATGTGTTGTTAGTAACATGTATACGTAAAGAATTATCATTTTAGACATGTTATTTCTCTAATTTCTTGTTTGATGGTTCTTAATCAGTAGTGTGTTTCAAACATATCACGTTTAGAAACTTCACATTCACAACGTCAGAAATTGAAGGTTTCAACATCCCCTTTTTTAGTTTCTACATAGTGTATTTTTTTCTCAATATACGTGATATAATGATTATATGATAACTGAAAACTGAGAGAGAAGTTCTTTTACCAAAATGCCATTTTACCATTTATTGCTAGAATATTCTCAATAAATTACCTTTTTTTTTTAGCTGATTTATGTCTTAGGGAGAGAAAACATTCACCGATATCAAATGAATCATCTGATTTTTTAGCTATGAAGGCGAAATAATGATAAACACTGTCGTGAAGAATATCGTTACCCAGAAGTTATCGAATACTGTTTCGCCCATTTATTTTAGTAATCGTTTCAAAGTTTCTACATACCAGGTCTGTAAATATGAAACCGGAATTTGCCCATAGATGGCCCTAGCTGTCAATGTAGTTATCGTCAAACCACATCATTGGCGCTATTTCCTTGTTGACATCTGACAAAGATTGTCAACTCACAACAATACAAGTTTCATACAGCAGCATATTTTGTAATAGCGTTGAACATGTTGAATTTTGTGCCTGGAAACTACGATGTCCGGACAGCATTGGTTTTCTATTACCATTTGAAGAAAACTGCTGCAAAATCACATTGAATGCTTGTCGAAGCTTACAGTGAGCATGCGCTTGGTAAATCACAGTGGTTTGAGTGGTTTAAAAAATTCAAAAGTGGCGATTTTGACGTGAGAAACGAAGAACGTGGAATACTACCAAAAAGGTTTGAAGCAAGTTGATGGCAAGCATTGTTGGATGAAGATGATGTTCAAACGCAACATCAACTCGCGAATCAATTAAATGTGACACGAAAAACCGTCTATATGTTTGAAAGCCATGATAAAGATCCAGACGACGGAAAATGGGTTCTACGTGAACTGAATGGAAGAGAACAAGAAAACCGAAAAACCGCTTGCGAAATGCTGCTCGCCAGTTACCAAAGAAAGTCATGTCTCCATTGAATTGTGAGTAGCGATGGAAAGTGGATATATTTTGAGAAACCTAAGCGTAAAAGATCATGGTTAACTCCAGGCGAACCATTGACATCGATTGCAAGGCCAAATCGCTATGGACGGAAGACAATGCTCTGTATTTGGTAGAATCAGAAGGATGTGATCTATTATGACTTACCAAAACCTGTCTCACCATTAATGTTGAACGCAACCGACAACAAATGATCGATTTGAATCAAGCTTTGCGTGGAAAAACGACCTGAATATCAAAAAAGACAACATAAATTGATTTTGTTTCATGATAATGCACCATCACACACAGCAAAACTGGTCAAGGACACGATTGAAGCGTTTAGTTGGGAATTACTTTCGCATGCGGCTTCTGGTGAGTACCAGACTTAGCTCCGTCCGATTACTACTTATTTGCATCCATGGGACACGACTTGCTGAGCAGCGCTTCACTTGTTACGAAAATTTATGAAAATGGCTCGATACCTTGTTTGCCTCAAAGAGCAATAGTTTTTTTGGCGTGACATCCACATTTTGTCAGACAGGTGGGAAAAATGTATAGCTAGCGATGTTTGTTTTCTAAGAAAAGGTGCGTTTTCTATACAAACATTTCGGTTTTATATTTATGATATATTTATCAAATGATATTGGATGTGATGGTGTATTATCTTGAACTACTATCATTATTTTGTAAGCTTTTGCTGTACTCTTAAGTAAGCTTGAAACAACATTTAATTAACAAAGGCTTTTTGAAAAATAAAAAGTTTTCAAATAAGATCTCAAAATTTTGAAACGTAATAACAACACTGTTTGTAATGTAAATCTTACTCAGTACATTGTATCATTACAATACACGATCAGTAGCGCGTAGATATTGGAAGTTGGAAATTCTCAATTGATTCAGAGGTTATTTCTTCATCCTCAGAAGGTCACTGTTTGATGCGTTTTTTAACCAAATAACACGGTCTTGAATAAAAACAAAAATACATCATTGAGCAGAACTGATAAATGTGGATATAAAGAATGTTTTCTTTCAACTAAACTTGTCAACTAAACTTGTTAACTTCGACAGTTAATCGATTTATTGTAAGGAAATTTTCCTGAAATGCGTTATTTGAAAATGCATCACACGATATGTGTGAAATCGAAAATTGGGTCTCCAGAATAAATTTCATCAAACGAAGCCGAGGGCTCGCATTATTTTCAAAACATAATGTCATTATTTGTTCTTCCAGGCAAATTAAAAATAACTGGAATATCACCTCTAGTTATCATTGTGCCTCATTTTGAAGCGACACTCCTATTGTATAACTCTTTTCAAGCTGGCTAGTTTACAGGAATCGTACAAAAATTCCAAAGTTTTTATTTTACAGGCAATTTGCCTGATTATATTTCATAATTTATAGGCTCATAATCAGATGGCTCCTCTGGTTCGCCCAGAACAATCAGTTAGAACTTTGTAGACAAATTGTATATATATTTTATGGTTTATATAACATAGTTTAAGTAACAGTTTTATCAGAAATATACATTTTACTCACATATTTTATTTAGTGGTATATATAAAAATTGAAATGAATACCGGATATTCCTCACCACGAACGATAACCGAGCTCGTAAAATAGCTTTTCAGTTTTATTGGTGAAAGTTTAGAGACCATTTCAAATAATCAAATTTTATGCAGATTAAACTTGGATGCCCCAAAAATTTTAAGTATTACGTTTCTTGAATTCAAAATAAATACAAATTATTTAGTATATTGAATTAGGTAAATATATCTATGCTTTTGTTGACTTTTATATATCACGACATAATATTGCCAAATATTTAATTCTAAAATACTGTATAATATTATCATAATACTAGGGACAAAGTCTACCTTCATGCAAATAAAAAAATGCTAAACGAAGAGCTAAATAAATGAAATTTTACTTACCTTAGGGGATTTTTTTTGTTGTTTGAGACGTTTGAGACGTTGAGACGTGTAAATGTAAATTACTTAGAAACAAACAGGAATATCTCTTTCGAGAAAACATGAATAAACATGAAAACATATCATCTATCTGTGGGCTGAACTGTAGGAGTTTATAATGTTTAAGAAAATTGAGTCGCCCGCCTACCGTGAGGTACGATCCGTAATTCGAGTCTTGAGTGCAAGAAACTTGACAGCAGCGGTAATACACCGTCAGATTTGTGAGATTTATGGTGTTAATGCTATGAGTGACAGTAAAGTTCGAAAGTGGGAGACAATGATCAAGGACTGGCGGGTTAATGTGCATGATGAGCCACACCCTGGCAGATTTCCGATTTCTGAAAACTTGGCTCGTGATGTGGACAACAAAATTCGAGAAAACCGACGATTCACGATTTCAAAGTTATCAAGTGAATTTCCAGGTTTCAAGGTCAGTTTTGTATACCATTGTTTCGGAGAAATTGAATTATCGAAAATTGTGTTTTCGGTGGATTCCAAGACTATTTTCTGACCATCACAAAACAAAAATATTGGTATGTGCTTTATTTTTTTGACTCGATACAATCAGGAAGGAGATGAATTATTAAACCAAATCTTTAGAGGATAGACCTCACATAATTTCTGAGTTCAAGCAACAGTCAATGGAATGGCGACACACATCGTCGTCAACCAGCGTGAAATCCAAATAGACAGTTTCAGCACCAAAGATGATGGTAACTGTCTTTTGGGACAGGAAAGGAATTTTGTCAGAGGATTTTATGCCGAGATGCACAACAATCAATTCTGATGTGTATTGTGTCACCCTAAGAAAACTCCGGCGTGCCATACGAAACAAGCGGCATGGCCTACTGTCTACCGGTGTCTTTCCATGACAATGCAAGACCACATGTTTCTGCACAAAAACCACGCGAACGGGAATGTTATATGTAATCAGCAGATTTTATTCAAAGTTATGTGAAGATCAAAACCAATCAAAGACAGCAATGCCCACGGAAGAGTAAATGCCAGATATCCTGTGGAAGAAGTGACAAATTGTATAGAATCGAGGAAAAACAGGTTCTCGAAAATGACAGTGTAACGGAAGAAATGCTAAAAGCTGGTGGTTAAACCTTACATAAACTACAGATCGAATGTTATTCTCAAAGTCTTGTAGAAGAATGCTGAAGTGATTTTTTTTTAAGATGGGAGCTCAGGAAAATTTAAAAACTACCGCCCAATAAGTCTCCTGGCAGTAATGTACAAAGTTTCCACCAAGATAATAGCTAAAAGAATATTAAGAACACTAAATAACGCACAACCAAGCGAGCAAGTAGGATTCAACAGTGGATTCAGTGCAACGGATCACATTGTACTGAATTGTCTGGTTGCCCAACATATCATAGATACCCCTGTGCTTGGTTTTTATCGACTATGAAAAGACATTTGATTACATTTTCAGTAAGTCATGATGGATGTATTGCCTAATTAAGAGCTAGACAGAGCTTATGTGAATCTACTGGGATCCATGAATGATTAAGCTACAGCAACTGTTCACATGGATGATCTTGAAGTTATAATCATTGTAGAATGGGATGTATGGCAGGGTGACGGTTTATCACCTATTTTGTTCTCAATCTGCCTTGAAGAGGTATTCCGTAATCTCAATTGAGGACGTGATAGAATGAAAATCAATGGTGCATACTTAAGCCATATTAGATTCGCAGATAACGTCCTTCTTTTACCCAGATGAGCTATAAAAACACATGCAAGAGCAACACTTGCATCTCGCATAAGGGGCGGGAGAACCATTGGGCTTGAGAATAAACCTGAAAACGGTTCGGTCATGTTCAATACATTTTCCTAGGAAAGAAGAATTTCTGTTTTAGGGGGGATTTAGATATTGTAGATCACTACATATATTTTGGGCAGACGATTTGAATGGAGAGTGATACCGTCCGAGAGGTGGAACGGCATGTTCAATGTGGCTGGCAGGCATTTGGCAGGCTCAACAAACTGTTTAGGCACAAACTCCCACTTCGCCCAACAGTGCATGATCCCGGAACTTGGTGAGATCTGGACACTCACATCACAATCAGCTCAAAGACTTAGGGTAGCACAGAGGGGAGTGGAAAGGTGTATTCTTGGCATTACAAGGTGGGAGTGAAAGACCTTCACATGGATCAGAAAATAAACAAAAGTATTTGACATCATTGGAAGAGTAAATATATTGGAATGGAAACCACGATGGAGCTCACGAGTTGGAACTATATTACAGTTGTTGATTGCCATGTTATTGCAACTTATATAACACATTCATTTCATTAAAATTTAGTGAATGGATGCAAAATAACCTATCCAGGAGATTTTGGTGGCCTCTCCATTTTCGAATGATTTGCTATTATAAAAGAGTGGTTACGAGACTAAGTAAGCTAGGATGAATCACTGTAGTGTACTGATGCCAGTGGTTTACTTTTAAACACTAGCGTATATGGTCCACTGTTCGCATGTTGGAAAATAACTCCATTAATATTTTATCTTTTTTGGTGAATAGTCTGATCAAGTAACTCGTAAAAGAGTGCAAATCCTTTTGAATTCTATCTAACTACATTTTAACTAACTATATTTTAAACTATCTATTTTTTGTCCCTCGTAATCATCTGTTTTAAAAACGGGTCTTTGATCGATTTGAAGTTTCATTAAACTGAAATCTTCGAATAGAAATTATGCAAATGGCGTCCCATAGACATTTTGAAGTGGCTATTTTTATTGCTAATTTTACGTTACAAATGGTAAAAAACTTCTTCAAATGGACAGATTAATGAACCAGAATGAGAAAAAAATTAGAAATAAATTCAAAAAACCCATACCATTATATATTGTATTTTTTCTTTAATAATATGCTTGTACCGAGTCTTTTAAATTGATCGGTTTTTTAATTCTTGAATAAAACATAGATGATATTGTCAATTTGTCTAGCTCTAGTCTCATTTCAGAAGTCTCATTCCATTTTTATAAATGTCATATAAATGGAGTCGTATACGATACAACAACGTGTTAAAATTGTTGAATTATTTTATTAAAATGGGCGTTCAGTGAAAAATGTTTTTAAAAAGTTACGTGATATTTAAGATTTGCACAATCGTCCATATGAAAGCACTATCAATAGAATTGTTCAAAAATTTCAAGAAACTGGTTCGGTGAAACATAACCATAGAGCAATATATAGTCGTAGTGGTTTTCACAAGAGCATATTGATTTGAGATTTGAAAGTGTTACTGAAGACCCAGAAAATTCCATCAGTCGACGTTCAGAACAACTTAGACTCGGTGAATCCACAACATGGCGTATTTTACTAAAGGATTTAGCTCTGAAGGCATATAAAGTTCGAATAACACAGGAACTAGAGCCACTGGATCATTCAAAATGTTAGATCAAACAACAAACAGATGATTTTTCTGAAAAAAATCTCTTTTCAGATGAAGCACATTTTGAAATTAGTGGCTATGTTAATAAACAAAATTGCCGCATGTAGGGTGAGGAAAATCCACGATTGATCTATTAGAAACCTTTACATTCTAAACGAGTCACTGTTTGGTGTACATTATGGCCGGGAGGTGTATTTGGGCGGTATTTCTTTCAGAATGCTGTTAATGAAGCTGTAATTGTGAATGGTGTTCGATTTCGTGAGATGATAACTGGATTTTTGTGAGCTGAATTGAAGAATGTTGATCTGGAGGATATGCAGTTCCAACAGGATGGCGCTATACCTCACTGCGAATGAAATAATTGATTTATTGAGAGAAAAATTTCTTGGACAAGTAATCGCAATAAACAATGATGTTAATTGGCCACCAAGATCATGTGATTTGACACCTTTGGATTATTTTCTTTAGGTTTCTGGTAAAAAGTCAGGTCTATAAGAATAATCCATAAGCAAATCCGGAACTAAAAGATGAAATTATTCAAGTCATTGGTCAGCCATGGTTATGTCAAAATTTTAACAAAAGATTGGACGCCTGTGGAATTGCAAGAGGTGGTCATTTGGAGATAATATCTTTCGTGTTTAAATGTCACACACTATGCTTCAATTATCAATAAAAAGTTTTTTGAAATCAATGCAAATTCTATTAATTATTCAAGAATAAAAAAGACGCTCAATTTGAAAAACTCTTTATATAAATGTGTCTTTGCATTAGCCTTTTTGCTTCTAATATGTATATTTTATCGGTATTTCTCTCTGCAACGCGTTTTCAGGCAACGTGACGTTGTTTTATCTCGTCGTAACTTCAACAACTAATCAATTAGAGACGAGGGTCTTAAGTTGATCAATCAATGTATCTATTTGCGGGTCGTCTTCTTTTTCATTTACCTGCCACTTTTCTCTGAATGCATAATTTCTGTATGCCATCCCGCTGAAGTCATCAAATGAGATCAGTTGCGCTCGTCTATATATAGTTTTCTTCCTACCTAAAGAATTAAGATGCACGTTGTAATCTGTAACTTGTTATTCAAAAATTTTAATCTGTCTGTGGTCTGTGTTTAGTTGTATATGCGTACTGCTGGAAAGTATAATCGTATTTACAATATATATTTTAGTCGGTTTGCAATTACTGTGATTTTTCCAGATCTTTGGGAGTACTGCTAATGCAGTTTGGCCATCCTGATTCGTTTTTTATTTCGCTTTTGCACTACCCGTCATTTGCTTTAAACTGAGTCCAGGCCAAACATATTCTGCACCATTAACAGTAACAGAATTTTCATCATCGTCTTCAAAAACATATGGTCCCAAGACTCTTTCAGCCAAAAAACTGCACCAAACAGTGACTTTCTGAAGATGAAAAGCTATCTCCTTGATCATTTGATGGGTTTGATTGGCTCAAATTTATTGTTCACAAACCCATTAAACAAGAGCTGTATTTCGATAATTTTTTTCTCGAAAATCGGGTCTTTAGAATTTATTCCATAAGAAAAAACCTATGGAGATAGTTGAACGACATTACGGGTATTTTCAGAACATAATGCCATTATTTGTTCTTCAAGATAAAATAAAAATTTCCGGATTATCACTTGTAGTTATTATTCTACCTCATTTTAAAGTTCTGACTCTCTTATTGGAAAACACTCTGCATGGTTTTTTATATAACAGTTTTTTAATTACAGCCGGCCCACACATATCTTACCCATTTGATGGTTTCTTATTTGTTACTTACGTTTTACGATAAAATTAAAACGATTTCATCCATGCTAGGAGTAGTTTTCGTGAGTTGAGTCCAAGGTGGTGCATTTTTCATATTGCCACGATTATTACATTTTTGTAAAACTGATATCTAAAATCCTTGCAATTTCTCACTGCCTCATTCCATTATTAAAGAGATCTACAATTTTTTGTTTACAGTCGTCAGACAAATACTGGCGCCTTGGCATTTTAATTAAATTACACTACTAACGTAACAAATCATTTTCCAAATAGCAATGTAAAAAAAATTTAATATATAAAATGTAAATAATTTCTACACCGTTTTCCAGACAAGTTCTTGTTTAAGTAAAAATTAATTTGAAGGAATTTAATACAAGAATATCTAAATGCACGAAATAAGTATACTATAACAGAACTTTTATTAAAATATTTTCATATTTATTGCAACCACTGTTTGAATATTTATATGACAATGATTTTCCTCATCAATGATCAACTTCTAAAGTCTACATTATAAATAAAAATTTTGTTCCTAACCCAGTTCTGGATTGGGTATTGTGTTAGGATAAAAATAAACAGTTTTTATCTACTTGGTCAGAATTATAAATAAAAAAATCATATCATCTAAAAGGCTCAAGCAAAATTCGATGACACATCATCGGAAGCGTAGTTGCAAGCAGCGGAAATCCTAAATTCCTCTACCGTATACCTACCCGAAAAAAATTTCGGGGTACGACACGCGTTAGCACGTCGTGCAGAAATGTTTTCCCATAATTTAATACGTCCATAGTTGTCTGGAACGACAATATCTATCGTCCAGGTAGTCGTCCTAGAAGCAAAAACACCAAAAAACACATCAATAACAAACAACATGGACACACATAAATAGATTCCTATACGTAAACAGTCATTTTGTTCTTATTGTTTAAATATATTTAAAACTTAGCCATAATAATTTAATTAATTGAATTTATAATTAATTTATTAATAATCACTAAGGAATTTAGAAAAAAAGTTAATATGATAATCATGAAAAAAATAATGTTGATACATTAGAAAAACTCAGGCATATAAATTGCCTGTCCGTCTCCTCTGTAGGGATTACAGGGAAGCGACTACATTCACTGTATTTATAACTTTTTGGCTTGTTTTGTTACAAAAAAAAGAAAAACACATTATTGTTATTTAATGTCAAAGTTGAAAAGCTCTAATTTTTCATACGATAAAACATTTTAAACGATTTGCGTAACATTAAGAAACACATGGTTAATTGTTTTATTGAATTAACTGTTCAAAATGTCCACCATCTCATTTCTTGCGAAAGAAGCTTCATCGGTTGATAAAATAATTAACAAAAAATTTGAATTTCGTTGGATTTGATCAATAAACCATTCAAAATATTTTTTTCCTGTGTGAAAAATCAGAGGGAGAAAAGTGTTTTACTTCTCGTACATGGTAAGGGTAGAGTAATTGCTCTTTTGTGTTCTATGTACAATCCAATGGTGAACTCCAACTTGTCGCGCAACACCTCGTGTACTTCTGTTTCAATCTTCTTGAACAAGATGTAAATTTTGTGCTTTCACTTCAGGACGGATTTCTCGCTGCAGCCCATATTCTTGAATTTTGGAACCATACTACTCGTATCCGAAAATCTTGGAGAACCTTGGACAAACGTTGGCTAAACTGAAAACGGCCTTTCTGGGTATCGTTGTCCGGAAACACGCCTAGCCCCTTCGGAATTTTGGAGAGCTTCTCCGCGGACATTCTCCGGTTAGTAAGATCGTTATATTTAACGGAATGTGATTTTTATTTGTGGGGTTATTCGATGAGCAAGGTCTATGTTGATCTTCAACAAAATATTGTGGAGCTGAAATTCAAAATTCAACAAGAAATAATCCGAATTTCTGTAAAAATGTTGCACGGTGTAATGATCAATTTGCAGTTGATATATTACAATAATATTTACGAACAGGCGGCCGTCACCTTTCAAACCTTGGCTTTCAAAAATGCAATGCTTCGAAAAATTTACTGAATGAAAATGAAAGCTCGTTCTATTATCTCTTTTGTGTATCTCTCGTGGATTTTATGTACGAGGATAGAGTGAAAAGTCAGATAATTTTCTGATAGAATAGGTAGAGCTATCGTAAAAGTGATTACATTTCTTAAATATAGCTTCCTCACTAGTAATGCTTAGTGAGTTTCAAGTCGACATAACATTTAGTTTTGTTTTGATAGTCTGTGAACAACGCTGCTTCTCATTTTATGATTCATAGCCAGCCACCAGCTGGTAACCATTTACGAACCAGCTCGAGTGACGCTCCGTGTTCAAGATACCCCTTCAGCACTCTACTGAAGTAATGGTTAATAAAATCCACGATAATATGTTGGCTGATCGCAGAGTCAAGGTTAGAAATATTGTTGAGATGATAAATATCTCGGACGAACTCTATCAGCATGATGGGTGCCACGTTTCTGGAACAAAAATGGAATTGAGCGATCACTTTACAGTGCTGTTTAGACATGTACAAAGCGCGATCCGAAGGAGTTTCTGCGGAGATTCGTCACTGTTGGTAAAACTTGTCGGTGATTCATAATGCATTAAGTTCATCAACTATTTGGAATGAAAGAATATGATCACATCAGCATATAACTGGATAATGCCTTGATGGAATGTATATCTAATGTAATTTGCAAACCGATATATATATATATATATATATATATATATATATATATATATATATATATATATATATATATATATATATGTATATATATATATATATATATATATATATATATATATATATATATATATATATATATATATATATATATATATATATATATATATATATTTATTTATTTCATAAAAGTATAGAAAACTCTTCGCATTTGCTGGGATACGTTTCTCTGTTAAATGTTCGAATGGCTCATTAAATTGATAACCTTCATTTCCATTTGGTTGGTTATGTGTTGTCGTTTCAAGCTCGGTAGACACTCTTTCAAAGACCTTGAGATACGGATAGTGGGATCCAAACTTCCAAGAATGTAGGTGAGAATTTGGTCCTGATGTCGAAGAATAAAATTTACATCTTATTGAAAAGGACTCTACTGGAAATACCCGAAGGGTTGCACGACAAGTTTGAGTTTCCCATTGGATTGTACATAGAACACCAATAGATCAATTAATCTACCCTTATCATCTACAAAGAATACAAGTACTCTTGCCTGCTGATTGGCAGGCAAAATATTGTGAATAGTTTATTGGCCAAAACTAAAGGAAGGAATACAAATATTATTTTGTTCAAATGGGATGGTAGACAGTTTACACAGTTTACAGTTAATTTAATAAAACAATTAATCATATGGTTCTCAATGTGAAATAAATAATTTAAAACTTGTTATAATGTTAAAAATTAGTGCTAGTAATTTCTACTTTGATATTAAGGGTAACTTTGACAATAATAGCTAAGTTTTGCTCTTTTTGTAACAAAACAAATCAATTTTTTTACTCGACCATATGGAATGAATGAAAAATAAACTCTCATGGATACATGAAGTCGGAAGCACACGGATTGCTCAAAGTAACCTTGAAGGGAGAATTTTATTGGAAGAAGATTTTTTCCATCAAGTTGTGAGTAATAGTATTCTACTAAAAATTAATGAAATTGATTCATGCAATGCGCAAACATCTTCAGAAATTACCTAATTGAAAACGAGTTGTCTTTCACAACAACAATGCCACACTGACTCCCTATGTTATTCCCTCGGAAAAATAATTATGTTCTTACTGGGATATTTTACTTCTTCCATATTTACCGACTCGAAACTTTAACTTTTATTTTTTTCGACCAGTTCAGAAATATCTGAATGCTAATACATTTACTAAAGAGGTTTTTAAAAACACTGGAATTGGTATTTTTTAAATAAGTCTCAGATGTTTTCTGAAGGCGGCCATAATGAAAAGATGACTAAAGATTGATATTGGTGAATTAATTAGATATTATAATGGATATTTAACAAATTATATTTCATTATGTTCTAAAAATCGAATAATATTAACCAACTCGTTATAATTGTTAACTATCAATTTTAAAATAAAAAAAAGATTTTAGCTAGGTCCCCTATTATTACTAACAAACTGGTTTATACCCTCTGGTCTTATTATAGTAATATAGGGTTTCCTATATTATATTGCGGATAACTAATCCCTTTAAAAGCCAATTAAAGCTGATGATAATCAAAACACAGCATCAAGAACTATATACGCTGTTAAAACCTTCATTAACATTTGGTTTATGAAAAAGTTGATTAATTTTTTAAATTGATTTTGCATATTTGAAGAATTTACCGTTTTTGACACACATGTGGCTATTTCAACATGAGTTTATCGTCAGGACCTTCTGGAATCCATCAAAGTCTACTCAATCTCTGTCGAATTACGATTTGGGGACATAATTGGACCATCCATTTTCGGATCTTCCATTCACAATCTAAATAACTACATCTTAAGATGTGATTAAATTTAGATTGATAAATAGTTTGCTGGCTAGATGTCAGAATATATTTTTAAAACTTTATGGGATGCGAATATACTTTATAACATATAGATAAATATTGCCTCAAATAATTACCATTTGTTTTGCTTAATTTACGATAGTTTAAATAACAAATAATATTTAAGTTCCCATCAGCTAGGTGATGTTGAAGCTGCTAAAATAGTGGGTGTTATTGAATATTCATTCAATAGCACCCACTATTTTAGCAGCCACGTGAGGGCCACATTCAGGTCACGTTAGCAAAATAAATTGAAATGTGTGATACATTGAATTGAATATTTTTTCCAACTGTTAATTAATTTTGATTTGATAATACGTTTCAATTTAAATAACTCACAATCTTTACAGAGTTTCGAAAAATGTATTAATGAAAATTTATAGGAAATGGAATGATCTGCAAAAAAGGTTGAATAAAATTTGTCGATAAAATTGATAGTTTCGTCGAAAAATTGAAAAAATTTAAAAATTTAGTATGCATTCAACTTTAACCTCGAATAATTTTTGGAGTTTTTTCTATTATAAACAAAATGACTGTATGCATAAAATGACATATAGTTAGTTAATGCTAAAAAATAGTAATGCAAAAAATAACAGTACTTTAGTAATTAGATTACATTAAGGGAGTGGTTTAAGTCTAAATTGGACAATGTTATTTTTAGCAAGATCATATACACCAGCCGTATGTACATATGAGACAAGTAAAATTTAAAATATATATAACAGTGATTAACGGATGTTTTTTAAATTAAATAAAAAAGTAAGAAGTAACTTATAGCATATATATATATATATATATATATATATATATATATATATATATATATATATATATATACGAGACAGAAAGTCCTGCGCATGGATCAGGGAACAAACAAAAGTCTGTGACATCATTGGAAGAGTAAAACAGTTGAAATGGAGATGGGCAGGCCATATAGCGAGGCGATGGGACGACAGATGGACCAAGGCAATCCTGGAGTGGATACCGCTTGATCGCAAACGTCCGCGAAGAAGACCGAAAGCACGATGGACTGATGACATCGTTAAGTATATTGGACCCGAGTGGCAGAGGAAAGCCCAGGACCGTGAAGGTTGGAAGCATGCTGAAGAGGCCTTCATCCTGCAGTGGATCGATACGGGCTGATGATGATGATGATGATGATGATGATGATATATATATATATATATATATATATATATATATATATATATATATATATATATATATATATATATATATATATATATAGGGGTAACTTATCCGCTATAGAGTAACTGGTGATAATAAAGATCAAAATAAGAAGTCTTAGTCAATAAATGTGTTGGCAAATGTTGTTATTAAAAAGTTACAGGGTGTTCACTCTTCTCTATTTTACTATTTTAAAATCAAAATATTCCCAGCTTTATAGGGTAAGAAAATATGAGCGAGTTAACTCCTCACAAAGTAGGTAGCAAGCGCCCTTCAGGAACTAGGCTTAAGCTAGTAGCTTAGCTACTAGCTTAAGCTAGCTAGCTAGTAGCAAATTCGGATTTGTGGTCTTTGAAAACCCAACTACCCTGATTTAGAACCTGATATCTTCAACTGTTTTTAAATTACCTCAATTTTTCGAAAATTTAGTTTCACTTTCAATGACTGACATTTGCCAACACATTTATTGACTATAGCTCTATAGCGGAATATAGCTCTATAGTTGCTCTATAGCGGAAAAGTTATGGGACACCCTGTATATATACTGAAATGTTATAAAGTTATTAATATCTCATAGTAAGATTCAATAATGTTCTCTGCCGTGTTAACGCGGTGTCTAGAGTGGTCAATTAGCGTGGTGTGGGTTTGGCTTCCGCTCTCTGTGTGTATGTTTGTGAATGTTTCTAGGCAAAAGTATAAAATTTGACAAGGCATCACCACTCAGTCACGCCAGTTCAAGTGTGGAATCATCATGAGATCGGGAAGCATCGTCAGTCGACTTCTTGAGATATTTTGCGCTGCTCGATATTAAAACAAAAACAAGACAAAAACTATGCTTTTCAGAGAAAATATCGCCGCTGTTGCTGCTAGTGTTGATGAAGATCCAAATTCATCAATTTGTCACTTTTGTCAAATTTGTCAATTTGACTAAGTGAAAAATATTGCGTAAAGATCTTGATCTGGTACCTTACAAGATGCAGCTTGTCCAAGTACTCAAGCCGCAAGATCATCGTTTGCATCGTACATTCGGTGAATGGGCTTAAAATTAGTTTTAAGACTATCCCCGTGGGGCCAAAAATCTGTGTGAATATATAAATAGGTCATTACATTTTGTCACTAAAGCAGTTAACAAAAGTTAAAAGAGATTTAATGAAAGACTGTTTGTTTGAACAAATTTATAATCGAAAACGATAACAGTTTCAATCTCTTGCTAGAAATTTATAGATCAGTAATAAATCTCTATTCGAATCGTCTTATAAAATAGATACTACGTCATCCCATAATACCTGTGCTTGTATGCGAACTTTTGGCCAAAAGCTCAACGAATTAACCAACTATATACTCAACGCTCAACGAATTAACCAACTATATAATCGACTAATATTTCGATATATATATATATATATATATATATATATATATATATATATATATATATATATATATATATATATATATATATATATATCAAGGTGAATTCAAGGTGAATTCTTTCATAATTCACCTTGATGATCTTGAAGTGGAAATTAATATAGAACGAGGTGTACGGCAGGGTGACGCAATATCGCCTATTCTTTTCTCGGCTGGCCTTGAAGAAGTATTCCGTAAACTGGATTGGGAACAGGATGGTGGGTGGGAACAGGATTCGATCAGTGCGTTCTACCCGTTATGACATACGGAAGTGAAAAAAGTTTTGGAAATTTTACTGGTCATTCGTGGTTATTATATGATTATTCTTTAAGGATTTTTTTATTTCCAATATTTCTAGTAGGTCCAATTTTTTGCTTTTCTTTTCTGAGTCTAATAATTTAACATTGTTTATATCTATAAAATGATTGTTTTCAATACAATGTGTAGACATTCCTGTGCCTTTTATATTATTTAAGATATCCTTTTTGTGTTCTTTTATTCTACAGCCTATACTTCTACCACTTTGGTCGATATATACATTGGGTGATATATTGATTGAGTGTATATAAAATTAACTGTAAGGATTGTGAAGCTGTATACTTAGAAACACTGTGTTTCGCTTTTATTATTATTTTCCAAAAGTTCGCTCTCTATTAGGGGGATTTACTCCCGATGGACCTTGATCAAAAAGTCTCGTGTCGGAAAACAAAGACAGCCATTAATAGTAGCGTCTTTTTTCTTTTGGATTTTATGGCATTAGTTGATGAAGCATATGTTTGGAAAAATATGTTATTGGTTACCCTTATAGCTGATAATCATAATCAACTGATTGTTTCAATTCATATTATGGATCTTCATACACGTACACAGAGCATTAATTATATTTTGATACCAGCGGCGGTTAATATTAGTTCAAGCTACTCTTGAGAAAACCCTAACAAGGCAAAAGGTACGCTGAGCAAAATCAATAATAAACGTTTGAAACATTAAAAAGCGACAAGTGTATTATTTAAAATCGTAACATTAAGTTTTGGTAAAAGTTAGATAAAAATACCGTAGAAACTTTTAAAATGATTCAAACTGTTCCTCAATAATATTTCAAACTGGTGAAATTATTTAACTTTACTAAATTAAAATTACTAAACTTTACTTTAATCCGATATATCTGTTATATCAACCAAAATTTTATTATTATTATTTTTTTTTGGTAAAGAAGGCACCACGATGCTCAACTATTTTTAATTGTTTTCGTTGTTCAATGTTGTACATAATCCAGTTTTCATCACCAGTTAACTTCTGCTTTAGAAATGAATAATCATTTTTTTTCACCAAAAGTTTGTACGAAGAGATTAGGTGCCACTAAGTTCGTGATCCACCCGATGTATGCGATGCGATATCGGCAGACGTTCCCATTCGTTTTCAGATGGTCAAATATGGTCGATTTATCAATATTTAACTTATTTGTTATTTCGCAGACTGTGGTGCATGGATCTTAGGCTATTATGGCCTTTATTTCTACATCGGTACTTGAAGGACGACCACCCCTAAACTCCATTTGAATCAACTTGACTAACTGAAGGCAAATCAAAACAAATCTGAACGCAAATATTGTAAATAAAGGTTTATCAAACTAGTATTATATATTTTTGTAAAACGTCATATCAACCATTTCTTTTTCTTATTCTCGCCAAAATGGACATGTATCAATTTTGCCGGGCTATGTTTTGCGCCTTATGTGAAATTTATGGTCAACATAATCGACCTACAGGGCTTATTTTTTGTAATTTAATTCAAAACTTCAAATCAAATGGTAGTGATGCTAATAATATAACCCATCAAAAATTTATTATTAAACGTATTGCTGCAAAAAAACATGCTGTGAACTAAAGAGCGAATGAATATCCAGAACAATCAATTACACGTCGTTCTCAAAAATTCTACATAAAGGTTTGCATTTCGATGCATATAAAATTCAGTTAACCCAAGAACTGAAACTAATGTGTAGAAATTTAGCAGATTGGGCTTTAGAGCAACTTTAAATAGATGTTTCATGAAAAAATCATCTTCAGCGATGAAGCTCATGTTTGGTTATATGGATTCGTAAATAAGCAAAATGGCCCTATTTGGAGTGAAGAAAGCTCACATGCTACTCTTGAAACACCTTTACATCCACAAAAATTAACAATTTCGTGTTGTTTAGGGTTTGGAGGTAATTGGACCGTACTTGTTTAAAAACGAAACTGGAAATGCAGTTAGTGTCAATGGCGAATGCTGCATAAACATAATTATTTTTTTTTCTGGCATGATTTGGATGATTTTAATCTGGATGACATGCCATACATCTGGTGACACAATCAATTTATTGAGATAAAAGTTCAGTGGTCGTGTAATCTCAAAAAATGCCTATGTTAACTGGCCACCAAGATAATGCGATATAACTCCATTGGACTTTTTTCTCTAAGGTTATGTGAAATTATTAGTTTATATAAATAAACCACAAACACTCAATGACCTTAAAACCAATATTATTCGTGTCATTGGTAAAATATATGCCGATTTATGTTGTAAAGTGATATTTTGAAATAAAAATGCCATGAACCAATATTTAAATAAAAAAAAATCAAGTTGAAATTGTATACCTTTTTGTTTTTATTCCATATATATATATATATATATATATATATATATATATATATATATATATATATATATATATATATATATATATATATATATATATATATTCATATATATATATATATATATATATATATATATATATATATATATATATATATATATATATATATATATATATATATATATATATGAACACTTTTGTTGGTTGCCCGACCGGGAAGGAGCCTCACCCATCCTCCTCCAACTGAATGACATTGGATGCAGTACAAGAAAATCTAATACTACATGGTAGTCAGGAGTTATACATCCTCGACAACCGTTGGGTTCCACAATCTCATGTGGAACGAACAACGATCTGCGTTTCCGCCATAATGAGCAATGGTTAGTTGCTTGACCGGAAGGAAACCCTACCCATCCCTTACATTGGAGGGCACATTTTTCGTCTGTTGGTGGTTAGACTCATCAGGGTACCGAAATATGCTCTCTCGTCAAGAATAGGGAGTCCCCCTCCACAACTATAACTCCTGACTACTGTTGTCTCGTTGGACGCAGTCCAAAGAAGTCAAAAAACTCCGTTTATCCGACGAGAAGTCGGCGAAAAAAAAATGGGTTGTTTGATTGCGGAGGGGGGACTCCCTTTTCTTAGCGAGAGAGCATATGTCAGTACCTTGATGAGTCTAACCACCAAGAGACGAAACATGTGCCGTCCAATGTAAGAGATGGGTGTGGCTTCCTTCCGGTCAAGCAACTAACCATTGCTCATACATACATATATATATATATATATATATATATATATATATATATATATATATATATATATATATATATATATATATATATATACCGCAAAAGTCATCTGTTTATATGGGTTGCATATTAATATTAACTGACAATAATCATATATACAGGGTGCGGCATGAAAATCCGGAAAAAAGTACAAGAAATATTTTTTAAACAAAATTTCCTTGGCCGAAAATTAGAAATTGCAAAATATTCTTTAAGGAGAAACCCTTTAGAGTATATGTATTCACAATATTCCCTCTCATTCTGAATCATTTTGGAAAGTAATTGGGGCCATTACTTTCCTAAACGACCCAAAAGCTCTCTATAACAGCCAATCTAAGTTCACAAGTACTGCTTCCTTGATGGCCCCTGCAAATATGCCTCCATTTTTCTAAAATATTCTTTTAATAAGTTTTCATTCATAATAGTCAAAGGGATTCAAATCTGGTCTATTAGAATGCCAGAACTCTTGATAACAAAACATAACGTAGACATATAATGTATTATATCGTGTATCAAAACATATTTTCTGAAAGATATATGGCCTTTCGGAGGACATAGTCAATATCCGAGGTTTTGTTATATTCGTCAGCAGAACTACAAACATCTCTTTGATCCTGTAAAAAAAAAATGGAGACATGACATGACCCCCTCTGGACATGAACACACATCGGAAATTTCGTCCTCGCAACAATTGGGGGTGGTGAATGGGCCAATAGTTATTTTTTAGGTTGAATTTTACATCAGTAGTGCAAATTAAACCTAGCACGTCTCAAAGGAATCTGACAAGCTCTGTGACTTTGTTTTTCAGCATACCTTAAACAACAATATATTAAGTTATAAATAAAAGCAAGTTGCAGCGAAACTTTTTCCTGGAACATTTCCTGGAATGTGTTTGTTGTACCTTAATTGTATATGATTTGTGCCGCAGGTCTTTCGCATTATCGACTCATCCACACTAACTTTTATGTGAAATTTTTGCAATGATTGATCTGGGTTCTCGGAAATGAATCGTGATCTCTTTCGAGAGCTGTCGGGTCCTTGCCTTTCATTTTTTTAAATAGCTCTTCCTCAACGGGTTAGAATAACCTGCGAAGCCAATCTCGGGTACCCGAACAGCTGAATCATTTCGATTACCGAATATCCAGCATAAAGGCTTTCACCTTTTCAGTTATATTTCATCCTCTATATTAACAATTCAGTTATTTTGAAGTTGATAACATATATAATTCTGGGGGAAATTCAAATTGAAAAATTGTCCCCATTCTGATGATACATTTTGTGTGATTAAGATAATGATTGAGATAGTGTTTTTTTTTTGTTTCAGGAAGTATATTCTTAGTGAACATGAACGAGTCTTAAAGAAAACTGTGAGTATATTTCCTAACGTAATGAAAATTGTGAAAATAATATTTCAGAATTGTGTGATTAAATTTTATATCGAATTTTCCACTCACTTCAAATCACTCTTATTTCGTACGACACGCATTTCGCTAACGAGTAAGCCTTACCCATCTCTTGATGATGCTAACTTGGTTAGTGAAATCCGCGTTTAGCGAATTAAGAATTATTTGGCGTGGGTGAAGTTTTTCAAAAAATTATATTATTTAAATTTTTTGAATGTTACCAACAAAGAATATTATATTTGACGAAAATGGTCATATTATATGGACTAAATAATTATTTGACTGAATCCCGATGATAGTAGGTGCGAACTAAGATTTCTCAGTTTAACTGATATATTATTCTACGTATGAGAGCGTAATTTTCACAAATATATTTAATTCATTATCATTTTCAATTTTCTACAGCTTTCTACAGCTTTCGTATTGTACGTACCCTGTAACCTTCTTGAGATTCACCAATTCCACACCGTTATTTCTAGATTAAAATTTTCGTTTACTCGACATGTTCATCAGATCGTGGACCGTCCTAGTATTATCCATAATTCCTTTCCTGAGGTCATTCCCCCAGTTGAATTGAAGAAAAAATGGTTGACATTATCTTATCAATTTAGTTTGAAGTGTTTTGAAGAATGTATTAATACTATAATGATTATTTAGCATTAATACTTATAAATAATCTGTATGTCAATACTTTTTGTTAAATTAGCTCTTTTAACCACATTCCAAATGTTTTTGTGGTTCGTACAGTATATGGAAAAAAGAAGACATATATGAAGTGATACAAAATAACTCCCAGGGTTATATGTTTTTGTTGTACATTTTGCTTAATTTGAATTTTCATTTATTTTTAGAATTATTTTTATACTGCAGAATATAAGTCATAAATAGTGTTTTTCATTAAATTAATGTAAAATCAAGAAGTAACCAGTCGGCGGATAGAAAAACCGATCGTAAATAAAAGAAAAACGTTGTCGACAGAGCTGGAACTAGCCGTTACGTCCATTCGTGTGAGAGAAACGAAAGGATTCAGGATCATAGAAAAGAGTCTGATTTATTTAAAATAACGGCTTTTGAGGCGGCTCAGGAAGAAACACCAATAAATAAGATAATACGAACATTCTTGGCTTTGGCATTTTTACGTCAGAAAAACGTGTTCTGCTTCTAACTTGGACTGAATGCGATTGAAAGTAAAAATATGGCTTTAGAACTGCTGGATTAGTCATTTTGTTTAACTTCGTATTACTACAAATTACTACATTTATTATTAAATAAAAAACTGTCGTTATTTTAACTTTTTCTTATATATATATATATATATATATATATATATATATATATATATATATATATATATATATATATATATATATATATATATTATTTATTTATTCGTTCTGTCGTGACACATGTCCTCTTGCAAATCTCTTGCTTCCATGGCTTCGTCAACGCCGTCTCTCCAACTTCTTCTTGGTCGTCCTCTCTTTCTTCTTTCTGGAGGTATCCATTCCAACACTTTTCGTGGCCATCTTGTCTCATTCATTCTTTTTGCATGTCCGAACCAAGTCAATTGTTTTCTCTCTATGTCGTCCACAATATCTCTCTCGATGTTCATGTCCCTTTTAATGTTTATATTTCTTATTCTCTCAAGTCTCGATCTCCGACAGCTCCTTCTCAAAAAATCCATCTCCGTGGCCAGTAGTTTTCTTCTATTAGTATTATTTAAATCCCACACTTCTGAACCATAAGTCAAAACACTCTTTACGATTGAGCTATATATGCGAAGTTTTGTTTCTCGCCTAATTTTTCTTTCCCACAGGACAGAGTTGAGTGCTCCAATGATTTGTCTACCTCTTATTATTCTTGTTTGAATTTCATCATTACTATTACCTTGCCTGTTGAAGATCACCCCTAAATATTTAGCCTTGTCAACGTGTTTTATTGTTCCGTTTTCCAAGGGTAAATCGTCGTTGTCATTACTACTCACCGCTAAGTATTCACATTTATTTAAGTTAATTGTGAGACCAGCTAGTGTGCACTCTTCATTTAGTTTCCTCACCATATAGCTCAAATCCTGTTGGTCTTCTGCAACCACTATCTGATCATCGGCGAAATAAAGAGTATATAGGGTGTCATCCCCCACCCGAAGGCCCATGTTCCAACACTTCCGTGCCCAGCCTTTCATGGATTGGTCTACGTATAGTTTGAATAAGGTGGGAGATAGACAACATCCTTGTCTTAGCCCCTTTGTTGTATTGATGATTCAGATAGTGATGTTCCAATTTTAATAACCGCATAATTCTGTTCATAGTAAAGTTGGACGGCCCGAATCAATGTTGGTCTAATCTTGAGAGTTTCCATTGCTTCCCATAATTTCGATACTGGTACACTGTCATAAGCTTTTTCTAGGTCTATGAAAGCTATATGCGTCTCCCTGTTTCGCTGGGTTCGTTTTTCTAGGGCTATTTTTAGAGTGAAAAGGTTGTCTGTGGTGGATCTCCCTGCCCGGAAAACGGCTTGTTCTTCCGCTTGTTTATCCTTGATGTCTTCTTCTATTTCATTTCTAAGGATTCGGGAATATATTCTTCCTATTTTTGGGATTACCGCTATACCTCGATAATTCTTAGGATCATTTTTTGAGCCTTTTTTGTGAATAATTGATATATATGATGTTCTCCATTCGATCGGCGTTTCTTCCCCATTCAGGCATCGTTGAAACATATTCTTCAACATTCTTAAAAGTTTTTCGGGTCCATACCTTATGAATTCCGGGTGGATCCCTCCAGGTCCAGGGGATTTTTTTATTTTTGTGTCTTTCACAGCTTGTTGCACTTCTTTTAGTTGGAGATCTATATGAGTTAGATTATTTATTTGGTGTTGTTTTCCTAGAAAATTTTCACGTCTCTCTTCCAAAAGGTCTTTAAAGTGGTGTACCCAGTCTTCATTTGTTATGCCCCCTAAGTTAGTTATTTGTTTTTTTGATGTTTTTACCGACTTTATGGTCTTCCAGGCTTCTGAACTTCGGGTTCCTCCTAATTGTTGTTCTATGTACTCACATTTTTTCTCCCAAGACTGATTCTTTCTCTTTAGGACTTCGTTTTTAACCTCCCTATTTGCTCTTTTGTATTTTTGTCTCGTCACATCATCGTTCTTTTGAAGGAGTTTCTGGTAGAGTTGTTTCTTTTCTTTAATTTGTTGTTCTATTTTATCATCCCACCAGTCAGGTTTGTTATTCATCCGTATTTTTCCGACAGATTCGTCCGCAGCCTCAAGAATACAAGCTTTTATATGTTCGTACTCTTCTTCTATTGTTCGTTGAGTTTCGATTAGTTTTTTGATCCAGTCTTCTAAGATATAAATATTTAGTACTTTCATGTTCAAAACTTTGTAAGTTATATTTTGTCGTTGTCAATCTATTCTCAGTCAGACTGCTGGTGGTCGATTGAAAAGATGTTAAAAAGGGAATGTGTATCTTTGCCACCAGTAAGCGGTGATCAGATCCACACTCGGCACCTCTCTTTACCCTAACGTCTTGTATCTTGATTTGGGAGTTTTGTCGGGCAATGAGATAACTTTTTCTTAATTCCAAAATTTAAAAGTACTATCGTTTGTTTCTAATGTTTCTATCTGTGAGGCATGATCTGGACTGTATGCTGAATATGACAACTCCTTTACCTGTTATTTCGCTTTTTCTAACCCTTTCCGTTGTCTTTTGTAATGGCGCAAAAGCACTCGAATTTCAGATTGATTCACAATATGAAATTGTACATAAACTAATGGATCGAAATATATTTTATAAAACGTTGTGAAAGAATATATCATGCAAATGAAGATGACCTATATTTCTTAGAAAATATAAATTTAATAAAATGACTAAAGAAGAATAATGTATATGAATAAATTGTTTAATATATATGAGAATCGTCCGAAAAGTTCTTGACCCCGCACAAAGATCCCACAGGTTTGATTAAATGACCATGATATTTGTCAAGTATGATTCGTTAGATGGCGTGATGCGAATTTTCAGATACATTTAGTTGCTTATTTGTGGGGACCAAGTAAAGCAAGCAATAAGGTTGGATATTTTCTGAAAAAATCATAAAATTGAAATTCAAGCTGTTATATATTTTTTTGTTTCATGGGGTTTAACCCCGAAAGACAAATACAAAACAAAGAGTTGTATTCCACTTTTAATTCTTCCCTTTCGTTTTCGAATGTGGTCGAATATCAATTGAGGATAATTAACGTTCGCTATACACAACAACCGCTACAGTCAAGAAAATCGTCACAAAGATTTCACAGTGTCTTAATAAATTGGTATGTCCACATCTGTTCAATTTTTGCCTTTCAACTTGCATCATTGCATGCATTAGCGCGTGCATTCTAGCGAAGGATAAGACACATACCTCCTTCCTGTCCACATATTTGCGTCAGTTTCATTCAACATTTCTGGCGAGTTCATTATAGGCATTTTTTTAAGTAAAAAGCATTTTATTTTGTAAGTACCTACTGTTGTAGTACACCTAACATTGTCAGGTTAATAAGAGCACCGAAAATAAGGAAACAACAAAAATCTGGATGACCAAAGGAATATTTAAAATAATTCCTATAATTTGTTACATGAAAATATATATTAAAAAAATATTCCTTAGATACTCAATTTACAATTTTATTTAATCTAAAAGTCCATTGTACCGTTAGGTGTAAGACTGACATTTTACATTTCAGCATGATGGTATTTCATAGATTTTTACCCTCCATGAGTTCCTACCCAGTGTTAATTTTTTAGCCTCATTCCAATGAATTCCTCGTTTTTCTGTTGCTTGTCGAACTTGTTCTTCCCATCTCAGTCTTAGACGTCTAACTTTATTTTTGCCTCATGTTTTCGTTTATTTATTTATTTGTTTTGCTAATCTCTTCTATAGCTCATTTTATTGGTTTCGTTTCTTCTATTACTGTCGTATTTCTCACTCTATCCCTTCTTGTAATTGTCTCTATTTTACGTAGAAATCTCATTTCTGCAGCTGTAATTCTACTTATGTTTCTCTTTGTTAAGGTCCTAGATTCGCTACCATATATCATTGATGGTCTCACCACTTACTGATATACCTGTGCTTTTACCTCTTTCGGTATCACTTTTTTTTCTAGGAAAGACAGTTTTTAGATTGTTGTATAGTTTGTTTCATTTCACTGTCCATTTGTCCATTATCTTCTATTGTTGTGCCTAAATACATATAGTTTTTGACTTGCTCCATTATCTTCCCATCGAGTACGATTTTATGTTTTACTTTTGTGCATGCAATTACCATTGTTTTGCTTTTATCGATATTAATTTCTATGTTTGCGTTTCTTAGCTCTTTGTCACATATCGCTAAGTTATGTTGCAGTTTTTCTTCAGAATCTGCCAATAGGACCATATCATTAGCGAACAGTAATTTTTGTGTTGTATTTTTGTATTCTTGCAAATTTTAAAACATCGTCAATAACTACTGAAAATAACAGTGGACTCAGTACGCAGGCCAGTCGTAGACCTATTCATGTCTTAAATTCTGTGGATTCATCTTGTTGTTGTATAAGGTGTTGATAATTTCTATTACTCCCTCTTCTACTCCTCTTCTCTGTAAACTTTTCCAGACACCCCTTCTTTTTACTCTATCAAATGCATTTATCTGGTTAATGAATCAAATATGGATTTCTGTTTCTTTTCTTAACTGTTTTTCTCTTAGTTGTCTAATTATAAATATGAGATTTTTTGTACATCTTCCAATTCCAAAACCATGCTGTGGTTCCTTCCCATACTCCTAATTTAATCTCTCAGCCTATGCTCTATTATTCTGGTAAATATTTACCAGGTAAACTTGGTGTGAGTGTGATGATCGCTGCGTTTGATAGTCAACTAGACACATACGAATAAACACTTCTCAAGAGTATTTAAACTTATTTAAATGCGATTCTGTTTAGTATATATAACCTTTTTGAACAGTAGCTGAAACATGGATTCACTATGTAGACCATAGGAATGGTTTTCTTTGTCGTGCTGAGAATTTTTCGAACGATCTTCGTAGTAAAGCGAAAAATGAACGCATTAGGCTAGGGCTTAAATACTATTTGTAATAAAATATATTCCGATATTCTTAGAAATAAAATTATGAATATCAATTAAAAAACTAAGGAGACAAACTTTAAAAACATGTCTGGCTTTTTTAACAAGTTCCATTAATTTCTAATATCAGGGTATAATAAAATTATTTGGGTTTTTGAGGTAGGCTTACTGCGGTGATAGTTTATGAGAGAATGCTTCTATAGCTCTTTGGCATCATTTCTATGCCTCGCAAATGTCGATTAATAGTAGTGTGGGATATTGTAAATTTCTTTAGGATCTGCAGTCACAGCGGCTCTTTAAACGTCGGCATCGAGATATTTTGGATGCCCTGATTTTCCCCTACCTTCAAGGCTCATGTCTTCCTCCCGGAACTCTTTGAATTGGAATAGTGTGGATTGATACGACACCTTTCCCATTACGTCCCACATCTCATGAGCGACGTCAGTCACTCGGAAGCCTTTTCTAAAATAATGGCTTAAAATTAATCTAATTTCGCGACTAATACCGCTCATTTTAACATTTTTGTTAAAAATCACTTTAATATTGAACAAGAAATGTTTAGTAGTAGGAGCAGAAAGTTGAAATCAGATCTAGGAATACACAAATTCCTTTACCCCTTTTTTATTTAGTTTTATTACCCCCTAACATATTGATTTGAGTACACAAAAACTCATCTTTCTGATTCCTAACGTTCCTAATTCTCCTCCATATCGGAATTGCATTTAAATTCATCGAATAATTCTCTAAAACTGACCGATTTTTATTCCGATAAAGAACAACTTTTTTCGTAATATCTTTTTGTGAAATTACAAACATGATATATATCATACATCTCAAAGCAGACGAAGTTCGGGAAAGCGGTAAGATTGATGGATCGCAGCCGGATAATTTGTCGCATATGGGACAAAGGACGTGAGGTGGTGGGACCAGAAACAGTTGGCACATTAAAATAAACACCATGAGTGTTTGATATCGGACCTAAGGACGATGAGGGGCGTATAAAAAATTAAAATGTCATTGAAATTTTGCACAAGAGCGCCTGGAGTTGTATTTTTTTCATTAAGAAGTGAGTGTGGAAGAAAGGTAAAATTAAACTAAATATATTTTAATAATGCGGCTCCGAATGGTTGGTGATAGGATTTCGAAAACAATCTAGGGTTCCCACATATCGAGTATAAAAAAACAAATCCTACCTCCCCGTTCTCGTCATGTATCCTGGGTCTTGCAGTAACGTAGATGTGCGGAATAGAGAATTTTAAATCTTGCGGAAAGGAAGAATAATCTAGTGAATAATTCGGCTGCGGAGCCACGTTAATGTTTTTACTTGCACAAAAAGCGTTATTTAAAATCGTTATGTGGCAAGTCGCTGTGCCGTGATGCAGCACCCAGGTATTTTTGATATTCTGTCTCACATGAACGTATTCAGTATACCTCACATATCCAGTATGCTTTTGGTCTTTGCTCATTCTAACTTTTTTGATCGTAGTGAGGTTGAAGTGTATCATTCCTGGCTCAGGGGCTTCGTTCATTGCTTCCGGGTCATATTAAAAACTCCAAGGCTCGTCAGCAGTAGTGACATGTTCTAGAAAATGAGGGTCATTTTTAGTTCGCCATAAAAGGTCAACACATGTTTCCCCCCTGCTGTTTATATGATCTTGTGAAAGGTTTTTCGAAACCATTTTCCCGCAGATTTTTTTCATACCCAATTCATTGGTCAAATTCAGAACGGTTGTGTGAGTCAAATTCAACTTTTCCCCGACCATTTTGAACGTCAACCAACGATGATCACAGAATCCCGAACTCTTTGGACATTTTCATCATTTCTTGCAGTTGAAGGCCTTTCGCTGCGAGGTTCATCTTCAATGGAGTCTCGGCCTTTTGAGAATGCCTTAAGCCATCTGAAAACCTGGGCCCTTGACAAAACACTTTTTCCATGAGCTTGTCGAAGTTTTGTAAAAGTGTCCGTCAACTAACTGCATCCAAGTCTAAAACAAATCTTAATAGCGCACTATTGCTCGATATGTTTATCACTCATTTTCAGAATGCTCTAGACTTGCTACAGACCACCAACAGACTCTAGGTGGTTCATACTTATAGTGAATACGAATCAAATGTTGGCATACCATCCTTCCAAAAGAGAAGCCAACAATGTTGCCAGATCGAACGCTAACCCACCTGTCTCATTACTTTGTTTGTACTCCTCGTAATAGATTTAGATTGGATGGATTCAAAATATCGATCCCGTTCGAGACGAAGGTTGACGGAGATCAAGGCTTATTATCGGGCAGTAGCACCACATGAATAAGAAAAATAATGAATAATAACGAATAATAAGAAACAATAATGAATACTAATAAATCATAATGAATAATAATGAATCATAATGAATAATAATCAATAATGATGAATGATAATTAATAATAATGCATAATAATCAATAATAATTAATAATGAATAATAATGAATAATAATAAATAATAATGAATAATAATGAATAATAATGAATAATAATGAATAATAAAGAATAATAATGAATGATAATGAATAATAATGAATGATAATGAATAATAATGAATGACAATGAATGATAATGAATAATAATGAATAATAATGAATAATAATGAATAATAATGCACAATAATGAATAATAATGAATAATAACGAATACTAATGAATAATAATGAATAATAATGAATAATAACGAATAATAACGAATAATAATGAATAATAATGAATAACAATGAATAATAATGAATAGTGAGCACTGGTGTAAAAGTTAAAGTCCTTTTTTATTAATACATTAGCGTCATTAATCGTGAATTCTGAAAGACGTCGTAGGAATATCATTTATCTATAGGGATATACAAATTATAACCATTTCCAAATGGATCTTTAAAGTAAAGTTTGTAATTAACCAACATCAGAAATTTTTACGAGTCCTTTCTTAGTTAATCTTCAAGTTCCTCGGCAATACAGAACTTAAGAGGGCATTATCTGAATTCTCTGCTTAATAAATTATCCACCATCGCAAAATTGCATTTAATGTCGTCCAGTTATACTCAACAAATGGTCGATTCATATTCCGACAAAGACCAGGCTTTTTCGCTCAAAATCCTTTAGTGTAAAACATGGCAGATATCGTACACCTCGACTGAAACGAAGGTCTAGAAAATGGTAAGATTGATGGATACCAGCCGAAGATTTTAACGGATCTGGGACAGAACATATAAGGTGGTGGACTAAAAGAAGTTAGTACTCTAAAACAAAATGATGGTTTTTTTAAATCCGAGGGAAAGGTGATGGAGAAAAAGAAATAATAACCAAATTTTATATGCATTTTTTAAATTGAAGTAAAAGAGAAAGGAAAAGGCTTTCAGTCAAACTTTGAATGTATAGTTATTTTAGAGGAAATATGTTTGTATTTGAGTTATTTCATTTTATCGCCATCATTCAGCCATTGTCGATCCACTGCAGGATGAAGGCCTCCTCAGCATGCTTCCAACTCGCGCGGTCCTGATCTTCCCTCTGCCATTCGGGTCCAATATACTTGATGATGTCAACGATCCATCGTGTGTTAGGTCTTTTTCATGTACGTTTATGATCAAGCGATATCCATCCCAGGATTGGTCATCTCCATTTCAATTCCTTCACCTTTAAAATGATGCCACATACTTTTGGCTGTTCCCTGATCAACGTGCAGGTCTTTACAACCTTTGGTATGAAATAGTTAATCAAAGAGATTTACCACTAAGTACAAAATTACTTTTTTTAAGATCTTGCCGCAAGTTTTGCTAACGATGTTAACATCATCAGGAGATGATTCAATCCACAGCAGAGTGGCAAATCTCTTTGAGTTTAGTATGTAAAGTGGGTTGATATAATAAAGTGGTTGAAAACATCAAGTCAGACAAAATTATCTTCTTCTTATTCTTCTTCTTCTTCCTGTGGTGCTACAGCCCATTATTGAGCCTTGACCTCCTTGAATCTACGCCTGCAACCGGACTGATATATTGATATATAATCAATCCAATATGAGACTGTTTACGATGCCTGAAACCAAAGTAATGAGAAGACTGATGGCATAGCTCTCGAACTAGTAACAGAGTCAGAACTAGAACTAGTCAGAGATAACAGAGACAGGTCATTATCTGATGCATCTTCAGTAAGAGTTTGAGCTCCCTAGAGTTACTTGGTAGTCCGTTTTTGTAAAACGGAATTTTTTAGTGCGTTCTGAAAAAGAGTTAAAACAATGGGGAAGTTGCATGATTTTTTTTATTCGTCAAATTTGATAACAATTTATAATAAGTTTAAATATTTCATCGGGAATCGTTTTTTAATTTTAATCAAAAATGCGATTTTTTAAACATTTTGATGACCTTGAATGATGTGACTACACCGCTCCGACTTGGCGCCGCCTAGTCCTGAATAACTAAATCAAGCTTTGAATAACAAAACATTTATATTATTATGAAGTATATAAAAAATGGTAAAATTAAATCACATTTTTTTTTAAACTAACACATTATAAATAATTCTTGACAATTTATGACATAAAAGGTTATGTTTATAGGTTATGTGTACAGGTTTATGTCGGATATAATGTGTCGAGCGGTGTAACAATTTATTTTAATTTTATAAAAAGCTAATGAATAATAAAAAATGTAATGCTCAATTTTTTTTTATTTCAAAAATTGATTACAACTCCAGTTTCGAAAATACAAAATCAATGCAAGTTCCCCATTTCGAGCGACTGTGCGCTATCCAGTTTTATTTCAGACGTTCCGAATGATCGGGGAAGAGTTGAATTTGACTCACACACTCATTCATCTAAGTTTGAGCAATGAACTGGATATGAAGAAAATCTACGCGAAAATGACCCCAAAAAACCTTTGGCAGAATCAAAATGACAACAGGAGAGAAATATGTCTTGACTTTTTGGGGCGGAGCGAAAATTATTCTCATTTTATAGAATGTATCATTACTGGTGGCAAGGCTTGCATTGTTGAATTTCTATTACAATAGAAAACTGGCCAGCTAAAAGCGAGTCCCCATCTGAGTTTCAGTCTTGCTATGAAGAGTGGACAAATCGTCTTTAGCGCTGTGTTGCTTCTCAGGGCAACTACTTTGAAGTTTTTCGGGGTGGGACTGCTAGGCCCACGCCCAAGAAATTTAGTTATATTAGAGAGTCCCGATTATATATTAGAGTGTCAGGATTATCTTAAGAAGGGTTAGCATACAAGAGCAGAGCCTCGCTAATGTACTAAAGCCTTAGCTTGTACTTACCATAGGGCGACAGTCTGAAAGATATCGTCATATACTATCTAATATTCATTCTCTAGGCACGATGGATTTAGGTCTTGCGATGCCATATTTTTTAAGAGGTTTGATCCTCTAACTCGTGTACCTCAGATGCGTCAAGCCCATTGAGAAGTAGATACAATTATAAAATTTAATAAGAACATTCTAAATGAAGATAATTTTCCATTTAGTGTAACTAATAGTATAAAAATACGGAAAGTGTTTATGTTAATGCGAAGCAAAACGTGTCATTAATTCAAAAACAGTCAGGGTTTATTAACGAGTGATAATATTTAATCTAACCTTTAGTTTTAGTCTATAAACTTAAATCTTAGTACAAAGCACATTAAAAATACTATCAAGAAGACAAACATTTAAAATATGTGCACTTTATTTAAATAGTTTCATACATTTCTGAACTGTTCTGAATACATAAAACCTAATTTTTTCAGTTTTTCACAATATTAATTGTTCATTATCTCGAAATTGCACATTTTTAGCCAATTATACAAAAGAATTCTCGATTTATATTCCGGCGAAGACAGACTTTTTTTCTTAAAATGCTTTTGTGGAAAACGGGACGGATATCTTATACCTCAGTTGAGACGAAGGCCGAGAAAACGGTAATATTAATGGATTTCAGCCGGAGATTTTATTGAATCTGGGGCAGGAGACATGGGCAAGGGCGTGCACCAGAAACAGTTAGTGCGCAAAAATAAACAGGATGAGCTTTTAATATTGTACCAAAGGACAGTGAAGAAATTGGAAATACAGAGTGCGGCAGAGAACTAGAAATATTTCACGTTATCAGGAAACAAAATTAGAAATATATTACGTTATTGAACAAAAAAGCAGAATTATATTTAGGGAAGGTAACACCTGACAGTCGACCTCTGTCTCTTCCACTTCCTAATGTGAGGCTGATATCACATTAGTTATTATACGACGCAACATATCTACTACTTCAATTCCGGCTATTTCTAGTTGAATACCGCAGTGTTCAAATAAGTCCTATAAATTAAATTATTTACCTTTAAATCTCCCGATTTTGCTGATCAAGCAATGTTCTCATATTTGGAGATTCCCATATCTGAATCTTGGATATGACAAATTGTATCAAATAACGGATCTTCTTTCTTCTTCTTCTTCTTCGTATTTTTCTTTACAGAAGAGTAGTGACCTATTGGAATTTGCGAACTGTCCATTTCGCGATATTTTTGTTTGCTATCTATCCAGACTACTTCTCGCCAGCGTTATCTATTTCTGGCTGTCTTGATTCCGCATTGGAGAGATGTACCAGGTAGGTCGTTAATTTGGTCTGTTTATGTTTTTGGAGACCGTGATCTAGAACCCTCCAACCGTTTCTGTACTACTAGTCTTTCCCGGTTATTGCCGTCTCAGGGTTCAATGTGGCCAAATAATCTTAGTATTGATAGCCTTATAGGTTCATCAATTTCTTGAATAAAGGATGTGTTTATTCGTCTAGGTTTTTACTATTTCTTCTTTTAGTCTTTTTGTCTGTGTTATATCCCTATCTCTCCATATCTTCTTTAAATTCCGCATTGTATTTCTTGCTACTTCACATGTGCTTCTGATCTCATGACTATCACTGCCTTCGATATTAAAGCCACAAGATAGACGAATTGGCTCTCTACCTTAAATTGCCCTATTTGACTGATGTTGGGCATGTTATTGTTTTGACGGTCGATAATCATTATTTTCGTTTGCTTCTCGTTTATTTCTAGTCCGCAAAAAATGGCTTTTATCCTTTTTTTATTAATTAAGGTTAGTCGTTCTGCTGGTCCCATGAGAGCTCTACGCGATATATTCACCATAAATGTTAAATAGAATTGGCGACAGGATACATACTTGTCTGGTTCTTTTATTAATGCTAAACCCATCGGATGTTCGATCTTCAATTTTCACCATTGCTCTGTTTTTCTCATTTAGATGATAAATTAAGCCAATTAGGTGATCTGATACACCCATTTCCTGCAGAACGAATAAATGAGAACACATAAATACCGCACGGGAAACCGATCCTTCTCAGAAAGACACGAACCTCACAACAGTAAGCACCGAAGATGCCAAATGAGACTTTGGCGAAACGTTTGCAAGCCTTCGATCGGAACCAGTTCGATAAGTGGATGTACTTCCGGAAAAAACCGGAATTATATATATACCGTTATTATATAACTATATATATATATATATATATATATATATATATATATATATATATATATATATATATATATATATACACATATATTTATCTACTGAATAATAATTTTTCTTTATTGCAATATATTTAATATATTTGCATTTTTTATCGGGAATCCTTAAATTCTTGAGCCTTGTAAAAAACCTTTAAAATGATAAAATGGTGAAGAATCGTTATTCAAATTTATAAAAGTAATCATTATTATACATATATATATATATATATATATATATATATATATATATATATATATATATATATATATATATATATATATATATATATATATATATTTCAACGGATACCAAAGTGTTCCCTTAAACTGATTTTGTGGAAAACAAGATGGGTATTATATATCCCAACTGAGACGAAGGTCGAGAAAGCAGTAAGATTAATGGATCCCAGACGGAGATTTTGTCGAATTTGGAACATAAGAGGAGGGCTACCAGAAAATAAACACGGGGTACGAAAATAAACAATATCACTGATTGATATCGGATCAAAGGGCAATGAATAAATAAAAAAAAAGTGAAAATATCCTTGAATGTTGCATTATGAAGTTTAGAGCGTCGTTCATAAAAAATAAACCGTATGCAACATATGTCCTGATAAATAGCCAATGGATCCATATAGATCTCTAAAATGAAATTTGTATACAACTAAATCCAGAAATTTATAAGAATTATCACTTAATAATGCTTAAAGCTTCCTAAAAGCACAATCGCTACATATTTATGGGCTAAACATATAAAAACTTGTTTTGCAAACCTTTTGGCAAATTTAGCGCATCTTGGTAATATCTGAGTATTTTTTTTGGCTTAGTTTCTTGAAGGCAGATTCTTCATAGAAAAACCCAAGGCAGCCCTTTCTACGACAAAGAAGTCGATTGATTCGAGAGTCTCCCAGGGGCCAGCATGTACATAACCAATGCAATAAAATGCAGTAGCGGGGAATCCATTTTTTCCGAATTATGGGCTAAATATCCTTGTTCGTGACGTCATTTTGAATGCCACTTGTCTGAAAAACACTGCAGGTAGAGTTTCAACGCTGCTGTTAATTGGCTGCATTTGTAGACTCTGTAGGTAAATCCAAAAAGGTCTCGTTTGAGTTATTAATGAACTAATTTCATTAGAAATAACTAGATACGTCTAAAGTGCTTCCCAATAGGGATGATAAAATTTTTACAGCTAATGGCGGGTATATTTTGTATCCAATTCTTGACATTTACTGTCAGTTGTTTTCAGTAAGGTTTGCCATTTTACCACGAACAAGTTTTTTGTTACTACAACGTTTGGAAATTGTCTAAACTCTTTATGAAAATTCGAGAAGTTTCGTTGCTACTCAAAGAGCATTTCGTTCGAAATACGGTCGTCATTCTGCCACCGTCACGACTTTGTAGTGACCGTAGTGAAGAAAATATTGCGGCTGTTCCTGAAAGTGTTACCGAGAACGATAATGTGTCTGTTCCGCGCCATTCTCAAGAGTTGGGCTTATCCAGGATGACCACCTGGCGTATTTTGCGTTTCTATCTCGGTTTACCATACAAGATTGTATTGGCACAAGAACTAAGCCAACTGACTATCGATTACGTCGAGAGTTCACAGATTAGGCGTTGGAAGCAACGGAAAACGATTCAGAGTTTTATCGCAAAATGATCTTGTCCGATGAGGCTAATTTTTGGTTAAACAGCTAAGTCAATAAACAAAATTGTCATTATTAATGTGAGTCAAATCCACAAGTGATTCATCAGGTCCCATTATATCCCGAAAGAATCATTGTTTGGTGTGGATTATGGCACGGTGGCATTATCGGGCCGTATTTTTTCAAGAACGCCGAAAGACGGACCGTGAATGGTCACTGTGAATGGCGACTGAAATTGCTGCGGACGAATTATATTTTCAACAAGATAGCGTGGCGCAATTTGTCACACAGCACGCATTACGATGGACTTATTGAGCAATCAAGTCGGAAAATCGGTAATTTCACGGAATGGCCCACAAAGATCTTGTGATTTAACACCTTTAAATTATTTTCTTTGGCGCGATGTTCAATTATAGGTTTATATCAACAAACCTAATTGTTAATGAACTTGAGGCCAATATTTGAGCAGCCATAGTTGCCATAGTCGCTCCACCGAGTTATTGAAAACTGGGTCAATCGGATTGACCAGTGCAAGAAGAGTCGAGGTGGTAACTTGGCTGATATTTTGTTTAAATCATAAATGGCATAAAATATACCATCTAATAAAAAATGATGAGCACCATTGTCGGCCGAATTTTTTGTGTTTTTGAGCTTGAATCCACCAGTTTTTCCAAAATGAAATCTTGCACAGAAAATATGAAATGTCCTATCTTAACCACGAAGTAAAATTCTGGTAACATCTTCGGTGAGTTAGCGTCCAACATTTTCAATCTACAATCCCGTTTTGGGGATGATTGCATATAATAGAAGCAAGAACCCAAGTGCTAATTCATAAGCCTGGCTATGAATGAAATTAAGTGTGCCGTGATATAAAAAGCTCATTTTTCTGATTCTCTATTTTAATAATTATCCACCATTTCGAAATTGCATTTAAATTTTTCTAATTATATCTAAGAAATATCCGATTTATATTTCCGTGAAAACCACATTTTATTCTTAAAAATCTTTTGTGGAAAACAATACTGATAGTGTATATCTCATCGGCGACAAAAATCGAGAAAACGCTAAGATTGATGGATTTCAGCTGGAGGTTTTGTCAGATCTGGGGCAGAGGACGTGGGAAGGTGGGTCAAAACAGTTGGTGCGCCAAAATAAACAAGATGAGTCTTTGAAATTGTACAAAAGAACGATGAAGAGGGCAGTGAAAATAGAAATAACCTTCAATTTCGCATAAGGTGGTATTGGGGTCGGATTTTTTATTAAGACCGAAAAGAAACATTTATTAACTGTCGCATTTAAGAACTTTGTATGGTGGCGTTAATATACAAAGTTGACAAAGTTGAGGCGTACTGTGAAGTTTAAAATTTGATGAAACTTACAAGGGTATAATAAAAGTATTTGCGTTTTTGAGGTACTTGTAGTTATTCACAGTTTAAAAAAATATATGTCTGGAGGTTATTCCTTGAAGTATTCCTGTTATTTTTGATACCTTAACCCATCTTTGAGTCAGTAATTATTTTCCTTTTCAGTACCATGATGAGGTACTTGAATTTCTTTTCTCATAAAAAGTAAGTAATGGATCGGAACAAATAGTAATTTGACCGAGCAAGGTCGGGGCTGAATGCTGGGTGAGGGAGAAGTTTAAAGTTCAATTAGTTCATTTTTTAGGTGATCAGATGTGAACTATATTGCACCGCGTTGTTTTGCTACAGGAGGACTTTTTTACGGTCAAAAAGCAAATGCCAGTTAACAGTAGTGTGGGACACTATCGGGCATCGAGAAATTGCAGTTGGCTAATCTTCCCCTATCTCCAAAACTCATGTCTCCCTCCCGTAACGTTTTGAACCAGAGCTGAGCGGTGTGGATTGATACGGCACCTTTCCTGCATTATTTCTTCTTCTATTATTCTTTTTAAAAGAATATCTAAAAATTTGCGACTTATTTGACTCATTTTAACGTTTTCGTTAAAAACCATCGACTCGAATATTCCGCAGTGGAATCGCTTTGATACTGAATAATAAATTTATTTATAAACAAAAGAAAAAACGCTAAAACTTTTATTATAAATACCCCAGTATAAATTTACGAAATTACTTTCGTAAATTTAACCATCATTTTTAAATAAAATAGTTTTCCTTAAGACACGTTGCAACTATTTCCAGGAAAAACAGGTAAGAACTGCTGACGTTATTAAAATTCAATTTTTTTTGTTTCATTGACCTCTTATCGGTAGGTATATCTTAGGGATTCTTTGAAAACAAAATTTTATATTTTTATAGCCATTTATTCCATACGTTTCAACATAAATTCAGTTTTTGTTACAAAAAATGAAATCTTACTCATTATTGTCATTTAATGTCAAAGTTGAAACTACTAGCACTAATTTTTCACACCATAACATGTTTTAAACAATAATGTGTAAGAATTCCGTAGCTGGTTCCTTGTGAAACATCTTGAAAATACTAGGATTTTAAATGATACACTTTTAGCTTTTTAATGTTTCAAACGTTTATTATAGATTTTGCTCTGCATATGTTTCGCCTTGTTAGGGTTTTTTTAAGAGTAGCTTGAACTAATACTAAATACATCATTAAAAAGCTTCATGTCACATTAAGAAAGTGATGATTAATTTTAATATTAATTAAATATTCAAAATGTCGACCGAATTAGAGTCTATGCAAGCCCGGAAGCACTGTTTTAACCTATTTTCCCGAACACGTTGAAACAGTCCTGGTACATTTCTAATCTGGTTGGTAGCAGCTTCTCTGTAAATATGAAATATATCATGATATTCGCGTATAGAATTCAAATTTTGTTTTAAACGCATTTTAAATACACATAGTGACACACTGAATTATTTGTCTCTAATACTTTTTGCCGTGGGAATTATTTCAATTAGTCAATGTGTGATGCCATTTCTATTTCGGCGTGATTCTTCATTTGTAAAAATTGTTTTAAAAATGTCATCCGTTTATTTGTAATATATTGGTTAATTAATAATCAACTATTATTTGCCAAATAAGCTTTTACACATATTTGATGATTTACATCAAAGATCATTTACATCATTTGATCATTTACATAATGATTTACAACATTATCATCATCATCATCATTTACAGATTTTCGATTGGTGATTTAATAAGTTTGTAATTTTTTTCGCGAAAACCCTTAAGAATGGTTGATTAAATTTATAAAAGCTATTTCTCTCACCTCCTGTACACTGATGTACACTGATGCGAGATTTCTTTAATTATAATTTATAATTATAATTATTGCTTACTCATAATTCTGAAGGGTATAATACACAAAAATATCGTACATGTTTGTCCAAATCTAGCAGTAAGAATAATAATTTAGCAAGACTCGTTCTCGTTTCTAAATTATTTGTATTCCAAATCAATTCGAACTAATTAGTTGATTTATCGACTCTAGCTATATTTTAAAATCCTTTTCTGAATATTATTTGTTTAAACAAAATACAAAATAATAGTTTAATCATTGAGATTTATTTTATTTTCTTCAGCTTCAATAGACTCAAAACGTTTCCCACGAAATGGTAATTTGAGTTATTCTTATATAAATGTATACATTTCTTAGTGAAACTGAAGTTGTTGCATATAAAGGATCTCTTCAAAACCTTTTAGTGTGGTGGATCGGTCCATATTTCTTCTTGTTGCCGTTCTCATAATGGTTGGTTAGTGTTCGCCTTTTCAACTGTTTCCCTTCACCTTCTCATATCTGCGATCCGTCTTATATTTTCTTCCACCTGTTGTTTTCATCTGACTCTAGGTCGCTCTTTAGGTCCGTTCTGTCTTGGTTTCCATGTTGTTATGCCTCTTCGTAATCTTTATTAATGCATTTTTTCTCTTCGCATAATGTGTCCGTACCATCTTATTATTTGTGCTTTAATTGTTCTCACTGTATTTTCCTTTCCCAACAGCTTATCAAACTTAAAATTGATCAGGGTTCTGAACTCGTTTCCCACTTTCTTTGCTCCCATTATTGTTTTTCTTCTTTTGCTGTGTTATAGTTTTTGCGGCATATGTTACTATTCATTTTATTATTGTCTTGTATTCCTTCTGCCCAATCTATTGTCTTTCAGGAATTATTTTTTGCTATAGAATGCTTTATATCCTTTCTGTATCTTTTGTTTTGTATCTCAAGTTCCCCATTTTTTTTAACGATTATGACTCCCATATATTTAAATGTTCTCAGCTGTTCGAATTTATAACTTCCGCACCCCAAATTACTCAATATTTTAATATTTCTACTGCAGTACATATATTTTGTTTTCTGCTCATTTATGCTCAGCCATTTTTTCTTATACTCGCGATCGATTGGATTACGCGCTGTATTTCTCTATATTCTCTAGGAATTTTTGCAACATCATTCGCCGTTGCCTCCATCTGTGCTAAGTGCTTATTTATGGTTTCTATATGTCGTATACGATTTTCGTTACTATGTTATCCAGTACTATTATGAATAATAGTGCCGATGGAGTATGTCCCTTACTCCTATTTTTGATTTTTATGTTATTCGTTATTCTTTGCTTCGCGCATATATTTGCTTCAGATTAATTAATTCATATCAATCTTCTAATCTTTCTGGAAACTTCGATGTTTTTTAGGTCTTCCATGAGTAGTACTCGGTTGATTTTATGGAGAGTGTGCTTAAAATCCATAAAAAACTGTATATACTACCATGTTTGCATATCAAATCATAAACATATATCTCGTCTTCGGTTATGATTTGTTTTATTAATCAATACTAGGTCGATTACCCTAAATAGTTGTAAACAGACTGGTTGATAGATGCCATCAAAACTCATAACAATTAAGTACATTGGTACCAACATATAACAAAAAATAAGTTAATACTTTTTTCACGGACTCGTTAAATGATTATTAAACAAATTCTGCTATTTATTTGACAGAACCTCTGTATAGAACCTCTTTCCTAATTATCTATGTTATTACATTTCCACCATCTAAAAATTGCATTTAATTTCATCCAATTATACTCAGCAAATATTCGATTTATATTCGCATGAAGACCAATTTTTTTCCTTTTAAAATCCTTTTGTGGAAAACAAGATGGATATTGTACACCTAAATGGAGACAAAGGTCGGGAAAACGGCAAGATTGATGGATTCCAGCCGGAGATTTTGTCGGATCTGGAGCCGAGAACGTTGGGCGATAGACCAGAAAGAATTGGTGCGGCGAAATAAACACGAACATGGTGTCTGTTTGAAATTGGACTAAAGGACGACGAAGGAAGTGGAAGAAGTAGAAATAAACTTCAATTTCGTATAAGGCCGTTTTGGAGTCAGGTTTTTTTTATAATAATGTAAAAGAAAGAACGATGTTCATTGGTGCAATATGAACCTTTGCATGGTGATATTGAAACATAAGGTTCGTACAAACTGTGAGGTCTGAGGAACAAAGAAAATATTTGCACCCAATTTTATGAATATAATAAATTTTAGCTCTACAAGCCGAGTTGGCCCATGGCTTGGTTTGATCTGGTCACCCAACCAGGTGTAGGCTGCGACCGACGTCGCTTAATTTCAGTTATCGATAACTAATGTTCGACATTATGCGGCTAGCTCTTTGGTTATACACTCAATTTATGTATTGGAATTAAACTGAAAATATACTTACTCTGTAGCATATCTCGAACACAAAAACTAATTTATTGTATACCTTTATGTTTCTGAATGTGACTATAAAATAATGTTGCACTGTAAACTGTTTAAAATAAATTTATTTTCTTATATGAGGTATTTTTCGTATGCTACTAAGCTAAGTGAAATTCTTTTGATTATCCTGAAGTGCTAAAAATGCAACGACAAAAGATTTTAACAATCATAAAAAACGCTATAATTTCTATCTTAACAAACAAACTGACATAAAACATCTGTCAGATGTAAAGGGCAGTCAGCAACTGAAAGAGTAACTTGTTGTATCGATACGTAAAGCACCCGAATTTTTAAAACATAAGTTCTTTTACTTTTTGAACATAGTAGTAAGTCATCGCGCCATCTTTTTCTTGGATGTCCTAGAGTCGTTCTCCTATTAAGCGATTTATCTGTTTCGATTCTCACTACCCTGTTGTTTACAATCCTTCCAATATGTTGATTCCATCCTATTTTTCTTTGTTTTATCCACTGGTTAATTAATACAGTTTTCCATATGCGCTTTATCTCTATATTTCTTTCTCTATCTCTTAGTGTCTTGTTATTCTTGTTAAAGTTTCATTGATTCCAACATTATCTCTGTTACACTTGTATCTGGTCTTGTTTCAAACGTACCTGTCATTACTGATGGTATTACACTTGTATTATTAGGGCAGTATTATTACTGCCCTAATATGATTCTATTGAGAAATCTGCCTATCCTATTTACTTTGTTGATCTAGTGTTTTAGTTTAGTTTCTGTATCTTTCTGTCACTTAATATCTTAACGTCTAGGTAACTGGCCTCCATTACTTGCTCCAATGATTTTATGTTCGACTACTAACTTACATCAAATTGATTTTTTCGCTATTATTATTATTATTTTCGTTCATTTTTTGGTTCAGATTATCGTATTATATTGTATTACTCTCATGTAGAACTCGTTTGCAGATCGCTCTCGATTTTGGTTATTATTACGTACTCATATCATTTAGCGTAGTATATCATTTCCTATTTTAAGACTGTTGAAGCATCTTAAGTGCGATCAGCAAATGCGATTAATGAAATAATATTTTAACATTCAAACGGTTATGTTGAGGTCGGATGCGATCACTGGGTACCTATTTTGTTTACTTCTCATCACCACCCTTTCCAATAGCCACGAGAAGACAAGGGACCCTACCAGGCAGTATCCAGGAGACCGTCAGAGGAGTTGCATCTCCTTGGTAACTGGCCTTAAACTACGGTGTTTATTTTTAATCAGCCTTACCCAAAAATGAGGATATGTTTTCTGCAATATACAGGCCTCCTGTATTTCGTTGCACTATGTCGAGGAAAAGATTTGCCTTTCTTGTTGAAAACTGGCGATTCGATGACAAAATAACAAGATAGGTCCGGAAGTCCCCCCGACAAATTTGTCGCATTTAGAGAATTATGGGATATTTTTGGAAACAATTGCTTAAACAACTACAGTCCTTCAGAATATGTTACAGTAGACGAAACTTTACTCAGTTTTTGGAGTTTCGGTAAATTTTTTATTTTCATGATATGATCCATGCATGTCACTTTATAAACAAATAAACTAATTTATTAATAGAATCCTTTTTCTTTTTAACTCATAAAAATGTGTTTTTTTGAGGGCGGGGTCGGATCCGACCACACCTTATTATTTATGTTGAAGAAATCCACCTTACCTTTAGAGGTTTAAGATAACTCCTCCCTCTTGTATTTGTCGAGCAGAGGGAAGTGGTGCGAAGCGCTTGACTCACCCCGTTGGCGGTCAAGCAGTGGAAACACTAAGGAAGAGAAGATTGTGGTTTTAGGCTAGTGTCAGTCAAGGCCTCCTGGGTGGCACGACCTATGCGCCTCTTAATTTTGCCGCCACTTCATTCACGTCCTGGGAACTAGTACCCACGGCTCCTTCAGTTGAATTATGGAAGTCGAAGAGTTAGCAGCTATAACGTACTTTCATTTTGTGCAACGGGAAAAAATAATAAATAGACCGTATTGGGAGTATCTCTTATTAAGAGAGAAAAAGGAAAATAGCTATCCTCATTTTATATAAGATTCTGATAAAATGTTCAATTTCCTCACAGATTCCATTCTTGGGATAACACGTGGTAGGCTGATTAGAAAATCATAACTCAATGGGTGGCGCCACCTGTTGGGTGGCAGGAGAGTCGCCGATGGTCGGCCAGGCCGCGTCACTTGTTGAGTAGTACCACCCCGTGTGAACGCCTAAATTAAACTATCCTCATTGAGTCTTAGGTCACGCCATCCAGAAGGCTTCGTCGGAATTACCTAATCACGGGAATTTTATCCTATCTGTCAAAAATGTGGCGGGGTTGTTTTAGAAAATAAAGTCGGGTGGTTTGGAGGGCGCAAACGCGAACGAGCGTATACATTTTAAGTTTGTTATTACCCATTCTATGCTCCTTTTTTTATATTTCTCATAATTTCGTCCATGATGACGTTAAATAAAATTGAACAAATGAGTAAATAAACTAATTTATAACTAATAATGATATAAATGAATTAATTATTAATAACATTTACCAAAGTTGTTATTTAAAATTTATGAATACTATTTTGTTTTTACGTATAAAGCCAAATCTTCAAATTCGTTCCTTCTCTGGAGGTAAAATGGGCCATTTCTCAAATCGTGTGCCGAATAAATTCGAGATACATCTGCAACCACAGAAACGACGGTATTATTTTTAGCTCCTTTATTCCAGCGGAAAGCTTTATATCGCATGGCGCTCGTGATAAATGTTTTACAAACTGTTTTTAGTTCCAGAGTTATTAAATTATTTCGTCTATGGAGAAAATACAAATAATTGTATGTCATGCGATCTAGTGTAATTTTGTAGAATTTACTATTTAATTCAATTTTAAGTGTTTATTTCTCTAATGTCAAGATGCCTCTGGGGAGTTGAAATTGTTAATATTAAAAATGAAATTTTCTGAATTGTTTCGTCTCTTAGATGAAAAGCTCTGGCGGAGACGCAGGTTGTTGTGCGTTCTACATGAGATTGTGGAAACCAGTGGTTGGGGGTGTATAACTTCCGACTACTGTTGTCTCATTGGATACAGTCCAAAGAAATCAAAAAGCGGTAAAAAAAAGTTAGGTCTGTTTTCAAATTTTGTTACTGTTAATAACTTTATTTTTCAACTTTTATATAAATGATCTTTGGTAAAATTACTTATTTTAACGAGTTAAATTTTATTGTTAAAATAAATGACTCAACTTTGAAAACACCTTATATATATATATATATATATATATATATATATATATATATATATATATATATATATATATATATATATGTATATATATATATATATATATATATATATATATATATATATATATATATATATATATATATATGTTATATATATATATATATATATATATATATATATATATATATATATATATATATATATATATATATATATATATATATGTTATATATATATATATATATATATATATATATATATATATATATATATATATATATATATATATATATATATATATATATATATATATATATATATATATATATATATATATATATATATATATATGTTGATTGATCTCTATATATAGATTGATATATTAGTCGAACAAATTCATTGCATAGGGATAAAAGTTCGGATACAAGCACCGGTATTGTGGGAAGGCGTAGTATCTATTTTATAAGACGATTAAAAGAGAGATCTATTACTGACCTATAAACTTCTAGCAAGAGATTGAAACTTATCGTTTTCGAATATAAATTTGTTCAAACAAACAGTCTTACATTAAATCTCTTTTGACTATTGTTAACTGCTTTAGTGACAGAATGTAATGACCTATTTATATATTCACACAGATTTTTGGCCACTACGGGAATAGTCAGAAAAGTTTCTAGTCCCAACATCAGGATGGCGGAATGGACTAGAATCGAATATCGAATATCGAATTATCGAATCGTTATTAAATTTTTGCATTTGAAAGACAATACGGCTACGCAACACAAACGCATTATATTACCAGAATATGTTCATGCTGAGGTAGGAAACTTTGCAGACTACCCTCGTAAATGCTGATGTATTTGGCATCGTTTTTTAAATATGCAAGAATGTCCTTACAAGCTATCATTCTTAAAGCCCGGATCGTAGCCCTCATATTGCTGAAACATTATCACTTCCGCTGAAAAATTATTACTTAGAGTGATTTTTTCTTTATAATGTACTTAATTGTAATAACTGTTAATACACTTTTAGTATTAGCTTGTAATTCTTTTAGTAAATAATTCCTGGCAGAAATTTTACTTTATGAACGTCACGTACACTAAACGTATTGTACATCCTTGCACTATTGAATTATTAGTCTTTGTAAAGAATTGAAATAATTTTAAATGCTTATTACCAGATGGTTGGCATATCCTGCTATCCGGCGATTCGAAGAGCGAAATGCAGTGTCAGCTCGAGCGGTTAATATTTGGATAGGTGACTCTCCGTTGAGAAACCACGTAATAGTGTAAAACCCGATAATGAATCACCCTGTTACGCCAGTTCGAAGTTGTGTAAGGCTGTATGCCTTTTCAGAGCTATTCTAGGTATATCACTCAACAGATTCGATAGAAGATTAAGCACAAACCAAATGTTAATAGTCCCACGAGTTAATGCCCGAATAGTGAAACGCTTCAATTCTAAATCATTTACCTTTACTTCATAAATGCTTATTGTGCGACTAATTCATTTGCCAACACTTGTTTGATAAGATCTATGAGCAGAGTTCATTTCCAAATTTTCTTATTTCTCCTTTAGATGTACAATTTACTACTTCGGGAAGCACTGACACATCTTTGGACATTTGTAAGATGTATTACCACAACCGCTACAGCTCTGACATTACATCAGCATTGTTTAATTTATTTTGTTTGTTGCAAATCTGTAAAGTCTTTATAAAAAGACCATTTATAAAAAAAAGTTTAATAAAGTTATTTTATTGCATTAAAATTCTTTTAAATTTATTTCGTGATAAAAATTTAAAAAATTCTGTGGACAACCCTGTAGCAGAAGAAAAAAAATTATACGTTAGTTTTAATAGTTTATTCTTCTTGGAGATTTGTTGAAGTCAGAACTACTGGAAGACGGATGATGCATATCTAGGATGTACAGGTTAAATTAAAAAGTAAAACGTACTTTATAATCTAATCGATCACGTTTGTGTGCAATATATCTATACCGGTTTGTTTGCAATTCTTGAAGTCATTTTTCAGTCGAATTCCCAATAACTTTCAGTAAGACTTACTACAATCTATGGTTTGTTAACTTTATTAATGATTGTAGCAATACTGGATGATTATGAGAATTTTTAATCAGAATAGGCATATATTTTTGTGACAATTATCAAATTAATCAGATTTAAATATTGTACCTGACAAAAATTTGAATTTGAACACAAGATTTTATTTTTATTTAACTCGAGGGTTATGTAAAAATACTGAGAAACAAGAAAATAGTAAGTGAAAATATTCTATGTAAGGTGTGAAATCGCACTATCTTTATTGCCAATTTGTGTCCATTTCTCGATCATTGTTTCACCATTTGTGAAACCACACCAGTGTACCACCACGCCATCTAGCGTGTTCGTACGTAACGCTAGAGTAATAAGGGGTGTCACAGAATGTTTTTCGTTTTTATTTTGACTGTTACACGCCAAACACAGATAGCCGAGGGAAAGGAGTGGTGTCAAATACTTGACGGGCTTTTTAACTTTAGTAACGATGGATTGTTTCACGGGAGCGTGCATTTTACGTGCGAGTGTTTTATAAAAACAACGATTCCTACATTATTGTTCGACGTCTGTACAGGACACATTTTAATTTAGCGACCATGAGAAATGTGCCAAGTGCGAATTTAATCAAGCATTGGGTACGCAAGTTTGAAAAGACTGGAAACATAATGCCGGACGATCAACAGGGCGCAAAAGGACATCAAAAACGAGCAAGAATGTTGACCGCGTTCACTAGTTAGAGACGATCCTCGACAGTCTCTACGACTCTGCGCAGCTTCTCTACATTTGGACAGATCCACGATTCATCGCATTATTCGCAATAATATTTACATTTCCATCCCTATAAAATTGATATTGTGCAAGAGATGAAGCCCCCTGTTCCAGCTAAACGAGTCAAATTCGGTAGGACAATGAAATATCGTTTTAGGAGTTTCAGTAACATATGGTTTTCTGATGAATCGAATTTTCACATCAAAGGCCACGTGAATAAACAAAATCGCAGATATTGGGCTCTCGACTAAAGCTGGAACTGCACCAGAAACCATTACACATTGTTTAGGCTGCCATATCAAGCGAAGGAATTATCGGCCCCTATTTTTTGAGGATAACCGTGGTCGTGCTCAGACTGTTAATTCCGATCGTTATTGCCATATGATCCGAACTTTTTTGGCTCGAAAACTCGATTGGCTATAACCGCAACACAGTTTTCCAACAAGATGGAGCAACTGAGTTACGAATGATTCTTTAGGAGCTCTTCATGGTTTATTCACTGAAATAGTGATTAGTCGCCGAGGGTCAACTGGCCACCGAGGAGTCCAGATTTAACACCTGCTGATTTTTTCTTATGGGGCTATTTAAAAAGAAAGGTTTTTAGCCCATTTACACCCAACTTTAATGTTTTAAAGCAAAGAATAACAGACGAAATCCATGTGATTCCAAGAGCGATACTCCAGTGAGTGATTAAACATATTAATTCCAGGCTAAATAAGTGTGAAAAAGCGGATGGTGCGCGTTTACGGATGGCTGTTTTTCATAAATAAACATTCAAAAACTACTCTGTAATTTAACAGCAATTAAAGAAGTTTAGTTAATTCTGATGTTTTATTTTTCAAGTATCAAAAATTAATACTATTCTCACACCGTTTACTATAGAAAGCATCAGAACTCTAGGATATAACCTGGTAAAGAGTTTATTATCATATCGTTACGGCGCATCTTATTGACTGAAACCTTCTGAAAAAAAAACGGACTGACAATGATTACTTCTCAAGATCCGTATCAAACAGTGATGAAGCTATCAAGATGAAAATGTATCTCGTTACATAAATTGTTCGTAAACATAATTATTCGACAAAAACTGACATGGTCAAAATAGCGAAGTACTGTTAGTAAATAGAACAAAAATTTATTCAACATATATGAATCGCAGTTTACATATATGTGAGCTTGGTAATTGTTTAGAGAATGTATTATCAAATTAGTAACCTCGAAGAGATTTACCACTATACACCAAATCACTTTTTAAAGGTCTCGATTAAAAGTATTCAGATTCAATGCTAACATGGTTAGCGAAACGCGCACCGAGAAGTTAAAAAAAGTGATTTGGTGCTTAGTGGTAAATCTCTTTGAGTTTAGTGCTTCACACTGTAGGTTCCAATAGAAGAATAGAAAATTATTATACAAATCCAATAGTCAGTTATTGGGTAAGCTTGCGGATTTATGAATTAAAATGTAATAATTCTGATCATAAATATGTTGGTTAAACAAGAAGGACAATAGCAACAAGATTAAAAAACATATGGATCAACTAACATAGAATAGGCCAGACAGATTTATAAAACTTACCACAAAGTAGATTTGAACAATTATAGCCACATCTAACAATAGTCTAAATGAAGGACCAATCTGATACAGTTCTTTGTTTATTTTAATCACGTAGTTCTGAATTTTTAGCGAATTTGATACTTTTTTCCGCAAGAAGCGGAAGTATAAATTGTAAACGAATAGTTTAGGCTTTACTTTTAATCACTTTCTGATGATACTAACGCGATTAGCGATACGCGCGTCGAGTGTGTTCAATCAACTTGGCGTGCGTGGAAAATTCATTATAATTCCTTAGTTTGCCTAGGTCTTTTGTCAATATGTGGTTCTGGATAGCATTAATTATTAACCACGTCAACGAAATGATGTTAATGGAGCATTATTTGAAACACTATAACTTATTGATTTGAGTTTTGTTGAGAAAAACAGGGTGCACTAGTTTGGTAGTTTGCTGTTTTGTAGCGAATGGTGGAATGTTTTAATTAGATCGCGAATGATAAAATAAATAAATTTAATGATCTAGTTGCGTTGCTTGATCATGTAGCTTTTTATTATTATTCATGTATGGGCCCGGGTGGACCACGCGAAGTACAATTAGAGGCGTTTGTTGTTGTTAGCCTTCCTTTGCGCCCGTACTAATTTCATTCTTTCGCTATGAGGTTTTTTTCTTTCGTCAGACCAAGTTGTTCCAGTCTTCCTACATTTTTCTCTCTGGCCAACCTTCCAAACGTCAACCTTGTGTCTGAAACAGCCTCTATCCTGAATTTCACTTTGTGTAATATTTGCTGATCTTAGGTCCTCTTTAATTGCAGAAATCCATTTAATTATTTCTACTTTAGCTCTACTCCTATTTTCATAAAATTCGACTATTTGTCTAGTTAGCCTACTCGGATTCATCCATTTTATGTGTCCGTAAAACTTAAGTCTTCTTTTTCTCATATCGCTATGTATATCTGTATATTGTTTGATTTCTTGGTTTTCTCGAAGTCGGTATGTTGTTGTATTTATTTGTTTGGGGCCTAGGATTTTTCTTATGATTTTTCTTTCCTTCTTTTCAATGTCCTCGATGTCTCTTTTTCTATTCAAAATGAGCGTTTCTGCCCCATATAGACATTCTGGCTTAATAACTGTGTTGTAATGTCTCAGTTTTGTGTTTTTAGATAGGCATTTTTTGTTGTAAATATTTTGTGTAAGTCTCAATGCCGTTTCCATTTTTTGACATCTACTCTTATTGGCCGCTTTTTCCAACCCATTTTCCATGATTATTTCACCCAAATATTTGAATTCAGAGACTCGTCGGATATTACCATATTTTGTTTTTAGAAATGGTGTTCTTAGTCTGTTGCAAGTCATGTATTGTGTCTTTTCAAAAGAAATTTGGAGTCCTACCTTTTCTGCTATTTCTTTTAGAATTTCAATCTGTTTCTGTGCCGTTAATACATCTTGAGCCAAAATTGCTAGATCATCAGCAAACGCCAGACAATCAATTTTGATGTTGGTTCTCCCCAGTTTAATGGGCTGGTCAATATTCAGGGCCGACTTTTTTTCACGCCACTCCTGTATTACTTTTTCTAGAACACAGTTAAATAAGAGTGGCGAGAGTCCATCCCCTTGTCTCAATCCAGTTTTAATTTTGAAGGGCTCTGAGATGTCACCCATGAATTTAACTTTTGACCTTGTGTTAGTTAATGTTGCTTTAATAATTGCCAGCCTTTTCGGATCTAGTCCTTGTTCTTTCAAGATTCGGAATAAAGATTCGCGGTCTATAGAATCATATGCTTTTTTGAAATCCACAAATGTACAGACGAGATTTTTATTGTACAGTTTTTGATGTCTTAGGATCAACTTTAGATTCAGGATCTGTTCAGGGCAGGATCTGCCCGTTCGAAAACCTGCTTGATATTCACCAATTTTAGGTTCCAACTGTCCTTGTGCTCGGTCTAGTAGACATTGAGATAGAATCTTGTAACAAACTGGGAGAAGAGATATCCCTCTATAGTTGTTTACATCCGTTCTATCTCCTTTCTTGTGTAGTGGATGGATTAGAGCATCTTTCCAATCTTCCGGAATCCGTTCGGTTCGTCAAACGTCTTGTAGAATTTTGGTTATTTCTTTGATTGTACCTGGACCAGCGGATTTCAAAAGTTCAGCAGTGATTCCATCTTCACCAGAAGCTTTGTTATTTTTAAGCCGCTTGATTTGCCTAATTATTTCATCTTCATTCGGTGGTAATGAATCTGGGTTTGTTTGTTTAGGTTTTATTTTCGTTGGGTCGAACTTTGGTATTAGTAGTCTCTTTTGAATAAGTTTTAGAGGTTTTAAGCTAAGTTTGATTCAGTCAAGTAGTGATCCGTGTCTATGTTAGCTCCTTTCCTGACTTGAACATTCAAAATCTCTTTATAATTGGGGTACGAAATGGCAACATGGTCAATTTGAAATTCACCTATGTACGTGTTTGGGCACCCCAGGTCTTTTGTTTTGTTATTTTCTTCTTAAAATGTGTTGACATTATTTTTAGATTAAACTGCGAACATAGTTCAACCAATCTTCTACCATTATGGTTAGTCCATTTATGAGCGGGAAAACTGCCGACTGTTTTCCTGTACTTTTTTTCTTTCCCCAGTTGGGCGTTGAAATCACGCAATAGGATTTTTACATGGTTAGAGGGAATTTCAGAGATAGTCTTTTCCAGAATTTCCCAGGACTTATTTACTTTTTCAGGATTAGATTTATTTTCTTCGTTAACTGGGAGGTGTGCATTGATTAATGTATAGTTTTTGTTAGCACACTTGAGGGATAGTGTCATAAGTCGATTATTTACTGGCTGGACATTAGTTATAGAACCAAGAATGTTTCTTGAGATAGCGAAAGCAACACCGAGATGTGGTGTATTTTTGAGTATTCTTTTGTCAGTTTTACTTTTAAAAAGTCTGTAGTTGCCGAATTCCAAGGTGTTATCATCTGTCAATCTCTTTTCTTGCAAAGCTAAAATTTGGATTTTTTGCTGATTCAATGTTCGCCCCAATTCGTATAGTTTTCCTGGACGCAGGAGAGAATTGATATTTACCGTTCCAAAGAAAGTTTTTGTTTTCGGTTTCAGACGTTGGCCAGAGGTCTCCGACTCCCTCTGAAAGATTTTGCGTTTAAGCCCGGACGCCCCAGAATCCGAAAGTCCGGTTGTACCAGAAAAGCTGGCAGAGGATTGTCTACCTCCTGGGGTAATTTTGTAATTACTAGAACGCTTCATCTTGTACTTTGAATTAATTGTTTGAACCATGACGGTTCAGAGGTTAAGACTGGAGGGGTTAGTTCCAGAATTTAAATATCAGCCGCACCACTGGTGAACAGACGCTGACCACTCAACCGCTTGATACAAGTCAGACGCTAAGTGGATTTAGTTTTTTTTTGCCTTGGTTCGGGGCTGCTTATTTTGAGATATTCGCAGCTGTCCATTAATATCTAATGGAACTTTCACTATCCACCACCCGTGACCCGTCCAGTACCTTAGGCGAGGTATACTGGACATGTAGCTTTTTATTATATATTTTTCAAGTTTTTAGATGACACTGGTTAATATAAACTTCAAATAGTTCAAGGGAAGAAAAAACTGGTGTGTAAATTCTGGAGTTCTTGTTGCAATGCAGTGTCAGCTCGAGCGGTTAATATTTGGATAGGTGACTCTCCGTTGAGAAACCACGTAATAGTGTAAAACCCGATAATGAATCACCCTGTTACGCCAGTTCGAAGTTGTGTAAGGCTGTATGCCTTTTCAGAGCTATTCTAGGTATATCACTCAACAGATTCGATAGAAGATTAAGCACAAACCAAATGTTAATAGTCCCACGAGTTAATGCCCGAATAGTGAAACGCTTCAATTCTAAATCATTTACCTTTACTTCATAAATGCTTATTGTGCGACTAATTCATTTGCCAACACTTGTTTGATAAGATCTATGAGCAGAGTTCATTTCCAAATTTTCTTATTTCTCCTTTAGATGTACAATTTACTACTTCGGGAAGCACTGACACATCTTTGGACATTTGTAAGATGTATTACCACAACCGCTACAGCTCTGACATTACATCAGCATTGTTTAATTTATTTTGTTTGTTGCAAATCTGTAAAGTCTTTATAAAAAGACCATTTATAAAAAAAAGTTTAATAAAGTTATTTTATTGCATTAAAATTCTTTTAAATTTATTTCGTGATAAAAATTTAAAAAATTCTGTGGACAACCCTGTAGCAGAAGAAAAAAAATTATACGTTAGTTTTAATAGTTTATTCTTCTTGGAGATTTGTTGAAGTCAGAACTACTGGAAGACGGATGATGCATATCTAGGATGTACAGGTTAAATTAAAAAGTAAAACGTACTTTATAATCTAATCGATCACGTTTGTGTGCAATATATCTATACCGGTTTGTTTGCAATTCTTGAAGTCATTTTTCAGTCGAATTCCCAATAACTTTCAGTAAGACTTACTACAATCTATGGTTTGTTAACTTTATTAATGATTGTAGCAATACTGGATGATTATGAGAATTTTTAATCAGAATAGGCATATATTTTTGTGACAATTATCAAATTAATCAGATTTAAATATTGTACCTGACAAAAATTTGAATTTGAACACAAGATTTTATTTTTATTTAACTCGAGGGTTATGTAAAAATACTGAGAAACAAGAAAATAGTAAGTGAAAATATTCTATGTAAGGTGTGAAATCGCACTATCTTTATTGCCAATTTGTGTCCATTTCTCGATCATTGTTTCACCATTTGTGAAACCACACCAGTGTACCACCACGCCATCTAGCGTGTTCGTACGTAACGCTAGAGTAATAAGGGGTGTCACAGAATGTTTTTCGTTTTTGTTTTGACTGTTATACGCCAAACACAGATAGCCGAGGGAAAGGAGTGGTGTCAAATACTTGACGGGCTTTTTAACTTTAGTAACGATGGATTGTTTCACGGGAGCGTGCATTTTACGTGCGAGTGTTTTATAAAAACAACGATTCCTACATTATTGTTCGACGTCTGTACAGGACACATTTTAATTTAGCGACCATGAGAAATGTGCCAAGTGCGAATTTAATCAAGCATTGGGTACGCAAGTTTGAAAAGACTGGAAACATAATGCCGGACGATCAACAGGGCGCAAAAGGACATCAAAAACGAGCAAGAATGTTGACCGCGTTCACTAGTTAGAGACGATCCTCGACAGTCTCTACGACTCTGCGCAGCTTCTCTACATTTGGACAGATCCACGATTCATCGCATTATTCGCAATAATATTTACATTTCCATCCCTATAAAATTGATATTGTGCAAGAGATGAAGCCCCCTGTTCCAGCTAAACGAGTCAAATTCGGTAGGACAATGAAATATCGTTTTAGGAGTTTCAGTAACATATGGTTTTCTGATGAATCGAATTTTCACATCAAAGGCCACGTGAATAAACAAAATCGCAGATATTGGGCTCTCGACTAAAGCTGGAACTGCACCAGAAACCATTACACATTGTTTAGGCTGCCATATCAAGCGAAGGAATTATCGGCCCCTATTTTTTGAGGATAACCGTGGTCGTGCTCAGACTGTTAATTCCGATCGTTATTGCCATATGATCCGAACTTTTTTGGCTCGAAAACTCGATTGGCTATAACCGCAACACAGTTTTCCAACAAGATGGAGCAACTGAGTTACGAATGATTCTTTAGGAGCTCTTCATGGTTTATTCACTGAAATAGTGATTAGTCGCCGAGGGTCAACTGGCCACCGAGGAGTCCAGATTTAACACCTGCTGATTTTTTCTTATGGGGCTATTTAAAAAGAAAGGTTTTTAGCCCATTTACACCCAACTTTAATGTTTTAAAGCAAAGAATAACAGACGAAATCCATGTGATTCCAAGAGCGATACTCCAGTGAGTGATTAAACATATTAATTCCAGGCTAAATAAGTGTGAAAAAGCGGATGGTGCGCGTTTACGGATGGCTGTTTTTCATAAATAAACATTCAAAAACTACTCTGTAATTTAACAGCAATTAAAGAAGTTTAGTTAATTCTGATGTTTTATTTTTCAAGTATCAAAAATTAATACTATTCTCACACCGTTTACTATAGAAAGCATCAGAACTCTAGGATATAACCTGGTAAAGAGTTTATTATCATATCGTTACGGCGCATCTTATTGACTGAAACCTTCTGAAAGAAAAACGGACTGACAATGATTACTTCTCAAGATCCGTATCAAACAGTGATGAAGCTATCAAGATGAAAATGTATCTCGTTACATAAATTGTTCGTAAACATAATTATTCGACAAAAACTGACATGGTCAAAATAGCGAAGTACTGTTAGTAAATAGAACAAAAATTTATTCAACATATATGAATCGCAGTTTACATATATGTGAGCTTGGTAATTGTTTAGAGAATGTATTATCAAATTAGTAACCTCGAAGAGATTTACCACTATACACCAAATCACTTTTTAAAGGTCTCGATTAAAAGTATTCAGATTCAATGCTAACATGGTTAGCGAAACGCGCACCGAGAAGTTAAAAAAAGTGATTTGGTGCTTAGTGGTAAATCTCTTTGAGTTTAGTGCTTCACACTGTAGGTTCCAATAGAAGAATAGAAAATTATTATACAAATCCAATAGTCAGTTATTGGGTAAGCTTGCGGATTTATGAATTAAAATGTAATAATTCTGATCATAAATATGTTGGTTAAACAAGAAGGACAATAGCAACAAGATTAAAAAACATATGGATCAACTAACATAGAATAGGCCAGACAGATTTATAAAACTTACCACAAAGTAGATTTGAACAATTATAGCCACATCTAACAATAGTCTAAATGAAGGACCAATCTGATACAGTTCTTTGTTTATTTTAATCACGTAGTTCTGAATTTTTAGCGAATTTGATACTTTTTTCCGCAAGAAGCGGAAGTATAAATTGTAAACGAATAGTTTAGGCTTTACTTTTAATCACTTTCTGATGATACTAACGCGATTAGCGATACGCGCGTCGAGTGTGTTCAATCAACTTGGCGTGCGTGGAAAATTCATTATAATTCCTTAGTTTGCCTAGGTCTTTTGTCAATATGTGGTTCTGGATAGCATTAATTATTAACCACGTCAACGAAATGATGTTAATGGAGCATTATTTGAAACACTATAACTTATTGATTTGAGTTTTGTTGAGAAAAACAGGGTGCACTAGTTTGGTAGTTTGCTGTTTTGTAGCGAATGGTGGAATGTTTTAATTAGATCGCGAATGATAAAATAAATAAATTTAATGATCTAGTTGCGTTGCTTGATCATGTAGCTTTTTATTATTATTCATGTATGGGCCCGGGTGGACCACGCGAAGTACAATTAGAGGCGTTTGTTGTTGTTAGCCTTCCTTTGCGCCCGTACTAATTTCATTCTTTCGCTATGAGGTTTTTTTCTTTCGTCAGACCAAGTTGTTCCAGTCTTCCTACATTTTTCTCTCTGGCCAACCTTCCAAACGTCAACCTTGTGTCTGAAACAGCCTCTATCCTGAATTTCACTTTGTGTAATATTTGCTGATCTTAGGTCCTCTTTAATTGCAGAAATCCATTTAATTATTTCTACTTTAGCTCTACTCCTATTTTCATAAAATTCGACTATTTGTCTAGTTAGCCTACTCGGATTCATCCATTTTATGTGTCCGTAAAACTTAAGTCTTCTTTTTCTCATATCGCTATGTATATCTGTATATTGTTTGATTTCTTGGTTTTCTCGAAGTCGGTATGTTGTTGTATTTATTTGTTTGGGGCCTAGGATTTTTCTTATGATTTTTCTTTCCTTCTTTTCAATGTCCTCGATGTCTCTTTTTCTATTCAAAATGAGCGTTTCTGCCCCATATAGACATTCTGGCTTAATAACTGTGTTGTAATGTCTCAGTTTTGTGTTTTTAGATAGGCATTTTTTGTTGTAAATATTTTGTGTAAGTCTCAATGCCGTTTCCATTTTTTGACATCTACTCTTATTGGCCGCTTTTTCCAACCCATTTTCCATGATTATTTCACCCAAATATTTGAATTCAGAGACTCGTCGGATATTACCATATTTTGTTTTTAGAAATGGTGTTCTTAGTCTGTTGCAAGTCATGTATTGTGTCTTTTCAAAAGAAATTTGGAGTCCTACCTTTTCTGCTATTTCTTTTAGAATTTCAATCTGTTTCTGTGCCGTTAATACATCTTGAGCCAAAATTGCTAGATCATCAGCAAACGCCAGACAATCAATTTTGATGTTGGTTCTCCCCAGTTTAATGGGCTGGTCAATATTCAGGGCCGACTTTTTTTCACGCCACTCCTGTATTACTTTTTCTAGAACACAGTTAAATAAGAGTGGCGAGAGTCCATCCCCTTGTCTCAATCCAGTTTTAATTTTGAAGGGCTCTGAGATGTCACCCATGAATTTAACTTTTGACCTTGTGTTAGTTAATGTTGCTTTAATAATTGCCAGCCTTTTCGGATCTAGTCCTTGTTCTTTCAAGATTCGGAATAAAGATTCGCGGTCTATAGAATCATATGCTTTTTTGAAATCCACAAATGTACAGACGAGATTTTTATTGTACAGTTTTTGATGTCTTAGGATCAACTTTAGATTCAGGATCTGTTCAGGGCAGGATCTGCCCGGTCGAAAACCTGCTTGATATTCACCAATTTTAGGTTCCAACTGTCCTTGTGCTCGGTCTAGTAGACATTGAGATAGAATCTTGTAACAAACTGGGAGAAGAGATATCCCTCTATAGTTGTTTACATCCGTTCTATCTCCTTTCTTGTGTAGTGGATGGATTAGAGCATCTTTCCAATCTTCCGGAATCCGTTCGGTTCGTCAAACGTCTTGTAGAATTTTGGTTATTTCTTTGATTGTACCTGGACCAGCGGATTTCAAAAGTTCAGCAGTGATTCCATCTTCACCAGAAGCTTTGTTATTTTTAAGCCGCTTGATTTGCCTAATTATTTCATCTTCATTCGGTGGTAATGAATCTGGGTTTGTTTGTTTAGGTTTTATTTTCGTTGGGTCGAACTTTGGTATTAGTAGTCTCTTTTGAATAAGTTTTAGAGGTTTTAAGCTAAGTTTGATTCAGTCAAGTAGTGATCCGTGTCTATGTTAGCTCCTTTCCTGACTTGAACATTCAAAATCTCTTTATAATTGGGGTACGAAATGGCAACATGGTCAATTTGAAATTCACCTATGTACGTGTTTGGGCACCCCAGGTCTTTTGTTTTGTTATTTTCTTCTTAAAATGTGTTGACATTATTTTTAGATTAAACTGCGAACATAGTTCAACCAATCTTCTACCATTATGGTTAGTCCATTTATGAGCGGGAAAACTGCCGACTGTTTTCCTGTACTTTTTTTCTTTCCCCAGTTGGGCGTTGAAATCACGCAATAGGATTTTTACATGGTTAGAGGGAATTTCAGAGATAGTCTTTTCCAGAATTTCCCAGGACTTATTTACTTTTTCAGGATTAGATTTATTTTCTTCGTTAACTGGGAGGTGTGCATTGATTAATGTATAGTTTTTGTTAGCACACTTGAGGGATAGTGTCATAAGTCGATTATTTACTGGCTGGACATTAGTTATAGAACCAAGAATGTTTCTTGAGATAGCAAAAGCAACACCGAGATGTGGTGTATTTTTGAGTATTCTTTTGTCAGTTTTACTTTTAAAAAGTCTGTAGTTGCCGAATTCCAAGGTGTTATCATCTGTCAATCTCTTTTCTTGCAAAGCTAAAATTTGGATTTTTTGCTGATTCAATGTTCGCCCCAATTCGTATAGTTTTCCTGGACGCAGGAGAGAATTGATATTTACCGTTCCAAAGAAAGTTTTTGTTTTCGGTTTCAGACGTTGGCCAGAGGTCTCCGACTCCCTCTGAAAGATTTTGCGTTTAAGCCCGGACGCCCCAGAATCCGAAAGTCCGGTTGTACCAGAAAAGCTGGCAGAGGATTGTCTACCTCCTGGGGTAATTTTGTAATTACTAGAACGCTTCATCTTGTACTTTGAATTAATTGTTTGAACCATGACGGTTCAGAGGTTAAGACTGGAGGGGTTAGTTCCAGAATTTAAATATCAGCCGCACCACTGGTGAACAGACGCTGACCACTCAACCGCTTGATACAAGTCAGACGCTAAGTGGATTTAGTTTTTTTTTGCCTTGGTTCGGGGCTGCTTATTTTGAGATATTCGCAGCTGTCCATTAATATCTAATGGAACTTTCACTATCCACCACCCGTGACCCGTCCAGTACCTTAGGCGAGGTATACTGGACATGTAGCTTTTTATTATATATTTTTCAAGTTTTTAGATGACACTGGTTAATATAAACTTCAAATAGTTCAAGGGAAGAAAAAACTGGTGTGTAAATTCTGGAGTTCTTGTTGCAAACTGTTTACTTATATACAGATAATAGAATTAAAAATAAAATATTTCTTAATACTAGAGAAAGCAATATTTATTTTGAGCAAATAAATGAAGAATTTAAATCAAATATATTGGTGATTCACTAAAAACGATATTGGAAAATGTTATATGTTATATGTAACATTTGTTTTTGCATTGCAACAGTGTATTGGAAGATTAATTAGGGTTGACACAGAAATAAAAGATTAAACGGAAATATAGTAGATAGATTATCGTAATATATTGGATAGATTTAATAAATTAATTAAATGATTATCTAATTTTCATTGTAAGCAAAATCAAATTAAATTCATGGAAGGCTCTTTGATGTTCTATGTCAACCACTACAAAATAAATTGACAAACTCGATAGATATGTGCTTCTTCACCCTTGATCTTGCAATATAATTGCAATCAATACTGGGCTTGATAAAATACTGAGAAATGTGTACATCAAGATTACTTACAAACATAAAAAAATAACTTGAGGATTTATAAAATAAAGTATACATATTTTGTTATCGTAAATTTATTGAGTAAGCTGGCTGACTACTAATAATGTTATTTTAAAAGCGTGTTGCCCATATTACAAATAAAATTATTGAATACAGATCTTTTTGAATTGTATTGTAGATTGGGTGATTTTGTTATTATTGACAATTCTTTCACATTTATTTCGCCAAGTTGAATGCATAAAGTCCAACTGATGTCAGTTGGACTTTTCATTCGAAATGGACAACACTTGAAAATGCCAAATGAGATTTTGGCGAAATGTCGTGACTCTTCACAGAATAAACGGATAGACACTTGGAATAATTTATAAACATTATCTACCATCCGTGAAAATATTAGATGTATCGAGGAGTATTGTATGAATCGAGGAAGCTTCGTAACTACGTCCTATTTCGACTTTTCCATGTCTTGTTTCATCACATCTTTCACCCATATATCCTTCGTAGCACTTTTCTTTCCGAGGTTTCTAGTGTTTCTGATTGTATTTCTAATGCATATGTTTTATTCACTAAGTCCCACAGCCATATGCTAGTTATGCTACTGGGCTAAGCATTGTCATGTATGTTATTTTGCTTTATTTGATATATTTCTAGATTTCATAAATTTGCTCAAGGATCCTGCACTTTTATACCTTTTTATTGCTTCTTTCGTTATTATTAAAAACAAAGATGGCAGCAAATTATATATGTAATATATAGATTAGATGTTAACAGAAAATGGTTGCTGAAAGACACAACTCTATATTTTACTTTTCAATAAGTACCAAAATCAATTCTTCTATTGGAAGCTTTGGTGTGAAACACTAAACTTGAAGAGCTTTACCACTAAACACCAAAACACTTTGTTGAACTGGTCGACGCACGTTTCACTAACCATGTTAGCATCATCAGGAGATGATTTAATCTCTATCTCTCATCAGGAGATGATTTAAATCATCTCCTGATGATGCTAACATGGTTAGCGAAACGTGCGTCGAGCAGTTCAACAAAGTGTTTTGTTGTTTAGTGGTATCTTCAAGTTTAAGTACCAAAATGATAGGCAAAAAATAAAGAAGATCTGGATTTTCAATTCAAGTATTTTATATATTGTTTTTAATTGATATTCTTATTTTTTACTGTATAAAAAGATATTTAAATTTTATTTTTTTATATCGATTGAAATGCTAAGATTTAGAAATCATATTAACATTTAAGACAATTCCTGTATTGTGGTAACAGTTTCTTGTTTATTTCCAGCTCAAGCCGATATATTGGGCGATAGTGAAATTTGTTCGACTTAAATCAACTTTAGAACTATTCTGTTTAAACTCAATTTAACTCATGTCACTCTTATTCGTACATCATCGTCTATTTAGATAACCAAACCATCTTGATCCAGAATGCAAAACAGTTTGAATTCAATGTCATGTAACATTAGGACGAATTTAAGTTACGAGTACGTTTCCGTTTCCGGAATATAATTCCGATTATAATCAGACAGCTTTCAATATTAATACTAAATTGGTATTATTAAAAATAATTGGTAAATAAATACATTTAGTTTAGTGTATATTTCTTAAAACATTTATAAGTTTATCACAAAACAAAAAACAAATAGATTTTTCATTTTCCAAATTAAATTGGAGATTTTGACTGGAACGATTCATCAATGCCCTTTCTGATTTGTAACTTTTTGGTTGTCGAGTAATTTTTAGCGATCCTCCGCCAGGTAATTTTGGGATGACTGAAACACGAGGTAATCGGATGGAATTACAATGGGAAGTTAAGAAATCTGTTGGGTATAAAAATATATTGAACAAGTGACTATATAGAATAAGTAAAATTTTTTTTGGTAAAAAGTGATATAATGAGTGATAAAACAACGATGTCGTTCAAGCAGTACACAGGACGAATTTAGGGAACTAGAAGTGGAAGATTTCAATTCATCAGGTTGCGGAGATATGGTCTTTTGAGTTACCAGGAGAAGCCAGTCCATCCAGTCCGTCTTCAACGAGGAAGATTGATGTTTCCGAGTGTGATAATAATAACAGAACGCCTGCCTCACAAAAAAAATGAATTATAGTCCACGTTATAAAAGAGTTAGAGCATTGCGATTATTTGACAGCCCCCTAACACCAAAAACCATCATTCAGAAATCTTCAATTTGTACAACCTAGGAGTAGGTTATTTGGAGATAAACCAAAAGCAGTACCAAGTGCTTATGAAGAAAAGAAAAACCAACTGCTAATGTAAATCCATTCACACCAAATGGCATGCTGTTATCAAAAAAAAAGAACAAGGTGTATTAGAGCAATAGATTCATCAAAAATTAAACCCCCCGATTTGATTTAAATGAATCAGATACATCAGATTGTGAAATGGAATAATAAACCAAAAGATTTGCTCTACAGGAAAGTAAGATACCTCGATGTCATAGAGAGTTCCTAGAATTAAAATTAATTGGCAGAGGACAGTTCGGTTCAGTTTTTGAATGTTTAAATAGATTAGATGGTTGTGTATATGCTATTAAAAATCCACTAGGCTAGTTGCCACTAGAAGTATATCCACTGGCAGTATATGCACATGCAGTTTTACGTAAACACTAGCATGTAGTGAGATATTATTTAACATGGGCAGAAGATAATCACATGATTATCCAAAATGAATATTATAATGGTGGATCTCTAGCACGACAAAATTGTAAAAGAACCTTTAAATCCCATAGAACTAAGAAGGATGCTTCTTCATATTGCTGAAGGCCTACGTTATATACATTCAGAAGGGCTGGTCCATCTTGACATCAAACCTGGAAATATATTCATATCATTAGAGAAGAAGGTATCTAGACAAATTATGACTCTGCAGATGATGGGTTTGAAGATCTGGATGACAATTCGATTTGTGAAGAAGAGCTGAAGAGTGCGTGTCCCTTGCCTAAAAATGAGCCAGACTGGCATGCCCTTAGAGAAGGAAAAATACTACCACTACCTCAAAAATTGACAAAGGATCTTTTAGAATTAATCAAATCAATGATTCACCCTAATGCTACAGGCAGATCCGGCACAATACAGTTACTGCAGCATAGAACCTTGAACCCAAATGGCAGCCATACCAAAGCTGATTTAACCAGGGAACTGAATACAGAAAAGATGAGAAATGAAACGTTGGTCAAACAACTCAAAAAAGCAACGATTTGCATCGAAACAATCGTCAACGACCAAATAAAAATGCCCAGCGTGGCAAAAATGAGTTCCAGATTGATTGGGAAAAAAGTGAATCGAAGCGTTAGCACGACAACCTTTTAGGCACGTCTCCTCTAGGGTAGTAAGTACAGAAAGTAGTTTCGTATGCAGTATTTCATCTATTTTGTTTTCTCGATTCACATGTTTAACGATTCATCAATGCCCTTTCTGATTTGTAACTTTTTGGTTGTCGAGTAATTTTTAGCGATCCTCCGCCAGGTAATTTTGGGATGACTGAAACACGAGGTAATCGGATGGAATTACAATGGGAAGTTAAGAAATCTGTTGGGTATAAAAATATATTGAACAAGTGACTATATAGAATAAGTAAAATTTTTTTGGTAAAAAGTGATATAATGAGTGATAAAACAACGATGTCGTTCAAGCAGTACAGGACGAATTTAGGGAACTAGAAGTGGAAGATTTCAATTCATCAGGTTGCGGAGATATGGTCTTTTGAGTTACCAGGAGAAGCCAGTCCATCCAGTCCGTCTTCAACGAGGAAGATTGATGTTTCCGAGTGTGATAATAATAACAGAACGCCTGCCTCACAAAAAAAATGAATTATAGTCCACGTTATAAAAGAGTTAGAGCATTGCGATTATTTGACAGCCCCCTAACACCAAAAACCATCATTCAGAAATCTTCAATTTGTACAACCTAGGAGTAGGTTATTTGGAGATAAACCAAAAGCAGTACCAAGTGCTTTTGTATTTTGTTTTCTCTCTAAAACTCAACTAGTTATTGATCTGATAACTTTTTCTACTTTAGGAATTTTTTGTAGGTTAAAAAACGTGTTTAAAGTAGCTACACGTATTTAACATTTTACCCCTTTTTGTTTATTAGTAATTTTTTATTTCACTAAAATATACTAAAGCAGCTGTTAAAAAGTAAAATAAAACCTACTCTAGATTTAAGTTCGTTCTAACTGTTCTTGGGTAGAATAATTGTCGACTTTCACTCTTTAATACACTTTTATGTGTTTCACTTTGTGTTTGAGTTCACGATTCATATTGATTATTAATACTCAAGTTGTTTTTTTTTTGTTTTCTTTTAATGGAAAGATATCACACCCGATAAACTGTATTAGTTGTATGTTATACTGTATTTATTTATTTGTATATAAAGGGTGTGGCAAGTATCATGCTACCATTTTCTTTGCCGCTGTTGTTTTTTCGTGATATTTGTGATAGTTTGAGTTTGGTTGATGTGTAGTGCAGACGTGCTAGTTTTATTATGGATAAATGCATGCTAAAAGAGCGCAGTGAAATTGTTATAATTTACATACAAAATAAATTTTACACTTTACACGAAATTATAGTCACACAAATTTTAAAATAAAAGTGATAGATAACAAAGTATAAAATTGGTTTATTCGATAATTTTTACAGTTTACCCCAAATTTTGAGAAGTGAGTTGCATCTGTTTCCCTATAATATTTAAATTATTCAAGACGTGTTGTCTACAAACAATAATAAGCAATTACAATACCGTAATGCTATCAGAAACCACTTTCATCAAATTATATGAAATTATCAATCTTCATGCAACATTATTAACGAGCTTCGGATTTTTTCTTACGACGATTTTTGAAGGAAAGGAAAATAAGCCACAAACTACACAGCAATTCAAGAACAATATCGTCGCTGAAATCGGTGCATTCACATTAGATATCTTCAATTCTTCTACTGGCAAGAAATGATATTAAATAATTTCCTGGCGATGCTAACATGTTTAGCGAAACGCGCGTTAAGAAGTTTCAAAAAATGATTTGGTATTTAGTGGTAAATCTCTGTGAGTTTAATTAAATATGTCGACAAAAGTTATGGAAAACGTGTTAGAAAGGGCACAATACTACCAGTGGCACACATTTGATTGACATAATTTTGACAAATTAATTAATACTACATTTAAAAATGAAATACACAAGAAAAATATTGCCTTATTTCCTTTAAAAGTTATTAATAATTAAAGCGATAGACTGACACTTGCCCTACTCGTTAATATTTGATTATACTGCATTCGAAATTGGGTCAGTAAATTGCTGCTATTGAGTGTATGTGTTTTGTTTTCCAATAATAAGCATTCTATGCAAAATTTATTAAGCAGACGATAAGATATGTGTCCAGAAACGACTGATTCCAGTTTTTTATATTTTAAGATTGTTCAAATTCTAAGGCTATTTAATATATTTCCATGTTCACCTGTATTTCTCTGATTTTTAATGCTCTCTAATAGCCTCAATTAAAGTTAGGGTATAGTATTTAATCAAATTAGATGAACCAAAAGCCGGAGCTGAATCTTTGCTGCCTTACCGTCAGACAATCGCTTTAGCCAGCGATGTTTAGCGATGCTTTAATGATTTATTCCCCAAAAATAATAGATTATAATTCTATATATATATAGCATCTATAATAGCATGTCGCATTTAAGATGAAGGCATTCCCATATTTTCGCTATTTGAAGGAATACAGATTTGAATTTTTGCACAATCATATAGGTTGATGGGTCACATTTTTCAAGATGCTCAACTGAAATCTGAACTTTAAACTCAGTCTACTACGAATTCACAAACAGGATCAATTCTCGATATTTTTTATTTTTTAATTTGATAATTAGTGTGCCATGGAAAGTAATAATTTGACACTAGCGTTAATTGTCGATCAGATTACACTTTGACGTTAAATTCTACTCGGTGATCGCGGGATTAAAAAACCACTGACTTTAAGAGGAAAAATCGAAATAATTCGGTTGTTTTGGCTGCAGAGGTTAACATGAGACATCCCGAACGTGCTCCCATTACTCATGGAAAAGCAGCAGCTGTAAATGCTCTTTTCAATAAAACTGGCAGTGTAAAATCCATCAAAAAAGTTAACCTCGTCGAATACACCCGCATCCTGATATATTGACGGAAATCGAGCAAATCCATGCATAAGCTTTCGAGATTTATCACCTCAACTGAATATTAGCAAGGATTAAATGAGAAGATGTTTCGTTCATCACAAAATCAAGTTCTTATTGGGCCAAAGGTAATTATTTTAAATGACAGATATTTCTTGAAGAATATTTTGTTTACTGATGAGGTTACATTCACTACTAATAGGGTTGAATCGTCTCAAAACGGATTGTAAAAGGCCAATATTCCCAAAAAGTCAATATCTTTTTCTTTCTTGAATGCATTGAATGCTAGTCGTTTAGTTACCTTCTTCGATGAGGCATTTTGGGATGCAATTGAAAATTTCTCCTTTATCTGACAGGATATGTATTTGCAGCTAGATGATGCATCCATCCACAATTCAAGGATTGTTCGACAATAGTTAAACCAAAAATTTCCTATGCGGTGGATAGGAACATACAGTCCTTTTGAACCGTGGTCTCCGAGGTCTCCCGATATTACACCCCTGAATTTTTATTTTTGGGGAATGATTAGAAATAAAGTTTATAAGCCAATGCCCAAAAATCGAGATGAACTTTGTGCCTGAATAAGGCAAGCCTGACATGAAATCAGCATCCCGGAATTTAGATTTATTTAGATTATTTAGATTTAGATAAACAGAATTGTAAAAGAATGGAAAAATATATTCGAATATATGAAGGACTAGTTGAGAGAGATTACATTTGATAGTTAATTATTTGTATTATGAAAATTATTGTAGTATACTTTTTCCTAAATTTAATCAATTACCAAAAATTGTTTTCCCATAAGAATAAAATAGTTATTCCTTTGAAAGTCTTACTTATTTTACTGAAATATGTGAATGCATGACATTATTAAATTAACAATGTGTCAAGTTTTTGCTTTCCATTACACACTAATTATCAAATTAAAAATTAAACGTAATATAAAATTTACAATGAAAAAATTAAAAATGTTAATTTTGTCATGAAACTCGCTATCTGGGATTAAAATAATAGCCGGAACAACTTTTTCTACTCATGTTTTTTCGATATCTCCAACGCGAAGAAAAATATCGAGAATTGGCCATGTTTATGAATTCGTAGTAAGCTGAGTTTAAAGTTCAGATTTTAGTTGAGTATTTTAAAAAATATGACCCATTAATCTGTTTCACTGCAAAATTCAAATCTGTATTCCTTTAAATAGCGAAAATATTGGGGTGTCTTCATCTTAAATGCGACACACTGTATAATATTTGTTATCTTTCCTGCTTCGCCAAGTTAAATCTGGAAATTGGGATCTGAGTATGGATTTAAGTAAAACTCAAAATACGGCTCTCAGAAAAGAGAAAAACTTGAAAACAAAGCTTTAATGACAACATTCATGAACTACAATATATGAGAGTCGATTAAAAAGTCCTCGGTTAGATAAAGACAAACAAAATTTTTATTTTTTTTAAACTCAGCATTGACTTCCTTATTTGAAGTAAATCTTTATCCAGCGAGTCAGTTCTTCAGGTTAGGGACGATGGAGTAATAGCTGTGAGTCAAATAAGAAGAATACAAGAAGTTAAGAAAGATAATTTTGAAAAAATAATAACGTGGACAATAGCTCGATTACAACAAATGCATTAGTTTTAAGTTACTAGGGTGTAACGTAAGTATTTCCGTTTCTTCCTTTGTTTCAAATAAAGGATTACACTTAAGTACCGACGTGCTATTTGAGTCACATAAGTACCGACGTGATGTCTGACAGTCCACTTTAGTTTAATATCAAATATGACAGTGTTTTTTCATCTTTTTTTATGGGGGATATATATGATACAATTTTCTGAGTTGATTACCCTCTACTTTAATATGTTCCCTTTGATTTTTCGGTGTATCTGGTCCAATGACTATTTTTATCGACGAGCGTAATTCTCGTGGTAGACGTATATTATTTATTTCGTGATACACGTGTACCATCAGTAACTATTTTAAACAACAGATCATCGTCACATCACAGTCCTCGTTATAAATATACATTTTTTACCAATATAAGAAATTCGTTGATCTATCAGGCTATAAAATGATTGGACTTGAATAGAGCTGAATAAAGAAAAAGTACTAGGAAAGCATTTAGTTCAGCCTCGTCTGCATCATGCAATTCTTTTTCAGCTTTGAAAGTTCCCTGTATTTTTACAACTTCACGTTTGTCCAAGTAAGAATCTCCTGAATAATCGAATCATCAAAAAACTCACGCCATATGGTGTAAGGATCTTTCGGATCAGCATCAGAGAGTTATAAAGATGATACTGCTGACGTTGTTACAACGTTGTGCCGAAGTGTTTGCACTGGTATTGACTCCATTTGAATTGCTTTTTGCCGAAATTACATCGCGATCGATGGGCCTCGTTGGGCTTGATTTCTTGCTCCACGGACGTCATATCTTTATTTTCTGTTGCTTCTGTACAGTCTGTATTATAATCACTCCCCACTATACTAAAATTTGGACCAATAACTTCAGAATCGGACTCGCAACCGTGTTCTAACCATCGCACTTCATGCTGACCGAGTTTCAAATCTTCTAGTGACAGGACCGCTATTATTATCATTTGATGTTGCCCGTTTTGTGCCTGAAGAGCCTGACCAATTAATAGTAGTGTATTAAATAGAAACATAATCTGAAAAAGGTTAAATCCAAAAAAAGTTACATAAGTACCGACGAGTGGTCTGGTAGACCATTCGCATCTTATAACAGCCATAACTAGCGAAATCGCGCGCGCTAGCAGTATCACTCTCCATAAACGCTGCCGGGCGACTGCTTGCTAAAGCAGATAACTTAAAATTTAAAACGGTCGAAGTGTCTGTTGGACCCCACGTCAGTACTTAATGGTTAAAGTTAAAGGCGAAATATTCAGTCAGATGGCGGTTTTTAAGAAAAACATTAAAATAAGTGAAATAAGTGGCGAAATAAAGGCAATTTTAAGACATTACTTAAAAAAGGCTTCAAAGCAACTGCCGTCGCTTGTAAAATTTGTGAAGGTGAGGGGGAACGTGCCCTATCAATCCACCAATCCACACTGTTCAAGTCTGTCAAGTCAACTCATCTTGAACGCGCACAAGCTGTTCCGGCTGAAAAATATCCAGCTTTGGTCAACCGTCAAAAAGTACTCCTGCAGCAAAACAACGCAAGACCACATACTATTCACATCTGTTCACCTCAAAAATTAACGAACTGGTCTTTGAATTTCTTCGTCACCTAGGAGGCAACCCTGATTTTGCTCCGTCGGATTACCACTTTGCGAGGAAAAAAATCAAAACTGAAGAAATGGTAAAAACTGGCTGTACCGAGTTTTTTTGCGTTTCGTCTCCTGGAATTAACATTTTCACATTTTGCTAGGCAATATATGGATGGCATTTTTTTTTTCCTCCAGTGAGGAAGTTGTGAAACAAACTATAAAGATCATAGCGTAAAGGTAGGTGTATAAGATGACTAACGCACAGCTTTCCATCTTGTCTTGACCAATTTTTTAATAACATATGAAGGAGGAGTGGGTCCAGCATATATCAGAATCATACCTGATATAATTTTTGACACAGAGCTTGTGTTCGGCTACTTATGGTCTTTTAAACTTCCTGTATTTTGGATGGGCTGCTATATTAGTATCATTTCGGATAGTTTTACATCTAATCTCGTTGTATTGAGGAGGAATAGAGTTACTGGTACAAAGATGGGTAAAGGTCATCGAAAACAATGGTCTATATTTCGAGGAATAATCTCCAGGTATACATTTTCTAAAATGCAGATATTTTTGTTCACCCGAGTATTATATAAATGGACTCTCTAATAGGTATCAATAACAAACAGATCATGCATAGTAATTTTTTTTAATGATGAAATCAGTGTAATTAAATATAGTAGACATTTTAGTTTGATGTACTGTCAGTGATTAGCATCCTGTAAGTTACAGGTACATTTTTGGCTGTTTTCAGACATGCTGAATCATTTGGCTGTCTTCATAAAAAGCACGACTGGGTATTTTTGCTAACCGAATGCATATAACCCAAAACAAGAAAAATAAACATGTTTTATCATAGAAAATGGCTACGAACGTGGGGCGTTCCTGCACCTGTCCAGCCGAGAAACTATAAGCACCAGTATCAATTTGATGGAGATCGTAAAAATAATACGGCCGTCCTTTTTGGCCCGCGTCGATTTCCCAATTCGCTCGTTAGGTTCCCGATCAGCTGTCTATGAGCGTCTCGGCCCGTACGGGTTCACGAACGGTAAATCAGACGGCCTTAAGCCGGCCCTGAAATATTATTCAGGTCAATTTCGCGTAGAGACCCATTTGAGTTGATTATGTTTCACCTATATCGTCCGCTTTCGAAGCCATTTTTCCTATTCGGTCCGATATCGTCTTTTTACACAACTTTAATGTAATTTATTTTTAAACGGCAGAAAAGTTGAAATCGTCTTTTTGCTCCACTTTGTATCTCCGTGGTTCTCTAATAAATCTACCCATCGTTCTGTAGTTTATTTGATTCTCCAGGAATACAATTTTTCACTTTTGGAAAGAAATATATGGATGGCACCTTGAAGTTGTTCATTGCCAAATTTTCTTCCAGTGAGAAAGTTGTGAAGCAAACAATCAAGATGACAGTGTGAAGCTAGGTGTACCAGGTGTGGCGGTTAATAATCCCTTTTTTTAAGAGATGGCGCTGGAAACAAGGGTCGGTTCATTTTATCGCCACGACAGTACCTTTTAAAAGGCCATTGATGTTTAATCGATTTCGAGTTAGCGTCATATATTTTTCGTGTGGTTAACATGTCGAGTTTCGAGTCAAATAAGGAGCATTTGTGGCCCGTACTGCTTTTCTTGTTCAATCAAAAGAAAAACGCGAGTGAAAGCCGTGGTATACTTATGGAAACTTATGATGACTATGTCCCATTGCAAGATGCTTGTGGGCGTTGGTTTAGATGATTCAAAGGTGGTAATTTCAACTTGAAAACCAAAGAACGTTCTGAGCGTGAAAGAAAGATTTTTTGCATCGGATCGTGACTGAAGACGAAAAATAGATATATTTAAAAAAGGTAAAACGCAAAAAATCATGGGTTGGTCAAGGACAATCATCAACATCGACCGCAAGACCGAATTGCTTTGGAATGACAATACTGTACATTTGGTGGGATCAGAAGAGTGTCGTGTACTATGAGCTTCTGAAACCAGGTGAAACAGTTAATACCGTTCGCTAACCGTCAACAAATGATCTATTTGAACCATACATTGATCGAAAAGTGATCAGGATTGACAACAAGACACGGAAAAGTGATTTTACAGCACGACAACGCCCCCCCCCCCCCCACACAGCGAAAGCGGTCAGACCCACCCTCTGTACTTATCAGACTTGGCCCCTTCCGACTACTACTTGTTATCATCGTTGTTTCACGCACTTTCTATGAAACACTTCAACAATTACGGAAATGTCGAAAAATGGCTTGATGACTGGACCACCTTAAAAGATCTAGTCGGCTTTTCTGAGAGGGCATCCACCAATTGTCAGAGTACGGGAAAAATATGTAGCTAACGATGACGCATACTTTGATTAAACCATTGTTTATCCTTCTACCAGAATTAAACATGTTTTTTTAAAGAATAAATTAAGAATTATTAACCGCCATGCCAGGTATAAGGTGACTAAGACGCACCTTTCCACCTTACCTTGATCAATTTTTTAATAACATTTGAAGCAGGAGTTGGTGCATCATATTTCAAAATCATTCCTGATATAATTTTTAACCCTGAGCTTATGGTCGGCTACTTATGGCCTTTTTAATTTTCTGTATTTTGAATGGGCTGCTATATTTGTATAACTTTGAATAGCATTAAATATAATCTTTCTGGTCTATAGGTGTTATTAAATTAATTTTTCGATCCAACTAGAGGAATTTATCGTATTTTATAACGTTATTAAAGGAATGACATATATTGCATTTTCGGTATATTTGTATACTGTCCAGATTTTTGTTTGGAAAGGCATCTGAGGTAATTGGAAAATTAATTGATTATGTTTCACGGCCAAATCGTGGGTCTACTCTGGAAATATTACAATAACAAGTAAACACTTGTTTAATGTTACCATATGGAGAGCGTGACCTTTGGATGCAATTACACCTTTAAGATGGTTTGTGGTAGCTTGTTGTCTTCCAGTGAATATTTACGCACAATATTATCTTGGATAAAACAATTTTTCATCTAAACAATTTGTTTAAAAATGGGGCGTTTTACCAATAAATTGCAGCCAGATGTACGACCATTCAAGGTGAACTTGGTCAGTTGAGCTGTGAGAGGTATCCCAACAAGCGCAAATGATTTTCTATGCTTTTATTGTACATACTAAGTATTATAACAATCTCTGAATGCTGGTTAAGATGGGAATTTAATAATATTTTCTGTTAAAACATCTTCGCCATATACAAGGCCTATATTTTATGAGCCTTCGCTATCCTTTTAACTTCTTTCAAATAATAAACACTCTTTGACGATAATCTAAGCTAATTTTCCGCAAACTCCGCAAAATCCAGGGCTGATAACCAAACTTACAGAAAGGTGAGATCTATAATTTCAAATGGATGTAACAATTGTAAATAATATGGATGTAAATTGTAAATAATATGGATATAATAATATCAGATATTCATAACATTAATGTTATAAAAGATTTTCCAATAAGAGAATCAGAACTTTGAAACATAATAGTGGCAACACTGTTTGAAATGTAAATGTTACTCATAGGCTGTTATATTTAGTACATTGTGTCAATTCGCTATGAAAAGTTACTTGATTCAATAATGCGTAGAAATTGGAAATTGGAAGGCACCTTCTTTGAGGAAAAATAATCTTTTCGGATGAAGCGCACTTCTGGCTTATTGGATTTGTAAACAAACATAACTGCGCTACCATTTCATTCCCTAAAAGTCCTGTTTGTTGCGGTTTTTGAGCTTAAGGGGTTATAATTTTGAATAGGATGATGGAACTCGTGTTACCATTAACGGTGAACATTATAGGAATATGCTAACCGGATATATTTGGTTTGAATAAGGCATGTTTTCTATTACACATCTCGTCAGACAATCGATTTATTGCAAGGAAACTTTCCTGGACGCGTTATTTGGCGAAATGGCAATGTCAGCTGGTCAAGATTATGTGATCTCACGGGCTTCAATTATTTTTGTAGAGTTATGTTAAATATATAATTTATAGAAGTAAACCCCGAATAATTCAATAGAAATATATCACACGATATGTGTGAAGCAGTAATCCGAAATTGGGTCTCCAGAATGCATACTACAAGCCAAAGCCGAAGAGGATATTTAAACAACCTTATTTTGAAAAGATAAAATAAAAATTACCGTATTATCAGTTATAGTTATGATTGTGTTTTATTTTAAAGTTCTGATACTCTTATTGAACAACCCTTAAGAAAACGATTATTTATTACTTTTAAATATGAAATAGTAAAAATAACAGTTGTCTTTGTTGTTGTCCTTGAAAAACCTCCAAAAAGTATAAACCCCCAAAAAAGTATAAACCCCAACAAAAAATTATTTATTTATTGTACACACGTAAATATCGAATATATTTCATGGAAATGCATCCATTTTTCTGATTTGCCAATTTTTACATAACAATATTTAATTTTAAATAGAGCCAGCAAAAAGATTTTTCCCCTTTATCAGAATATATTAATTTATTTTATTGGAAATATCGGGTCTTTTGGCCGTACATTTATTTTTATTTCCTGCTGCACACTTTTTTACAACACATTTTTTACGACTGCAGCCATACATTACTTTGCTTTGAGTTTTTTTTTTACTTTTAAATTTTTTATTTAATTTTTTGTTTTGAAGTTTCATATAATAAAGAAATAAATTAATTTTTCCTCTTTTTTTTTTGTTGAGATTCAATTATTGTTCGCTGTTGCTGCAATTAAACATTGCGGAACGCTCTTGGTAACCCAACGGGGGCGGTACCACCCTCCAGTTGGCGCTGAAGGCTTTCATGGGGATGGTAGCCGGTCTAGAGGCAAATGGGGGCGTTAAGACAGGAGCTAATTGAGCGTGGCGATTTCCGACTAATGTTTAACGAAATTGGATCCCGACTTTAAGAAATTGTTAAAACTCCACCAACCTCAACCGTCTCATTTTGAATTTTTAATAAATACTTTATTACTACATTTGATAGCATTTTTAATTAGTTTATAATTTTTGATTCTTAAGACATGGACAAATAAAATACTTAGAGATAATGTGCAACTATATTTTAATATTTGGTATAATTAACTATTATGGAAGATTAATGTTGGATTTTTTTTCTTGTAAAGAAGGCGCTGGTTCAGAAAAGGTAGGGAACTCTTACTCTATTAACAATATATTATTACTGCTAAAACATCTTACAAATGTAGTGAGTATTATATCGAAATCGTTCTCACATTTCATACCACCAAATAATAATAATTAGACTTCCTAGGTCGATGAAAAATGCCTCTACAATTTCTAAAAGTGTCTCTTAGAATTCGGGATTATAAATTTGGCATCGAGTATAAAAATGAAGCATTTCGAGTTTACACAGCATAACAGAGTATTGTTATGTTAGTGTTTTCTACATATATTATGTTAGTCTTCATAATTTGATTCAAGATAAGGTTGAACAACTGAGGGTGTTTCCTTTCTGAATTCCACTGGCTACATAAAAAATACGCGATTTAATCCTTTAAAAAAATCGTTAGTTATTTAGTTACAAAAAACGAAGTAAGTGAATCTGTTTCGAACACGATTATGACTAATTGGCGTTTATTCACATTGATTATTGTTGCAAACATGACAGTTTCGCGAAGTTATACTGAAATGTATGGTGTATTTTTTGCAATTAATACTCTTGTAATTTTTAATTTTAATATATATATATATATATATATATATATATATATATATATATATATATATATATATATATATCCCCTATGTGGATCAGACCTTGACGTGGTAAAGCGGTTTGAGTAGGGCAATGAAGCATTGAGCTATGCCGTCTGGAGTCTATGCTCCTAGGAGGGTCACCCCTGGCGGACTGGTCAAAGCGGAGGCCTCAGACTAACATGATCCAAAATCTGCCAACCCGCATTGGACCAGCGTGGCAGATTACGGTCCATAACTTCAACATGGTATTTCAATATGTTGAAATATGACAGTACAACCTCAAACACGGCCCTCATTCCCCGGAGGCCAAGGGGCAACTACCTACGGCAGCGGGAAGACCTGCCCCAAGGCAGAGGGTGCTAAGAATCACCGGGTTAGATCAGGCTGCCATTGGACTTTTGACATTGCAACGTTAAATATACGGACTATGAAAACAGAGGCCCGATTGCAAGAACTGTTAATCGAACTTGACAACATACATTGGGATATTATTGGGCTCTGTGAAACACGAAGGAAGGGTGAAGAGTTAATCAAACTGGAACCAACTGGACACGTACTCTACACTCGAGGTACGGAAAATGGCCGATGTGGCGGAATTGGATTCCTCATCAATCGAAAGCTGAAGGACAGTGTGGTAAAATTTGAAAGTACATCCGACCGATTAGCCCAATGCGTCATTCAGCTGAATAAAAAGTTTAGGCTTCAAATCGTCCAAGCTTATGCACCAACTATAAGCCATAAAGATGAGAAAATTGTGGAATTTTATGATGATGTGGCCCAGCTTTTATACAAGGAGAAATGTAGGTACAAAATCCTGATGGGTGATTTTAATGCCAGAATTGGAACAACAAGAACAGTCGAAAATGCAACTGGCCCATATGGAACTGGTGAGCGAGACAATAGAGGTGACAGATTAGTTGATTTTGCTGAAGGACAAGAACTATATATTATGAATTCATTCTATAAGAAAAATATCAGCAGAAAATGGACATGGAAAAGTCCATCTGGGCTCACAAGCGAAATTGACTACATCATGACCAACGATAAAACAATATTTACCAATTGTACTGTCCTTAACAATTTTAATGTTGGAAGTGACCACCGAATGGTACGAGCAAGGGTTCGGATTGACTGTCGAAAAGAGCGCGAAAGAATGGTAAGATCAAAGAAGGGCAAGGTGGATTCTGGAAAACTGCTGGAGAGAGGAAGCGATTTTGAGATTGCTTTGTCAAACCGGTTTGCTGCGTTACAAGATCCAGAGGACGTGGAAATATCAGTTCAATATGAAGAAATCGCCAACAATGTACTTCAAACGGCTGCTCCAATAGCACCAGAGGAAAAATGTCTCAAACAAACAAAAATCTCCAGTGAGACCATTGATTTAATGAAGAAACTGCGAGCAATGAGAAATGCAGGTAGTCCTTTTGGCAGGGTCGAGTACACTGAGCTCTGCAAAACTATAAGAAAACGTATCAGAGAGGACACGCGCCGATTCAATATGCAGCTAGTGCAAAAAACCCTGGAAGAAAACAAAGGAATTAACAAAGCTAAACAGAAGCTGAGAAGCAAAAGAACGCAAATATATGCTTTAAAGTGTGAGGATAGCACAGTGTGCAGGACGCGTACCCAAATGTTAGAGATTGTCAGAAGGTTTTATTCCCAGTTATATGAAGATCAGAGTCAGTCAGAGACAGCAATACCCACGGAAGAACAATATATAATGCCAGATATCCTAGTGGAAGAAGTAACAAATGCTATAGAATTGATGAAGAACGGCAAGGCTCCAGGAAAGGATAGTGTAACTGTCGAAATGCTAAAAGCTGGTGGTCGAACGTTACATAAAACACTGGCAAAATTATACTCAAGATGCCTCAAAGAACAAAAAGTACCGGACTTATGGAAAAATGCAGAAGTGATCCTTTTACATAAAAAAGGAGCACAGGAAGATTTAAAGAACAACCGTCCAATAAGCCACTAAGATAATTTCTAAAAGAATATTAAAAAAACTGAATGACGCACAACCAAGAGAACAAGCAGGATTCGGAAGTGGATTCAGTACAATGGATCACATCCAGGTTGTACAGCAGGTCATAGAAAGGCACAACGAATACACCATGCCACTGTGCTTGGCTTTTATCGACTACGAAAAAGCATTTGATTCCATCTCAAAGCATGCGATAATGGATGCACTGCTTAGCCAAGGTGTAGAGAGAGCCTATGTAAACCTATTAGAATCGATATATGATGGAGCTACAGCCACAATTCACCTTGATGATCTTGAAGTGGGAATTAATATAGAACGAGGTGTACGGCAGGGTGACGCAATATCGCCTATTCTTTTCTCGGCTGGCCTTGAAGAAGTATTCCGTAAACTGGATTGGGAACAGGATGGTGTAAAGATCAATGGTGCAAACTTAAACCATCTTAGATTTGCAGATGATATTATTCTCATTTCACAAGACCCAGAGGAGCTGCAAAGACGCATACAAGAACTGCAAAGGGCTGGCGAACCATTTGGCTTGAAAATAAACCTGAAAAAGAGTCAGGTTATGTTCAATAACTTCGCTCAGGACAGAAGAATTTCAGTTCTAGGAAGGGATTTAGAGATTGTGGACAGCTTTATATATCTTGGGCAGAGGATTTCCATGGAGGGGAATACCGCCCGGGAGGTGGAACGGCGTGTTAAATGTGGCTGGCAGGCATTTGGTAGGCTCAACATAGTGTTTAAGAGCAGACTCCCACTTTGCCTGAAAAGAAAAGTTTCGATCAGTGCGTTCTACCCGTTATGACATACGGAAGTGAAACCTGGACACTCACATCGCAATCAATTCAAAAACTTCGAGTGGCACAGAGGAGAATGGAAAGATGTATGCTTGGCATTACAAGACGAGACAGAAAGTCCTGCGCATGGATCAGGGAACAAACAAAAGTCTGTGACATCATTGGAAGAGTAAAACAGTTGAAATGGAGATGGGCAGGCCATATAGCGACGCGATGGGACGACAGATGGACCAAGGCAATCCTGGAGTGGATACCGCTTGATCGCAAACGTCCGCGAAGAAGACCGAAAGCACGATGGATTGATGACATCGTTAAGTATATTGGACCCGAGTGGCAGAGGAAAGCCCAGGACCGTGAAGGTTGGAAGCATGCTGAAGAGGCCTTCATCCTGCAGTGGATCGATGCGGGCTGATGATGATATATATATATATATATATATATATATATATATATATATATATATATATATATATATATATAAATATATTTCGGAAAAAAGCAGACTTTTCAAAACATTGTCCTTGGTTTTGGTACTACACTACTTCCAAATATTAAACAATTAAATTTAGAGAAAATTGTAACTTTACCGAAAATAATAAATTGTGGCCAAGTTATTTACCTTTTAATTAAATAGATAATTTCCTAATGACCCGTAAAATCTTTGCCAATATTAAAATCGATCAGTGATACCTCAATACCGAGAAAAACGATAACATATTACGCTCACTGGCGAAGTAGTAATTAAGATTTATCCAGAAATTTTGTATTTCTAATACAATAAAATAATATTTTACAAGAATACCGTGAACTGGAAATGAGATATTTATCTAGACAAGAAAAATTACAAGAGTATTAATTGCAAAAAATACACCATACATTTCAGTATAACTTCGCGAAACTGTCATGTTTGCAATAATAATCAATGTGAATAAACGCCAGTTAGTCATAATCGTGTTCGAAACAGATTCACTTACTTCGTTTTTTGTAACTAAATAACTAACAATTTTTTTAAAGGATTAAATCGCGTATTTTTTATGTAGCCAGTGGAATTCAAAAAGGAAACACCCTCAGTTGTTCAACCTTATCTTGAATCAAATTATGAAGACTAACATATATGTAGAAAACACTAACATAACAATACTCTGTTATGCTGTGTAAACTATAGTTAACTATAGTAAGTAAGTATATAATATATATATATATATATGTATATATATATATATATATATATATATATATATATATATATATATATATATATATATATATATATATATATATATATATATATATATATATATATATATATATATATATATATATATATATATATATATATATATATATATATATATATATATATAATATATATATATATATATATATATATATATATATATATATATATATATATATATATATATATATATATATATATATATATATATATATAGTAAGTATAGTAAACTATATGTTAAAATATAGTTGCACATTATCTATACGTATTTTATTTGTCCATGTCTTAAGAATCAAAAATTAAAAACTAATTAAAAATACCATCAAATGTAGTAATAAAGTATTTATTAAAAATTTAAAATGAGACGGTTGAGGTTGGTGGAGTTTTAACAATTTCTTACTACTACTACTGCTTATCCTGTGTGTCAAGTTGACCCTGAGGCCCTTACTTTTGTTCTCTTATTATCGATTACGACCGATCGAGTCGCCGCGCGTCCTGCGTGACGAACCTCGGGGGTGCCCGCTCCCTAATCCAGTTCGGACTCCCGCTGCTGGAACGGTCAACAGCCATGGACGTCTGCTCCCACGATGGCCAGCACGCTCGCAACGCGTCCGACCATCACAGAGTCCATCCTCTGCTTACAGTATTACACTGTTTATTCCTTGTTAGCGAGTCCGGGCAAGAAGGATTTGGTATTGCTGCCGGTCCCGGTGCTTCGTTCTTCACCAACTTCGGGGCTAAGACTTATTCTCTTGGTTAGGGTAGAAGTGCCGTCTGGCGGAGACGACACTTCGGGGTTGTCCGCTCCCTTGGCCAGATCTGTACGTCGGCGACCGAGACTACCAACCGACACTGCTATCTGTCCCTATGGTGACCAGACAAAACACGTCCGATCACCTCAGAGTCTCGTTCCGAACTGATGAGATGACAATTTCTTAATGTCGGGTTCCAATTTCGTTAAACATCAGTCGGAAATCGCCTCGCTCAATTAGCTCCTGTCTTAACGCCCCCATTTGCCTCTGGACCGGCTATCATCACCATGAAAGCCTTCAGCGCCAACTGGAGGGCGGTACCGCCCCCGTTGGGAACCAAGAGCGTTCCGCGATTGTTAATTGCAGCAACAGCGAACAATAATTGAATCTCAACAAAAAAAAATGTGGAAAAATTAATTTATTTCTTTATTATATGAAACTTCAAAACAAAAAATTAAATAAAAAATTTAAAAGTAAAAAAAAAAATCAAAGCAAAGTAATATATGGCTGCAGTCGTAAAAAATGTGTTGTAAAAAAGTGTGCAGCAGGAAATAAAAATAAATGTACGGCCAAAAGACCCGATATTTCCAATAAAATAAATTAATATATTCTGATAAATGGGAAAAATATGTTTGCTGTCTCTATTTAAAATTAAATATTGTTATGTAAAAATTGGCAAATCAGAAAAATGGATGTATTTCCATGAAATATATTCAATATTTACGTGTGTACAATAAATAAATAATTTTTTGTTGGGGTTTATACTTTTTTGGGGGTTTATACTTTTTGGAGGTTTTTCAAGGACTACAACAAAGACAACTGTTATTTTTACTATATCATATTTAAAAGTAATAAATAATCGTTTTGTTAAGGGTTGTTCAATAAGAGTATCAGAACTTTAAAATAAAACACAATCATAACTATAACTGATAATATGGTAATTTTTATTTTATCTTTTCAAAATAAGGTTGTTTAAATATCCTCTTCGGCTTTGCCTTGTAGTATGCATTCTGGAGACCCAATTTCGGATTACTGCTTCACACATATCGTGTGATATATTTCTATTGAATTATTCGGGGCTTACTTCTAGAAATTATACATTTAACATAACTCTACAAAAATAATTCAAGCCCGTGAGATCACATAATCTTGACCAGCTGACATTGCCATTTCGCCAAATAACGCGTCCAGGAAATTTTCCTTGCAATAAATCGATTGTCTGACGAGATGAGTAATGGAAAACATGCCTTATTCAGACCAAATATACCCGGTTAGCATATTCCTATAATGTTCACCGTTAATGGTAACACGAGTTCCATCATCCTATTCAAAATTATAACCCCTTAAGCTCAAAACCGCACCAAACAGTGACTTTTAGGGAATGAAATGGTAGCGCAGTTATGTTTGTTTAGAAATCCAATAAGCCAGAAGTGCGCTTCATCCGAAAAGATTATTTTTCCTCAAAGAAGGTGCCTTCCAATTTCCAATTTCTACGCATTATTGAATCAAGTATCTTTTCATAGTGAATTGACACAATATACTAAATATAACAGCCTATGAGTAACATTTACATTTCAAACAGTGTTGCCACTATTATGTTTCAAAGTTCTGATTCTCTTATTGGAAAATCTTTTATAACATTAATGTTATGAATATCTGATATTATTATATCCATATTATTTACAATTTACATCCATATTATTTACAATTGTTACATCCATTTGAAATTATAGATCTCACCTTTCTGTAAGTTTGGTTATCAGCCCTGGATTTTGCGGAGTTTGCGGAAAATTAGCTTAGATTATCGTCAAAGAGTGTTTATTATTTGAAAGAAGTTAAAAGGATAGCGAAGGCTCATAAAATATAGGCCTTGTATATGGCGAAGATGTTTTAACAGAAAATATTATTAAATTCCCATCTTAACCAGCATTCAGAGATTGTTATAATACTTAGTATGTACAATAAAAGCATAGAAAATCCTTTGCGCTTGTTGGGATACCTCTCACAGCTCAACTGACCAAGTTCACCTTGAATGGTCGTACATCTGGCTGCAATTTATTGGTAAAACGCCCCATTTTTAAACAAATTGTTTAGATGAAAAATTGTTTTATCCAAGATAATATTGTGCGTAAATATTCACTGGAAGACAACAAGCTACCACAAACCATCTTAAAGGTGTAATTGCATCCAAAGGTCACGCTCTCCATATGGTAACATTAAACAAGTATTTACTTGTTATTGTAATATTTGAAGAGTAGACCCACAATTTGGCCGTGAAACATAATCAATTAATTTTCCAATTACCTCAGATGCCTTTCCAAACAAAAATCTGAACAGTATACAAATATACCGAAAATGCAATATATGTCATTGCTTTAATAACGTTATAAAATACGATAAATTCCTCTAGTTGGATCGAAAAATTAATTTAATTACACCTATAGACCAGAAAGATTATATTTAATGCTATTCAAAGTTATACAAATATAGCAGCCCATCCTATGTGAACCCACTGGGTTTTAAACTAAAAGGGACGCGAAAAAAGGAAGGAACAAAAAAGTATCTCTGTACCATGGTCTAACAGGGTACGAAGGGACTTGGCTGTAAAGAGAATTCGAAACTGTAAAATCAAAGCGCAAAACCAGAAAAAAAAAATTGTAGAAAATCACAAAGATATGGGCCTAAAGACCTTGCTGTAAAATTCAAAATTTCATTTAGTAGTATTGCTTATATTCTAATCTTGATTGGCTATTTAAAAATACTAATATTTTTCTTAATTGCTGGTTATATGTTCATAAATACTCGCTTTAATACATGTTAGTGTAATTTTTTATCTCTATAGCAGTAACAAAAAATATCAAACGTTCTATTTCTAGTAGTAAAATAACACTAAATGTCTTGAAGAGCAATGTAACAATTATCCGTTAAGGAATTCAGTAAAAGTCATGATCGACATTAATTCATGTCGACGATGATGAAAGAGTCCAAATTTTAGCAATAAGCTTTCAAGCATGAACTTATAGCAAACTAAACCTAGATAGAATAATATTTAAAATGAACCCTTTTGGGTTTGCCATCTATATCTAAAAGTGTGAAATGCCCTTGACATTATTATTTCTTTCTTTCCAAGAATTTATAAATGTAATTTATTATTTTATATGCAAGGTTTTTCTATATCAAAGATGCAAAGATGAATATGAATTAATTCAAAATCAATTGTCAACGAGTTATAAATAGACCACAAATCATTAGAATCTAATGAATTATTAGTTTATTATGCATTTAAAATTTGATTAATCGTAATTCAAAATCGATTTATACTGACATCATCAAAATTATCAGTTACGTTTATTGATTAGCAACAACTTCAATTTAAAACTATTTTTAAAGATAAGAATGCACACGCCGCAACTACTATTTGCAAACTTGTTTCTTTTAAAAGAAGTATCTAAACGATATCTGTATATTATTCTTAACTAACAATATATCACATTTATATAGTGAAAAATTTATTGCCATTAGCCAAATATTTAAGTTGCATCTTAGGCCCTTAATGGTTCGACGATAAAGTGAAAAGTGACACTATCCCAATAGTTGGAGGTGCGATCGCAAGGGTGATTATATTTCTGAAAAATAGCTTCCTTTCTGCTTCCATAAATTTCGAGTCCACGTGAAATTTAGTTTTGTGTTGATATTCTTCAAAAGCAGAAAAGTCCCAAATGTAGATACGATTTTAGATATATAGATATACGGATAAATATATTTTAAATAAGATAAGAAAGTAGCGATAAAAATATTTTGATTTTAGCACTTCACAACGGTGTTAGAAATGTATGATTGCAATTCAAAGGACTTTCTTCGATGATTTGTGACTATTGATCAAAGCTGGATTTTTCACGACACACCCGAAACGACGGTAGTCATGGAGAAGGCACTTCCATTGCCTCGAAAGGCCATGGCTAGTATCTTCTGAGTATTCGCAAAGCATTACCACCATCGACTATTTGGAAAAGCGAGAAACGATTGGAGGAAAATATTATGCTGTGGTACTGATCACATTTCACGAAGAGATAAAAAACACCCGCATTTCGTCCGCCATTGCAACTGTCAAATTGGTCATTTAGCGTCTATTCTCTGAACTTCAGCATTCAGCTCTGTAGAAAGACTCTGTAGAAATTATATATATATATATATATATATATATATATATATATATATATATATATATATATATATATATATATATATATATATTTATATATATATAAGAAGATTGAGGAAGAAATTTTGGAAATTGTCGAAAACCAGAACGAGCACTATAGCACTATAGGCAAGTTGAAGTTGATCATAGTAAAGGGTGGAAGACTATACGACAAGAACACTTTTACCCCTATTATTATCAACGGGTACAAGCGTTACAACCCGAAGATTATCCTAGAAGAGTTGAATTTTGTCAGTGGCTTTTAAAACAGTAATGAAAATTTTACGAAATTTATTTTGGAGACAGACGAGGTCACATTTACATCACATTTACATTACAAATTTCCACAACAACCATATTTGGGCAAAATCCGTATGCTGTGAAAAGAACCAATTTTCGGCACAGATTTTCAGTAAATGTTTGGGTTGGCGTAGTAAATGGCATGCTTATTGGGCCTTTCTTTCTTCCGGGTCGACTGACAGGTGAAAATTATTTAGACTTCCTTCAAAACAATCCGCCATAATTATTGCAAGATGTTCCTTCAAATGTTAGACAGAATATGTGTACATTTTAAGCGAGAAGTTTACGAACATTTAAATAATAAATTTCCTAACAGATGGATAGGGCGTAATTGATCCATTTCTTGGTCTGCATTCTCCCCGGATTTAAATCTCTGCGATTTTTTTCTGTGAGGCTATTTAAAAAAGTTAGCTTATTACGATGAATAAGTAAATACTATGGAAGAACTACAACAGCGCATCGAAAAGGCTTGTGATATTATTCCTGGACACCGGGATATTATTTTTTGACCCGTGTAGTGACGCATGGGTACGCCGAGCAGGATTATGTGGTAACTGAACAAACGGTGACAATTTTGACAAACAAATTGTAACATGTAATATTTTTGTTATTTTGTCGCTTTCATATAAATGATTCTTGCTAAATTGACTTCTCTTTGCAAGTTCTGCAACGCAGTGGTCGAGAATATTAAAAAGTCAGGTCTGTTTTCAAATTTTGTAACTGTTAATAACTTCTTTATTTTGAAACATTTATAGTTATATATATATATATATATATATATATATATATATATATATATATATATATATATATATATATATATATATATATATATATATATATATATATATATATATATATATTGTGTGTCTAGAGATTGTTTCTTTCATTGAATTAAGATATTTACATAAGCATAAGCATTTACATAAGCGATACAAAAGCGTCATCAATATTACCATACGATATAGTCGGTATATTGTTGTCATATCTATGGCAGCTTCCTGAAATTGGTCCTTGTACATATTGATAATGCAATGGTATTCATTATTCTTGAGACATTCGAAATTGTCCAAGTATTCCGAGGAAATATATGTCAGCTACAAGATCGAATGATTCCGTGAGTAGTATTTTATGAAAAGGGATACAACGTTAAATTTGATCATTATTTTAGATGCCTCTAATCCCTACTTTCTAACCTCTGGTCTTTTATATTTATTTTTTTTTAATTTTGTCTTTTCAATAAAATGAATGTATTTTTTAACAAACGACTCCGTTTTTTCGACTTAGTGCTGTTATGGAAAAGTTAGATGTTTTGCTAGTCTTTAAGTCGATAATCTTGGGATGTTGACGATGGATCTGAGTGATTTCTTGATGGATTCTTTCTTATCTTGATGAATTTTTGTTATAATATTCCTTAAGTTTAATAAAATAAAATATTGTTAAACTCGATTGCAAAAGCCTTCACCATTTCACTAAAATATACTTGTTTTTAACAAAAATATTTACCACTTGAGTGCCTTAAACATTTAAAGATCCAATTTCCACTTTATTGCACTGGTATGCCATTGAAAACGAAAACATTCTGAATAAAACTCCATTATCGCTTCAGTGGTCCCTGGAATATTTTATCGTTTTACTCCAGTTTATTCAGCATTAAAATAATGTTTATCAAGGCGGCAAATCGATTTTAATACCGAGAAAGATTTTATGGGTCGTTAGGAAATCATCTATTTAATCAAAAGGAAAAGAACCTGGCAATAATTTATTGCGTTAGATGAGGTTACGGCCTTATCTAAGTTTAATTGATTAATATTTTAGAGGGAGTTGAGGCGAATCTACAAAAGTTCCTTCGTTAAATCAAAATAGTTGTTAATTAATCAATAAACATGATTGATTGTTTTCATGACATTGATATAATGTGCTTCTGAATTGCATATAATTGAATTTTAATTGATAATCAACTAGTTTTTAGTGATAATAATGTGTAGGACTTTATTACCACATTTTCGAAGTAACAAAAAACACTTCCTGAATGTGTTGTTAGTTACTCCCATAATACCAGGTTGTACTGAAAGTTCGTATGGATTTTTTAAAAGAAAGGAAGAAACTCAAATAATATATGTAAATATTTATTTAGTCCCTTATGTCATTACCATTATTATTTACGACTTTTTGCCAGTGTAGTGGTACGCCCACAATGCTTTTTTTGCTAAAAATTAAAATCTTTGTTGCTTAAAAATATCAACAGGTTGTTTTTCATGCCTTCTTCTGTTTTAAAATATTCCTCATTTAAATAATGTTGGAGGGAGCCGAATCATACTTGAAAAATATCATAGTCATACTTGCGTTATCTCTGTGTTAGAATATTTCGATCAACCCTCGTATATGATAATTTCGAAAATTGTAATGTTCCTTAAAGTGAAGTAATATGCTCCTTTTAAAGTCATCCAAAAAGGCAATTTTTATAACTGATTCAGTGCAGCAGTTATTGACCTGACAATAATGTTAACTTTTCTCAAAATATGAAATTAATTTTTCCTACCGCAGCTGATTGAATGGCTTCAAACATATTTTTATGGATTTAAAATTAATTTAATGCCCATACACCTCCCTCTCCCAACTTTCTTCAATAGAAAATCTTATTAAGTTGCCATTATGATAAAACATTGAATTCTAAATTTAGCAACATAGAACTGACTGAATTTGGAACATTATCAGTAAAAGCCGAATATTCCTTTTTAAATAAAAAAGCTCAAAGGATTTTAATTGAATTATCGATTTTTTACTTTTGCGAAACTGGATTTTCGGCGGTCGCTGTGATAAATAGCATGCACCGAGCGGAAATCAATGTGGAAAAGGAAATTAGAGTAGATCTGCCCAATTTGCTACGAAGGTTATAAAAAATGTACATTGATCCACATATTCATCGGTCCTAATATTATATTTCTTTACTATAGATTTCACCATATATTTCTGTTTATTACTTACTACTTACTATTTACCTTACCCTATTCTGAATTCTGTTATCGAAATAAGCTCCAAATTTAATGTATCGCAAAAAATTATGTGTTGAGACAACCATTCTGTTTCTTCTTTCTTTCTAATATATATGACCATATAGCTAGGCTACTGCCCTTATTACCATTTTATGCCTCCTCAAACGCAGACGTCCAACATCTACCCTGAGTTCTTTTTCCGACCCTATTGCTTAATTTCGTGTTTTTTGCAAGTCTATTGTTGTCCATTCTGCTTATATGATTATTCAAAATTTTCTTGGCTGTTTAACTTTGTTGCTGAAGGTCTTCGCTTCTAATTCTGTCGCGTAATGTTTTCACGTGAATGTGTTTCAGACGCGTATGTTATGATGGGTCTAATTGCTGATTCACCATTAACAAAATCTCCATTGTCAAATAAATAACAGAAAAACCTTTAGGATTCGACAAACCTGTGTTTTTGTTTTTTGTCGACATGACCAAGGCCTTCGACCGAGTCCGCTTAGCGGGCATCGTCAGAATGATGCGAGAAAAGAAACAGAAAAGAAAAAGAGAGATTAATAAAGCGAATATACGAGATTAGTAGGCATTCTAGAACGAATATACAGAGATTAACTGAAGTGCAAATACGTACCTACATGAATTACGCAAGGTGATTCACTTAGCCCGTTTCTATTCAATATGATTATGGATAAAATAGTTGATAATTTATCTAATAGAATGTTACAAAATGGGAAACTCTTATTTCAATATTGTTTGTTACGCTGATGATGCAGTACTTATTGTTGAATGAAAAGAAAACCTACAGAGACTACTTTACTCCTTTAATCAAACATCAAAACAATTAAATATGGTCATCAACAGAGACAAAACTCGATCTTAGTCATGGCCAATGGCCTAGTAATATCCAAAGAGCCGACAAGATTCAAATTAGACATCGACCAGGGGATTCTAGAGCAAGCAAGTCACTTTAAATATCTAGGAGCTGAAATAACAAGTTTTGTTACATCCGAATCTCAGGATGCTTAAGAGACATCATTTAGAGGAAGAAATATCTCAACACAGACAGTAAAAAAATGAGTCTGGTATTATCGAAATAAATTGTTTTATATAACCGGTCTTTCAAATTGTGCGGTGTTTTTTATTCCTGAATAAAACACAGATGGCGTTGTGAATTTGCTTAGGTTTAGTCTCATTTCAGAAGTGTAATGTATGACATTTATAAAAATGGAGTCGTACGCAATAGAACAGCGTGTTAAAATTGTTGAATTATTTTATGAAAATGGGGATTCAATGAAAAATGTGTTTAGAAAATTACATTATATTAGTACTACCAATCGAATCGTTCAAAAATTTCAAGAAACTGGTGTGGTGGAAGATAAAAGAACATACAAGAGCATATTGATTTGGTATGTGAAAGTGTTGCTAAACGCCCAGAAATTTCCATTAATGGACATTCACAACAATTTGGAAAAACCATCGACTGAATATTTTGTAGTGGAATCACTTTAATATTAAAGAAGGAATGTTTATTTGTCGGAGTAAAAAGTTGAAATTTGATTAAATCTCTGAGCAGCGTAGTATATTATTTGCTTTATTTATAAACACAGGAAAAAAGTAAAATAGTTTTGTTGCAACTTAGTATAAATAATTTATAAAAATGTGTTGCTGCATTTTCGTAGGTTTTATTTTATAAATTGCTTTTAACTGTCCGCATTTCACTAAAAGCAAACAAACCTTATATGTTCTTAAGAAAATAAGGATTTTACATTTTGGATCTCCAAATTCCGTTTTACTCGTACGCCGCGTCCTACTTCGCTTGCGGTGGCGAATACTGTTTTAACTCAATTTCCTCTAACGATCCATGATTTTATCAGCCCATAATACTTTTAAAACAACTCGAAACTGAAATGCAATGCAAATAAAGTTTCAAGTTCGTCCCGGACGCTTGTCTAATGGAAATGGAAAGAGACCGTCCCATCGCATCCAGAATCCAAAAATAAAAAAGAGCTACTTGGGAATAGGCATATAACGAAAGTGGTATGTTTTTGATGTATAATTTAATATGAAAGGGAAGAGAGATATATGTATATGTGAGTGTATGAACATGGAATTGGCGTGTAAGAATCTTTTTAACACTTGAATAGAAAGAGTTCTGTTCGTTTTACTCAAAGGTATGAAAAAATGTGTAAATATGAAGGACTGCTCGAATCAAAAATTATCGGTATTGATTTAATATGGCATAAACTATATATTTATTCATGTAATATTATTCAAATTAATTGAAAATCCGGATGATTCGCTGCTACATATACTCGATTCTCCTTGACGGTATACAAGTTTCCACCATTGATAAAAACATGATCAAAAAACTCGAAGTTTTTGAAATGTGGCTATTCAGAAGATTACTACGAATATCTTGGGTAGAGAAAGACGCAAATAAAGAGGTTCTACTTAGAATATCTACTGAAAGAAGTCTAATAACAACCATAAAGACACGCAAATTGGAATAGTTCGGATATGTAATGAGAGGAGCGTTAGGGATTATTGAAATTAATTCTGCAGGGAAAGATAGAGGGGAACAGAAGCGTGGGAACACCAAGAATGGTATGGCTTTAAAATCTGAGATAATGGTTCAGCTGTACATCGATCCAGTTATTTAGAGTAGCTGTTGACAGGGTGAAGGTGGTCTTGATGATCACCAACCTTCGTTTGAAAACGGAACAATAAGAAGAAGAATACTATTCCGTTACTATTATCTTTATTTCAATTAATGAGGAACCTTTCTTGGTTGTGTTTCAATAGTATTTTTAAAAATTACAGTGGTTATCTATTATTACCATATTACCAATGGGCAGTCACTATAGACTGTTGCCCAGTATTGGGGTGTTCGACCTACGTCGTTCCAACTTTTTGATACTAGGATGATTTATTCAACTCGGAAAAATAAACAGGTGTGTCGGCTTTGACCTCATACTTTTAAGTGAGTCTTCATTCAGCAAATAATTTCTTCAGGTTTTGGGAAGAGGAGTTAATCGTTGAGAGCCAAATTCGGAGAATAGGGTGTATTTCGCAGCGCAGGTATTGCAACAACCTGAGACATATGTGCAGGCGCATTATGATGGCGAAATATTAGTTTCTTTTTGACCAGATGAATAATACTCTTCAGTTGGTCCATTAATAAAGCAAGGTATTTCGCGGTGGTGGTTCTGTTTTTTTGCCAGATAGTCCAAAAGCACCACACTATCGGAATCCCACAAAACCGTAACCATAACCATTTGTTTCCTTTGGCGTACTTTCGCTTACTTCCACACACTGTTTAGACTGCTGCACTGTGATATCTGACGTCTAATATCGAGTCTATGTGTCATAACTGCCAATATATGCTGAATAAATTAAGCGGAATCGCGTTTAAATAAGTCTAAATACTCTTGAGAAGTTTGCATTTGTTGGAGTAAATTTGCCCAATACAAAATATTTATTACAGCTCCAACAAGGGGCGGCAAAATTTCGTTACAGCAGATAGAGTCTTCAGTCTAAAGCCAGGTCGATAAGTAACATATCAAAACAAAGATTTTACACAAAACCAATGTTTTAGTTTAAAAAACCATTGTGGTACTCGACCAAAATATATACTGATTCGGTTACATGCGACTTCAGCATTACCGAATTTACGAACATACATTTACATTTTACGACCCCCTTCACTGTTGTTTTGAGTCACAACAATATTTTTTTCGAATAAAAAGAAATATGAAATTTATAAATATGGAACAACTTATATTTCTTTCGTATCAGTCACTCAAATTGGGTTATTGAAAATAACCAGACTAGATATTTTTTGATTTCTGTATTGTTAGTTTCGATGGGTATTATGTTGTGTGTAAATATTAGTGTATTACCAGTATAGTTCCTAATTTAAAGTTGCCCTTAAGATTACTCCATTTGTCCATGACTGTTTTGTATGAAAGAAACTGAAAAAGTAAAAGTGGTTTTTAAACGAGTATAATATGTCGACTGTCGCTTTATGAAAGGGAAAGTAATTTTAGAGGTCCGATGGGATTCATTGATAGAAATAAACGTACAACAGGAAATAAATAGTTGAGGTTGTTCTTGCGTTGCAAAAGTTTTACAACGAAACGAAGTTGATTGAAATTTTCTAAAGAGTGCAATTCGATAAAACCAAAGTCTCAGAAAAATACATATTGTTAAAATATCATGATGTTTATCTGTTTCTACCAGTGTTTTTACATTAGTTTCATATGACTGAATTGCTCCGTCTTATCCGGAAATTACTATATATACTACCAGGGTAGTCCCAGAAGGACCCGACCGGACCCGACCAAAGAAAACACAATAAATTTGGAAAAATATCTTTATTTCTCTAAGTCGCATTTTAGACTGACGCTCTTTTCTCAGCGATGTTCAATAGCTTCGATTCCCTGTTTATCGTGAGAATCGTCGATATATTTTACCATCGTGCCATTTTTTCGAGTTTGGAAACAGAAAATAATCCGAGGGGGCTAAATCTGGCGAATACTGTATTCCCACGAGGAAGCAATTCGAACTTAAACACATTGATTTTAGCCATCGCGATAAGGGATGTGTGAATTGGTGCATTGTCTTGATGAAACAAAACTTTCTTTTTCGTGAACTGCAGCCGTTTTTTCTTGATTGCATCATTCAAACGCTGCAATAAGTTCGCATAACACTCGCCGTTGATTGTTTTTCTTTTCTGAAGATAATCAATGAAAATTATCTCACGCGCATTCCAAAAAACAGACGCCATGACCTTGTCTGCAGACGGAACTGTCTTCGCCTTCTTTGGAACTGATTCTCCCCTTTTAGTGTATTGTTTTGACTGTTCGTTCATGTGTGAAGTAATGGACCCATATTTCATCCATGTTTATGAATCGACGCAAAAACTCAGCTTTATTCCTGTGAAACTTCGTCAAACACTCGATTGAAATATCCTCACGACGCTGTTTTTGTTCCATTATGAGTAATTGCGGAACCCATCTTGCGAACAACCATCAGATATCAATAACAGCCATCTATACCTTAGGTCGGGTACTTCTGGAGGTACTTTCTTCGTAGATCGAAATTGTCAAAGGAAAATTCCCAAAATAAATTTTCGTTCGATTTCTTTTAATCTTTCTTAAAAATAGATTTGTTATGAAAATAAGGTATAATTGTTTTGTTTGAATTTTTATATTTAAATATCGTTGGACATTTTCTAATAAATAATTTATAATAAAATATATCTGCCCTAAGAATACATTCTAATTTTAAGTAACCTTCATTACATATTTATTGTAATTTATCAAAAGAATTAAACAATTATTTAGATCCCATAATGGGGACTCAACAGTAGTTACAAAATTTGTTGTTAATATACAGGATGCAGTAGAGAAAATGGCAATTGTAAAAAATTAGCAACTAATCGAAACACAAATTAAAATTTTGAAATTAACCATATTACAGGTGAAAAAAACATATTTATTGGAATTCAGTTTAGTTTCTGTTAAATTTTCATAGTTTCAGCTACACAATATTTTCTAGTGCTCAACGTAAACTTTCTTCTTTAAATAACAGCACCATTAAACATTATATGTTAATAAATCTGGCAATCCTGCTGGCCAAGCATGTCGTCATATCTGTAAATCATTTGTTTAAAAACAACTGTTTAATGACATTTATCGATTTCCTAGCAGTGCAAACAGTCCTCCATCTTCTTGAAACCATGCATAGCTATTAACAAGGGGAAACCTGGTTAATTTATGTGTAAAAAACATCATGATCATCTGAACAAAGGGGGTTCGTGTTATAATAATTGCATTTTTCGAGGCATAAAAGTTAGGACCAATAATATGATAAGACACCGCATAACAAACCACAGTTAGTGATCTTGTTTTCTCAATGCATACACCTAGATTTTGCATTAGCGGAACTTCAAATCCTGATGTAAAATTCATCGTTACCTCCTATCCGAAATGATCAGCGAAACTGCATGATGACGAGAGCGGCTCTGACTCTTCCTATGTTTATAGGTATACGTTCAGTTCTTTCTCTAGTAGAGCTCGGCTTTTTCAGTGCAGAAAAAGTTTGTTCAAAGTCTTTAACTCATATTTTGGTAACATAAGATGATACTGGATAATTATGGTTAATATTCAGTTGACTACGAAAAAACTGTACAATATTTATTAGCGGTGAACGCACGTTGTTCCCCGTTTCACTGTTTCATGTTTACTAATGTCATGATGTTGCTAATACAGTGAAGTTAGTCCCAATCTAACCCAAGAGATTCTCTATTGAAAACTGCTTCTACAGATTAATTTGATTATCTGTTTCTCTGTTATTCGCTATTAAAAATTGCTTGTTTCTCTGCCAGTTGATTAAGTGTTGATGAAATAAATTATCTAAATTAGAACGCATTTACAAAAATAACGCTGCAAGACATAGCCTATTTTAAAAACACGAAGAACATCCTGTACACGAAATTCATTATAAATACTAAAATAACATCTGATAATATTATCTGGTATATTGAAATACCTTTGGAAGAGGAATTTACAAGCACACTTGAAATATCGCACTCAAGGAAGACGACTGCCACACGACAATATACCATGACATAATACTGCCATGATTTGTATAATTTTTTGCCCCAATAAAGTATTCTAGCCCTTGATTATGAGTCTTAGTTACCCGACCTAGGTCCTAGTAATTTTCCTATCAAAAGGGGTTATAACAAGAATACCCGAAATTCAGATTTCCATGTCCGTTTTATTCACGGAAGTGCGAGTAAATGAACTGAAAAAGTCTTTTGTAATATTCGTTACGTAGTTATTATTATATTTATCGTCTATCATCTTCACTATATTGTATGTTTCGCCCACCCTTCGTGTCTTGTCTGGCAACATGTCCCACCTAATATATATATATATATATATATATATATATATATATATATATATATATATATATATATATATATATATATATATATATTTAGTTCAAGATGGCGATTCAAGAGTAGGCACTGTGTTCAACTTAATATCAAAGTTCGAAGTGTTGCTGTAATAGTTTTTTATTGATATTCACTGGGCGATTGTATGGATACTTGGGAATATCTATAATAACAATGGGAGAAGTCAAAATGCAAGTGCTGAGGCGCGTCAACAATATAATCTCAAAACGAAAATTGAGGAGATTTTTTTGCGTTCTGTTCACAATGGAAGTGCAGGGTTATGCTGATGAGACACAATTATATTTCAGTTTTCCTCCACGTGAATACTCTAGAGCCAATAATATCTATTGACAGAGCGAATCTTAGTTTTGTAGATTGTGCCCAAAACTTGAGTATTATTTTGGATTCGAACTTAGATTTTAAAGGTCATGTATCTAAGTTAATTCGTAAATCCTTTATGCGCCTTAAACTACTTTGTTAGTAGGCACTATGTTAATAGGCACATTTTATACCAGGCTTTAAGAAAACTATTATCAGAGTCGTTGGTATTTTCTCAGTTTACTTACTGTGTCATTTACTTACTTTTTCATTTATTTTCCATGTCTTGATTCTATGGATAGGAGCAGAATACAACGAATGCAGAATGCTTGTTGTCGTCTGATCTTTGGACTTCAAAAACGGGATCATATCTCTCAAAGGATAATCAGCTTAAATGGCTTACTATGGATCAGAGAAGACAACTTCATATGGCTAATTTTTCGTATAAGGTTATCAATGCTGACAATAATTCTGAAGTTTTAAGGTGTCAAGGCACTGTTGGGGTGTCGTATTCACTGCCTTCCCAGAATGTATTTCATTTCGCCCAATAATTATTTCAATTCTTCTTTCTAGTTTTGCAGTTCTTCTTCCACTCATCCATTCAGTCAGTCGTCCAATATCTGTCCTAAGTGAGTCAATTTTCTTTACGAACCTGTTCTCCCAGTATGGTATCTGAGTTGTGCCTTTGCATTTGAACCTCCTATAGTTGGTCTGATTTTAATTCCAATGACTTTAAGTACTGAGATTGCAGCGCAGTAGATCAATAGATATAGTTCCTCTAAAGTCTTAGTTTTTGAAACGAGTGGAGGCAGGATGTTTTTGTTCAGTTCATCTAATGCTACTACAAACTTTTTAGAAGCATTTACCTTGGGAAGCGGTGGTCTGCTAAGTCGATCTGTGCCTTCGTACTTTGAAATTGATTTTCCAAATTCAAGCAGAAGACATGGAATGACCTGATCAGTGTTTTCTGGCCGTTGTTCACTAACTACCTCTAAGTGTGTAGCATGAGTTGCTTGTTCGGACATTATAATTTCTGGATCGTTATTATTTTCTGAAATATCCTGTCCTATTACAGTATGCTTCTGATCAATTTCTTGTTGGATCTCATGTTTCATTGTATTTTGTCTAGTTTCTGGAATTATACCTTTCTTGAGAATCATTCTATATTGTTCAGCCACTCTCTGTTCTGTAACTTGTATATTAGGATATGTTTTAGTGAACTCGGTGTGAAGTTGTTGTCTGTAGCCGATTTTTTCCCGTTTAACTTGCGTCACCTTTTAATAAATGCGCATGATTGTTTCATTCATCGATGATGTCCATGTCATGAGTCTGCTAGGTAGTCCAGTTTGAGTGAGTTCCAGTTGTAGTACCGGTGCAGCAGCTCCAGCTGGTGAAGTTTGCGGTGGTATTAGATTTCGGTCTAATGTCCTTTTCGAGACCCTTCTTGTGGTGCCATAGAGTTGGGAACTGCCACTCGCTCTAGCCTCACCGACACCGGACAAATCCTTCCGACGGTTCCGAAGGCTTCTTATCCGCAAAACCCTACAGCCTTGTGTAATATTTTTATTTGTCCGCTCCCTAAACAGTAGTTTTGGTAGGTATCCGGAGTATTATTATTATTATTCTGCTCATCCTTAATATAGACTCTCAGCTTATGCTGGTCGATATTCTAATGATATGATGAAAAAGCAATTCATCTACTCTCACCCTAGTATAGTATTTTACGAACAATGTGACACGTCTGCAATAGCACGGGCACCTTGTCCCACTATGGCAATCGAATTCGAGATACCCAGCCTCTCAAGGTTCTTTGAAAATCTTTTACTTATTAGGCCTTCGGTGGATATAACGAATGGCACTATATCTACCTTACTCAGTTTCCATTGGTTCTTCAAGCCATATGCCAGATTTTCATATTTTGTGAATTTTTCCATCTCAGTTTTTCTAATGTTGTGAGAGAGCGGTATTGCGATGTCAATTATAAAAGCCCTTTTCTTCTTTTTGTTGATTATGTTTTGTTGTGTTGATGAATGAGTAAAGTATCGGATGATTCAAGTACAGGAGAAGGCGAGTACTTATAATATGGAGGAGGTGCGCTTTCTAATAGCGAGTTTTTTTTTGCAATTTGCTGATGTTTAATTTTTGCCAGCTGATTATGCCGTCCTAAATAAGCATTAGGAGCAAGGGCTGGACAACCGCCAATAAGTTGCTCAATTGTTTCCCCCATAGTACCGCATTTCCTGCACTTATCGATTACGCCCAAATGCAGTATGTGCTTTTCATAGTTCTTAGTTCTTGTTACCCTATCTTGAATAGATACCGCGCAACCTTCTGTTTCTGGGTACAATAGTCCATCGGTCAGCCACCTTAGAGACAACTGTTCGTCAATGGTGTCATCTTCGAGTGACTTAGGAAACCTTCCATGTATTGTTTGACCTTTCCATTTTCGAACGCAATCCGTGAGTGTCGTTCTGCTATCAATAGGGTTTTGTTTATTTAGGTTTAGTCCTCTTTTGCAACCAATTTCATTAAAGTACTGTTTGAACCAATTAAGTGTTTTCTCATCCTATTTTCTTGATTTTCTTTCTTATTATTAGTATTATTATTATTATTATTATTATGTTCGTTCTGAATTCAAGCATTTCAGCCTAGGCTGGTCGATATTGGTTGATTTTATAATGCCAAAATGAGAAAGCAGTTCAGCTCCTCTTACTTAGCATAAGATTTTACGAACAACGTGACATGTCTGCAAGAGTACTGCACGTTGTCCTACTATGGCAATCGATTTTGAGATACCAAGGTTCTTCAAATTTGAAAAGGTCTTATTTATTAGGCTTTCGGCGGATATAACGAAAGGCACCTTGAAAACCATCTTTATCTTATGTAATTTCCACTGGTTTTTCAAATCGTATGCCAGGTTTTCATACTTAGTGGTTTTCTCCAACTCGGTTTTCCTGATATTATGAGAGAGCGGCACTGCGATGTCAATTATAAATGCTTTTTTCTCCTTTTTACTAATCAGAACAATGTCTGGGCTATTATAATCGACCGTTCGATCTGTTGTGATTGGTTTATCCCAATATAGAATTGAACGGATGATTCCAGTACGGCAGAAGGTGAGTACTTATAATATGGAGGAGGTGCGTGGTCTAATAGCGAGTACTTTAATGCAATTGCTGATGTATAATTTTCGCCAACTGATTATGTCTTCCTAAATAAGCATTAGGGGCAAGAACTGCACACCCCATAATGTGTTCAATCGTTTCCCCCACTGTACCGCACTTCCTGCATCGGTAGACAACATCCACGTGTAGTATATGTCTTTCGTAGTTCCGTCTTCTTACTACCTTATCTTGAATAGATGTCGCAAACCTTCTATTTCTGGGTACAACAGCCTATCGGTCAGCCATTTCAGAGACAGTATTGATCAATGGTATCATCCTCGAGTGATTTTGGATACCGCCCATGCAGTGTCTGTTGTTTCCATTCTCGGATACAATCCGTAAGTGTTGTCCTACCATCAACACGATTCACTTTATGTAGGTTCAGCGGGGTGAAACCCCGGTCCTCGTTAGCAACCAACTTCATTAGCGGACTGTTTGAATTAATGAAGCGCTCTCTCATCTTACTCTTCTGGTTGGTTCAGACAAAGATTCTTAATGTTCACAAGGCCTCTGCCTCCCAACTTTCTCGGAATGTATAGTCACTTTATAGATGTATATATATATATATATATATATATATATATATATATATATATATATATATATATATATATATAACAAAACCGTAATGGAGCATTTAGTGGAGAAAGTAAATATAACTAAAAATGGACTGACTTGGAAAAGTGCCTAAAGATAAAAAAATAATTAAATCGTGTATAAAACAACTAATATTTTAATTTTAACAGATATTGATTGTAACAACCAACAACGTAAAATAAACGTAATTCATTATTCCTTTGTGTTTCACTAATTACTCAAATCTGAAAAAGGAATGTCGATTTCAAAATGAAAAACCCACCGTTGGGAAACGTCTTTTATCAGAATGGATATTTAATATTAAAGAGTTCTGGATGCTTTTCGATAATTTTCCTTAAGGAATGATATTTCCAAGACCAAGGGATTTTCGTATCGCATCTAGAACACGGAGCGTACGATGCAGGAAAGAGGAAATTGGTGAGAAAGAAACGAAAAATTGGTAGGCAAATATTTTTCGTGCTTGTATTTTCAACAAGCTGAATTTTGTTTAGTTTGGAATGTACATATTCTATATGTACAGTCATAGAAACATGGAAGAAATAAATAAAGTTTTAGTAATGTGTTTGTTTCCTAATATTAATGCATTCTAATAAAAGTGAAAATTGCAAAATATTATTTATTGTTACTGGAATTTTACTGTTATTTTTATATTTAGTATTTGTATTATTTATTTTTATTTTATATTGTTTTTGGCGTATTTTACAAGTATTTCATAGTATGCATAGATTTGGCAACATAAAATTTTTATACCAAAATACGTAGGGTACGAAAATTCTTTTAAGCTTTTTGCCGTGATATAAACGAAAATGTGTTTATAGAAAGGAATAATTTAATATGCGAATTATGTAGACGGGCGAACATCTGATGCGTCTTAAGTGCGAGTTTGAACTTTTTTTTTGAATTTCGAGAAACGGTGCCCTATCAAGTTTTGTTTCAGACTTGGGCACAGTGCGATGTAAACTTTAGCAAAACTTCCACATGTCTATAGAAATAGTGTTATATCAAGGGCCCAGATGGTTTAAGACAATCTCAGAAGAGCAAGACATGATTGAAGAAGAACCTCGAAGCGCAAGGCCATTACCTTCTGATCGTTGACCGTTGAGTGAAAATCTGCGCGAAAATGGTCCCGAAAAACTTTTTGTACTATCAAAGAGGTAACAAGAGGAAAACATTTCTTGACCTTTTGGGACCGATTGAAGATTATCCTCATTTCCCAGAATGTGTCATTACGTGTGACGAGTCTAGGATTGTTGTATATGACCCGGAAACGAAGTGCCAAGCCGAGAAAGGTACATTCCAACCTCACCACGGCCAAAAAAAGCAAGAATGAGCAAATCAGAGATCAAAGGCATGCTGATTCATTTTTTTTTGTAACCAGGGGTTACCCATAAGGAATTTAATGTTGCCCATAAGGAATTTAATTTCGGTCGCAATGCCTAACGGTAAACAAGTATTTTTAGCGAGCGGTTCTTGAAATACTTCGAAAAATGGTCAAATCAAAGATCAAAGGCATGCTGATTCTTTTCTTTTATAGCCAGAGGTAAGCCATAAGGAATTTAATGTCACCCGTAAGGAATTTAATTTCGGCCTCAATGCCGAACGGTAAACAAGCATTTTTACCGAGCGGTTCTTGAAAGACTTCGAAAAATGGTCGTTTGAACATCACATTATTATCACATATTAAAAATTAAGAACACCTGACTGCTGTATTATGACAATGCGCTTTACCTCACAGCGATTTCAAGTAACAAGTTTTTTGCTAGTAAAATCATCATTGTGGCTCCGTATCATCGTGTGGCTATCCAAATCATCGTGTGGCTATTCATCATACTTGAGCCCTTGTCAATTTTTCTTTCCCCAATATTGAAAATTCAACCCACATGATACATTTTGGGACATTGGAGAACACTGATAAGATCGTAACCGACTAGCTGAAGGCGATATCTGTATCGGAATTGCAGCACTGCTATAAAGAGCGGACAAGTCATCCTAGCACTGTGTGGTTTTACAAGGAAACTACTTTGAAGGGGACAATGCAGAATAGTAATTACAATTAAGTTAAAAAATTATAAAAAATTGTTCTCATTGCTTTACTTATACATCTGATAAATATCATAAAAATACTCAAGTAACCAGAAATTATTCTTTAATATACCACCAAAGTTAAAGGTCATAAAAACTAGAATAGAACTTTGCTTATAAAGGAGTAATAAATAATTAAACTGTGGAGACAATATTCCATCGAATTAACTGAGTCCAAACACGAGAAGTATATGAATACAACCACTACAATATAATTCTGGTCATGTTAGAATCCTAATATGTGACAAACGGTATCCTAGACTTCTTGTACTAAATATTTCACAAGCAGGTGATGATTTTATTATAGCTGCAGCTAGGACTGTTTTGAGGATGAGTCTTAATCGGTATTAACTTGGGGATGTATTCTTATCATCTTTATTCAGTGTTTACTTTTAAAACTTAACAATCTTAAGTAACATGTAACTTAAAATGGAGTTATCAATCTTAAGTAACATGTAACTTAAAATGGAGTTCGGCTAGAACCCGGAATGGAACTTTATTTGCTTTAGGAATGAGTTTTTTTCAGCAAGATAATATCAAACTGCACATTGATCATCGCTATGTGCAATATTTAGAACAGTATTTTAGTGACATTCGACCAGCCAGCGAGACTTCCAGATTTATTGCCGATAGAATATGAACGGTATAGCATTAGTCGAATTCTTAAGCAATTGTTTCGATCACCAGTAATTCAAATAAACTTGAAGTATGTGTACAATGGGACACCCTACCACAAGAAGTTATAGATCAGAAAATTGGGTTAATGCCTCGCAAAGTGTTATGATAACTGTGTAGGTCCTATTACTAGTTTTCTTGTATCAAATATAACTGGTTTTTTAATATTTATTTATAATTGTATAATATCGCGTGTCGGTATTATATAATTTTGGCATTTCAGTATTCGGTATTATAATCGTGTACACAAAAATTATAAAATGAATCCAATAAAATATATTTTTCATAATGTTTGTATATATTCCAGTGGCATTTAAACCCACATTTTCAATATATCCTTTCAATCAATTGTGTGCTCTTCTTAATCATTAAGAAATATTCCATCTTGTAACATCAAGAGCAATCTAAGCAATATATATCTAAGCAATAAAAGCAGACGACTATAATATACAGGCAAAAAAAAGGCAATATAGTTTGCAGCAACTCAGAATTAGTTTCATATATGCTGAAACTGAATATTGTGAATATAACAGGTCTTTTAAATTGAGCGTTTTTCTTTTTAATTCTTGAATAAAATACAGATGGCGTTGTGAATTTATCTAGGTCTAGTCTCATTTGAAAAGTGTAGTGTTGAATTGTTTTGAATTATTTTATGAAAATGGGCGTTCAGTGAAAAATATTTTTAGAAAATTACATGATTTTACTGTTTGTACAATTGTCATTTGAAAGCACTATCAGTCGAATTGTTCAAAAATTTTAATAACGTGTCCGGTGGAAGATGAAAGAAGAGCAATATGTAGCCGTAGTGAACGTTCCCAAGATCATATTGATTTGGTATGTGAAAGTGTTGCTAAATACCCAGAAATTTCCAATAGTCGTGCATTTGTCAATTGGATCAAAGAAAAAACAGATGATTTTTCTCAAAAAACATCTTTTCTGATGAAACGTATTTTGAAATTGGTGGTTATGTTAATAAACAAAATTAAAATCCACGATTGATTTATTAGAAACTTTTACATCCTAAATTAGTCACTGTTTGGTGTGCACTATGGTTAGGAGGTGCAATTGGGCCATGTTTCTTTCAGAATGCTGCTGTTGAAGTTGTAAATGTGAATGGTGTTCGATATCGTGAGATGATAACTGGATTTTTGTGGGCTGAATCGAATAATATTGATCAGGAGGATATGTGGTCCAACAGGATGGCGCTAACCTCACTCTGCTAATGAAGCAACTGATTTATTGAAAGAAAACATTTTAGGAATGAAATTATTCGAGTCATGAATGAGATAGGGTCAGGATTATGCCAAACTGTTATCCAACATTTTGACAAAAGAGTGGACGTTTGTGGAGCTGCAAGAGGTGGTCGTTTGACAGATATTGTCGGTCGTGTTTAAATGTCATACACTATGCTTCAATTATCAATAAAAAGTTTTTTGAAATCAACGCAAATTCTGTGTATTATTCACGAATTAAATAAAAACCGCTCAATATAAAAAAAATCGTTTATCATATTTAATTCTATTGGAATATAAGGGATTGATTCCTCTGAATGATCTCTTCTTTTACAAATTATTTAAAATATTTTTTTTACGTCGTTCTTTAAAGTGGAAGCACGTTTGAATTTCCCTTCATAAACGATCATTTTTATTTTGAAAACGAAAAAATGATACATGTTTTATTCTTCGAAACGCCTTGAATCAAAACGTCATATAACCGATCCCAGTGGGTTAAAAGCAAGGTTAAAACGTATCATTTTTCATTGGAAACGATAATATTTTTCGTATCTTCCAAATCGTGCCAACGTCGTTCTTTTATGTTTTTTCCTTCGCGCTTTGGTAATACCATGCATTTTTCGATTTTTTTTTTGTTATGGTCTGGTTCTTCCTGATAATTCCTTTATGTCACCCGACAAAGCATGCCATATAATTTATATACCTTTTTTTCTTTGCTTTTTTAATTAGCGTAGCTGTCTAATCGTACATGAATGTCACACTGTATTTTATAATTTTAAGATTTCCGGTCTCAGTCCTTATTTCATTTATTAATTTTTTTAAAACTATTTCCACAAAATAAAAACGTTTATTTTGTAGAAAACACAAAATGTTTCAGTAATAATATTTTTTTTGTATTTTTTTTTGGTCAATTTCTACAAACTATACTGCAACTTAAATATTTTAAGTTTGTTGAAGGTCGGAAAATGAATTCACTTCTTCTGGCTGTGCTTTTAGTTAAAATTTAATTAAAATCCATGTAATTGTTATGTAAATATTCTGCTGCAATGTACAGCTTTTCACGAACAGAAAATTAACTAATAGAACAAAGTAGGAGAGATTATAAATGAAGCTTTCTCAACACTATCATAATGTAAATGCTTAAAATGGGATGTATTTAATTTGATGTGAGTAAATTGGATTATAAATTTAGGGAATAATATAAGAAGAAAGGAAAAGGAAAGAAATGTTACAGACCTTTGTTTCTAAAACCTAAAAATATCAATTATATCAAAGTTGATATTGAGTAGTTTCCCTAGATTAGAAGAGAAAATACTTTTCATTTCATCTTTTTCAAGTCGATTCAAGAGTTCTTTTTCAGAGTTTTAATAATATTTATATGTATGTCCATTATGATGTATATAAGTATGACTTTATATACATGACAATATCAAGTATGACTTTTACCTTTTCTTTTGGTGTTTTCTTCTCATGCTTAATACTCATTTGCTAGTTTTTTGATATGCTACAAATCTACGTAATTTTCAAATTATTTCTTGATTTGTCCCTTAAGTTCGCTTTTTAAACCGAACAAAACAATTTTTTACTTTGTTATCTATCACTTTTATTTTTGGATTTTTTGTTGCTATAGTTTCGTAAAACAATGTTACATTCTCAAACACTAGTTTAAAACTAAGGTATTTCAGCTGTTTATCTTATGTACCTAATTAAACATTAGTATTACACTTAAAATTAGAGTATTATTGGGGTTATTTTTTTTACAATATTTTAAATAATGGGGAATTTCGGAGATCTGTCTGATCGTTTAATAACTGTCCAGACGGGTTTTTATTAAATTTATTAATTTCAATCGCTTCCGAAATGTTTAATTTTTTTGCATTTTGGCGCTGTATGTAAAACTTTTTAATTTGTAAACTCGGGAAATATATGTCCGGTATCTATAAAATGGTTCGCAAAATTAGAATTAGAATAGGTACGCATATTTGTGTTCTTTGAATCTAGTCTGAAATTTCGGTCCGTTTGTCCCACATAGCAGCTACTGCACACGTTGCAACTTAACATATAAACGCCAGATTTTTTATTTTACGATGTTTTATTTTTGGCTTTGAAAAATAATTTACTGGTTGACTGGGGGGTTTTTAAATCTATCTAAATTACATTTAAATGACAGAACAACCAGAATCTTCACCAAAATATAACTTCTATAAAAGATCCATTAACTAATCAAATAGGGTTTTCACAAATATAGTGATTAATTTGATTGAAAATGGCCCGAAATATAACTCAAATATCAAACAAAGTAAATTTTTAGAAAATATAATATCTGAAGTAGAAAATATCCCTAATTCTAATTTTACAAAAGAAAAAAATATGAAATCCATTAATTCTAAAATCAAAGATAATAATTTAGTTATGACTAAAGCAGATATTCTAGAAAAAGAAACTTACGAAACAAAAATTTAAAATTTTCTAGATAATGAAGACCTCGTCAAAATAAAAAATGACCCTGCCACAAAAATTCAAAATTAGTTAAAATCAACAATCAAAAATATAAATACAATTTTGTCAAATGAAGATAAATATAAAATAGTTAAAAAATATATGTTAATGTTAATAATAAATAACTCCTCTAAAATTGTACGGTTTAATTAAAATTCATAAAGAAAACTTTCTAATAAGATAGGTAGTTTCATACACAAATATCCCTATAACCAATACCAAACCTAGTATTTTACTTAAATAATATCTTCAAAAACTTAACGAATTTCTCGTTAAAACATTCAATAAAAAAACTCAATGGACCCTACAAAAAGCTTAGCAAACTATCTCTATCAAAAAAACGGTTTTCTAACATCCTTTAACGTAAGCAACATGTCCCCGAATATTCCGAATATGGATTGCCTAAAATTAGTAGATAATTTATTCACAAAAAATAACATCAATCCAATTATTAAGCACGATATTTTAGAACTATTTAACTTATTCATTAATGAAAATTATTTTCAATTAAATAGTGTTTTTTTATAAACAAAAGGATGGTCTAGCAATCGGTTCACCACTAAACTCTTTATTATCAGAAGTTTATATATAATTTATTATATATAAATCGGTTCACCACTAAACTCTTTATTATCAGAAGTTTATATATAATTTATTATAAGAAGTTTATAGATAAAGCAAAACATATATTGTTTTGGTTTAGATATGCAGACGACATTTTGGTTTATTATACTGGAAAAGACAGACAAATAGAAGAAGCATTAAAGCATTTAAATATAATCCATCAACAAAACACCAACACCGCTTTGGTCGCAAGGCCATGATCTGTGTCTGATGGGACCAGGTTGGTGTATATTATGAACTATTGGAACCTGGAGAAACAATTAATACTGATCGCTACCGACAACAAATGATCAATTTGAACTGTGCATTGATCGAAAAACGTCCACAATACTCTCAAAGACATGATAAGGTGATTTTGCAGCACGACAACGGGCCTTCTCATACATCAAAACCAGTCAAAGAAGTGTTGAAATCATTTGGATGGGAAGTTTTATCGCATCCGAAGTACTCTCCATACCTGGAAGTTAAAAAATTGCTCGATGAATGGTTTAGCTCAAAGGAGAAACTGTTCTTTTGGAATGGCATCCATAAATTGTTTGAGAGATGGGCAAAATGTATAGAATCAAATGGCCAATACTTTTAATAAATACATTTTAACTATCCATTGTAAATAACGTGTTTTCTTTAGGGAAAAAAAAAGAGAAAGAATTATCGACACACCTGGTAACCGAAAAACAAAACAACAAAAAATAAAACTAATAGCACAAAATAACGGCTTCAATGAAAAAGAAAGTAGTTACTAAATAAATACAAAACGGAAACAATTATTAATTCATCAAGTATATTATTTTTGAGTCATCAAGTATACTCAAAAACAAAAGATTACATATTTCGGTCCAATTTCCGAACGAATAGCTCGCACTTTGAGGAAACATAATTTACAAATAGTATTTAAAACCCTCCAGTCAACCAGTAAACTACTAATGTCAAAGATAAAATATCACAAAATAAAAAATCTGTAGTTTATATGTTAAGTTGCAACGAGTGCAGTAACTGTTATGTGTGACAAACGGGCCGAAATGTTCAGACCAGATTCAAAGATTTAATTTTGCGAACCATTTCCTAGGGATCGGACATATATTTCCAGAGATTACAAATTTAAAAATTTTACATACAGCGCTAAAGAGCAAAAAATTAAACATTTTAGAAGCGATTAAAATTTATAAATTTAATAAAGACCCGTCTAGACAGTTATTAAACGACTATAGAAACTATAGTCACATAAAGTGATAGACAACAAAGTAAAAAATTATTTTATTCGTACGTACTTTTCCTTATTGCAACATTCTAGACATTATCATTCATCATAATAAAGGGTTTTCCAATAAGAGTATCAAAACTTTAAAATTAGACGTAATTATAAATATAAGCGATAATCTGGAATTTTTTATTCTATCTTCAAGAATTAATTCCTAATCTTCAAGAAATATTCCAAATACTGGTTTTATGTTCTGAAAATAATGTCTATCAAATGTCCCCCTCGGCTTCGTCTGATGGAATGCATTCTGGAGACTGAAGTTTCGATTATTTTTCGTTTCGTTTAAGGTCAGGAATTGTTTGGAGTTTACTGCTGTAAAACAGAGAAAATGAGATTGCGTTATCCTGGTGGCCAGTTGACATTACTATTTCGCGAAATAACGCGTCTAGGAAACTTCTTGCAATAAATCGATTGTTAAAACATTGTTATATCTACATTTATCAGTTCAGTCCAATTATATTCTGTTAGCATATTTCTACAACGTTCCTATTAACACTAAAACGATTTACATAGTCTTCAAAAAATAATGTCACTCCTTCCTCCCAAAAACACTTCCAAACAGTAACTTTCTTAAAATGAAGAGGTAACTCCTGAATCATTTCAGGATTTTCATCGACCCAAATCCTACAGTTGTTTGCTCACCAACCTATTATAATAGAATTGCTATAAATGATAGAGGTGCCTAGTCGGAAAAAAATCCCAAGAGGTCGCCTTCTTACTGCTCTAGAGCCCAGTTTGTGTACCGTGTATCTATCTTTTCATGGTCAATTATGTATCTTTCCATGGTGTCATCTATGAGTTACATTTACATTTCAAAAAGTGTTGCCGCTATTTCCTTTTAAAGTTCTGATATTCTTATTAGCAAACTTTCTAAATTTTCTTTCTATTTTTTTCTCAGTTTCCTTCAATTTACTTGTGGTTTTTATATTTTTGTGCCAATATCCATGTGCCCCATTTATCCCAAATTTTCCACAGGAAACTTATAATGTATTAGATGATTCTGAACTGTGATATCAGGTAATTAACTACTAGAGTCGGTGATACATCGGAAGAGAGTCAGCACCGAGACCTGTCATTGTTGAAGAAAATTTTCAATGCGGAAAGGATTAGAGTTAAAACACAACATCGCTTGTTTGACAAACATTGTTGAAAATATTTTGCATCAGGAATTACAAATCCGTCCGTCCGTCTTCCGTCCATCACTTTTATTTATGGTCAAAAGTGTAAAGTGGGGAACGGCGATATAAGCTTCAGCATTAATATCATGACAAAATTTTCTTGTGTTTTTCCCGAGGTATTATTATGAGGACTTTACGCACAACCTTTGTTTCAATGGCTAACATCCACAACACCGATTTTTTAATGTTTGTCCAGCTTTTCTATTTTTTCAGATCTCCGCCTCTGTGCTTATTTTTTATTGCCGAGACTCAATGAACATTTATGGGGAACTAAATTTTCTGATAGCAAAGATAAAATTGCTGCTGTGAATGAGTGCCTAGTATAACAAGAAATTATTTTGCTTTGCAAAGGTATCGTTAGCTTTTGTCATCGATACGCCAAAAATATTAACCATTTAAAAATTGAGTTAAAAACATCATTCCCTATCTTTGGGGCTGCAAATCGTGAACTCTCCTGGAATATACTTTGATTATTTATGTTTTTGAGATCTTCGTTTTTTATTTAACTCATTATTCAACTTATGTTCAAGAATTAAAAAAAACACCTTCGCTAACATGAAAATTTTGCAATTTTTAATAAATTATCAAGAAGTTTCACTAATATTTGACACAAAAAAATATTACTGCGTAGGACCACCATCATTATTTTATCATATCAATGTCTTCTTGTGATAAACTAGCTCATGCGCATTATACATGTACTTCAAGTTTGCTTAAAGTTGCTGGTAGCCGAAGCAATCACCTTAATCGCTACTAATGCTACCCATACATGTGCTATCATCGATATCTCGAGGGATTTCGCCGATGTTGCGATCGCAGACTCTCCTAGAAACTGCACTATTTCACTAACTGTATGCAGTTTGATGTTATTTTGTTTAATGACGATATTTGGATAAACTTGCAAATGCAGTCTAACGCTGATCTGCAATATGTATATATATATATATATATATATATATATATATATATATATATATATATATATATATATATATATATATATATATCATCATCATCATCATCATCATCATCATCATCATCAGCCCGTATCGATCCACTGCAGGATGAAGGCCTCTTCAGCATGCTTCCAACCTTCACGGTCCTCGGCTTTCCTCTGCCACTCGGGTCCAATATACTTAACGATGTCATCAGTCCATCGTGCTTTCGGTCTTCTTCGCGGACGTTTGCGATCAAGCGGTATCCACTCCAGGATTGCCTTGGTCCATCTGTCGTCCCATCGCCTCGCTATATGGCCTGCCCATCTCCATTTCAACTGTTTTACTCTTCCAATGATGTCACAGACTTTTGTTTGTTCCCTGATCCATGCGCAGGACTTTTTGTCTCGTCTTGTAATGTCAAGCATACATCTTTCCATTCCCCTCTGTGCCACCCGAAGTTTTTGAATTGATTGCGATGTGAGTGTCCAGGTTTCACTTCCGTATGTCAGAACGGGTAGAACGCACTGATCGAATACTTTTCTTTTCAGGCAAAGTGGGAGTCTGCTCTTAAACACTATGTTGAGCCTACCAAATGCCTGCCAGCCACATTTAACACGCCGTTCCACCTCCTGGGCGGTATTCCCCTCCATGGAAATCCTCTGCCCAAGATATACAAAGCTGTCCACAATCTCTAAATCCCTTCCTAAAACTGAAATTCTTCTGTCCTGAGCGAAGTTATTGAACATAACCTGACTCTTTTTCAGGTTTATTTTTAAGCCAAATGGTTCGCCAGCCCTTTGCAGTTCTTGTATGCGTCTTTGCAGCTCCTCTGGGTCTTGTGAAATGAGCACAAGAATCTGCAAATCTAAGATGGTTTAAGTTTGCACCATTTATCTTTACCCCATCCTGTTCCCAATCCAGTTTACGGAATATTTCTTCAAGGCCAGCCGAGAAAAGAATAGGCGATATTGCGTCACCCTGCCGTACACCTCGTTCTATATTAATTCCCACTTCAAGATCATCAACGTGAATTGTGGCTGTAGCTCCATCATATATCGATTCTAATAGGTTTACATAGGCTCTCTCTACACCTTGGCTAAGCAGTGCATCTATTATCGCATGCTTTGAGATGGAATCAAATGCTTTTTCGTAGTCGATAAAAGCCAAGCACAGTGGCATGGTGTATTCGTTGTGCCTTTCTATGACCTGCTGTACAACCTGGATGTGATCCATTGTACTGAATCCACTTCTGAATCCTGCTTGTTCTCTTGGTTGTGCGTCATTCAGTTTTTTTAATATTCTTTTAGAAATTATCTTAGTGAAAACTTTGTACATCACTGATAGGAGGCTTATTGGACGGTAGTTCTTTAAATCTTCCTGTGCTCCTTTTTTATGTAAAAGGATCACTTCTGCATTTTTCCATAAGTCAGGTACTTTTTGTTCTTTGAGGCATTTTGAGTATAATTTTGCCAGTGTTTTATGTAACGTCCGACCACCAGCTTTTAGCATTTCGACAGTTACACTATCCTTTCCTGGAGCCTTGCCGTTCTTCATCAATTCTATAGCATTTGTTACTTCCTCCACTAGGATATCTGGTATTATATATTGTTCTTCCGTGGGTATTGCTGTCCCTGACAATCTCTACCATTTGGCAATCCATGTGACCATGTGACATGTGACAATGTGACATACCATGTGACAATCTCTAACATTTGGATACGCGTCCTGCACACTGTGCCATCCTCACGCTTTAAAGCATATATTTGCGTTCTTTTGTTTCTCAGCTTCTGTTTAGCTTTGTTAATTCGTTTGTTTTCTTCCAGGGTTTTTTGCACTAGCTGCATATTGAATCGGCGCGTGTCCTCTCTGATACGTTTTCTTATAGTTTTGCAGAGCTCAGTGTACTCGACTCTGCCAAAAGGACTACCTGCATTTCTCATTGCTCGCCGTTTCTTCATTAAATCAATGGTCTCACTGGAGATTTTTGTTTGTTTGAGACATTTTTCCTCTGGTGCTATTGAAGCAGCCGTTTGAAGTACATTGTTGGCGATTTCTTCATATTGAACTGATATTTCCACCTCCTCTGGATCTTGTAACGCAGCAAACCGGTTTAACAAAGCAATCTCAAAATCGCTTCCTCTCTCCAGCAGTTTTCCAGAATCCACCTTGCCCTTCTTTGATCTTACCATTTTTTCGCGCTCTTTTCGACAGTCAATCCGAACCCTTGCTCGTACAATTCGGTGGTCACTTCCAACATTAAAATTGTTAAGGACAGTATAATTGGTAAATATTGTTTTATCGTTGATCATGATGTAGTCAATTTCGCTTGTGAGCCCAGATGGACTTTTCCATGTCCATTTTCTGCTGATATTTTTCTTATAGAATGAATTCATAATATATAGTTCTTGTCCTTCAGCAAAATCAACTAATCTGTCACCTCTATTGTCTCGCTCACCAGTTCCATATGGGCCAGTTGCATTTTCGTCTGTTCTTGTTGTTCCAATTCTGGCATTAAAATCACCCATCAGGATTTTGTACCTACATTTCTCCTTGTATAAAAGCTGGGCCACATCATCATAAAATTCCTCAATTTCCTCATCTTTATGGCTTATAGTTGGTGCATAAGCTTGGACGATTTGAAGCCTAAACTTTTTATTCAGCTGAATGACGCATTGGGCTAATCGGTCGGATGTACTTTCAAATTTTACCACACTGTCCTTCAGTTTTCGATTGATGAGGAATCCAATTCCGCCACATCGGCCATTTTCCGTACCTCGAGTGTAGAGTACGTGTCCAGTTGGTTCCAGTTTGATTAACTCTTCACCCTTCCTTCGTGTTTCACAGAGCCCAATAATATCCCAATATATGTTGTCAAGTTCGATTAACAGTTCTTGCAATCGGGCCTCTGTTTTCATAGTCCGTATATTTAACGTTGCAATGTCAAAAGTCCAATGGCAGCCTGATCTAACCCGGTGATTCTTAGCACCCTCACATATATATATATATATATATATATATATATATATATATATATATATATATATATATATATATATATATATATATATATATATATATATATATATATATATATATGTTTCTAAATCATTCCGGGTATCGATCCGTTGATTTTGTGAAGAGTCACGACCTTTTGCCAAAATCTCATTTGGCATTTTCAAGTGTTGTCCGCTTCGACTGAAGAGTCCAACTAACAGTCAGTCAGTCAGTTGCCAAATGAGATTTTGGCGAAACGTCCGGACTCTTCACAGAATCAACGCATCGACACCCGGAATGCTTTAGAAACATTATTTACCATCTGTGAAAATATTACATGTAACATATACACCATTAACACCAAGATATAGGGTGTTAAAGTTATAATTTTATTTTCAATTTTCGTCAATAAATTTCTTAAAAAGTATCTTTCTTGAACGATATTTGGTAGTGGGGGTTTTTTAAGATAAGAAATTTAAATGTCTCGAAAATTTTTAAAAGGTTACAACCTTTTTGCGTCTTAGTGTATTCGTATGAAAATATTATTTTTTCCATCTTTTTTACGTAAATAAGGTATGCCTTGCAAATATCGCTCCGAGTTACCGTTTTCTGGGTATATGCGTTTAAATTGTTTATTACACTCTTTTAAGTTGCGCTTTTGAAATGTAACGCTTTTCTTAAAGTAGATAGGCTATGATTAAAACAAATACATCAAGGCGACTTTTGCATTGATTGCTAATTAAATATTACTATGAGTATTTAAATAGTTGAAATAGTTTTAAATAATAATTATAGTAATTTCAATATACTACAGTAAAATAGTTTTTGAAAGATTTTTACGTAAGTCAAGAACAAAATGCCCAAACATAAATTGTTTTCTAATGAAGAGATGCGAAATTTGATAGACATACACACGCAGGAAAATTTTAAAGGACACCGGTCTCATTGAAGATATTTGGAAACGTATATATGACGAAGGCAGCGGGATTTTAAGATTTTCAAGAATATCTACGACAGAATGGGTGAAACACGTTCTTTTCGTCCGAAACGAGATTCCGCAGGTCGTCCGAAGACCCTAACCACCGACCAGGAAGAAGAAATTGTGGTTCGCGTAACCGAAAACCGTAAAGTAAACACAAGACACATTGGTCTGTGCGTAAAATTGCGTCTGTGTGTTTTATACGTAAAAAAGGTGGATAAAACAATAATTTTATTAAAAAAGCGACTACACTAAGGCGCAGAAAAGTTATGACCTTTCAAACAAAGAAAAGTGTCGCAGACAGCGCCCTCTAAAATCTACATAAGAATTTTCGAGAGATGTAAATGTCTTATCTTAGAAAACCCCTCACTACCAAATTTCGTTCTAAAAAGATACTATTTAAGAAAGTTATTGATGAAGATTGAAAATAAAATTATAACTTTAACACCCTGAATTTTGGTTATTATTAACTTTTGAACTAAGATAAGTTGGGTTAAATCGCAATATTTTTAGTCAACAAAGTTACAGTTTTGCTGTGTACCATGAATTAGCGGACACCCTATATATATATATATATATATATATATATATATATATATATATATATATATATATATATATATATATATATATCCGACGGGAAGTCGGCGAAAACATGGGTTGTTGGCTGTGGATAGGGACTCCCTATTCTTGATGGTATGGCAAATGTCGGTGCCCTGAAGAGTCTAAACATCGGGACGAAGTTATGATGACACTCAGCTACTGTTGTCTCATTGGAGGCAGTCCAAGAAAATCTAACATATATATCCAACATATATATATATATATATATATATATATATATATATATATATATATATATATATATATATATATATATATATATATACAGCGGCGGGGCAAGACCTAAATTTGATGTGGGAAAGATAAATTTTACGATGCCCTCAGGTGGCCCAAGACCGATTTTACATAAAGAAGAAAAATTTTTGAAACTGTCAAATTTTTATTCATAAAAATGCAAACATCTTTGTTTTAACTAACATTGTCATGTAATAGCTTACAGAAATTTCCTACTTTTAGCCTTACTGAAATTAATAACTGAATCGCAATCCAGCTTAGATGCTGTATCTGCTTCAATAGAAAACTGCCAAAGCTGAAAATCTTTGCTGACTCATTGTATTTCTTAAACAATTTTTTGTTAGTTTTAATTTTGAAAAGCTCCTTTCAGCGGATGTTGTGCTCACTGGTACTGTTAACAAAATTCGAATAACATTATAAATATTTGGGTAAATTTTTTTGGGCAAGTTATTTTCTATTATCTATTGGAACAGATGTTTCACATCTTTAATGAAGTTGGGCAAATTTGAAATTATTGTAATTCTTCAAATAATTCTTGAGGTTAAAAGTCACTGCTCTCACCCACTCGCTGGACTGTGTGTAAATCTTGGCAGTTTTTTAATATATGCTTTTTTGGAATATTTTTTAACTTTTGCTTCATTAATCGAACATCGTTTTCTTTTTGGCTACCCTTTTATTTGTAAACTTTTGGCAGATCATAACTGCTCTTCTCAATAAAATGACACAAGCGTTAGACAAACATTGTTCGAACCCAGTTAGTCGATATTCTTTGATTCAGTCAAAAAATGTACGCAAATGTTCAAGAGCAATGCAATGGACTTGTACAGACTGCCATATTTGCTTATGATGTTAATATGTGATAATATCTCATACCATAAATGTAATGATAAATTCTAAGCGGAGTATTTCGTTCAAAATCGAATCATAATCACTGAGTGTATCTGATTCTTCCGTGTGATGTTTTCAGCTTTCACTGCATTCAACAACATCATTAAATTGCAATAATATGGGCTTTACTGCCTCGATTCTGCTTTAGTTCAACTTGACTTAAAAAATGTCTTGTTGGTTATTGCCGTTAAGTTGATTGAATGTTTTAGTTCAAGATTCAAATTGCTCTAGCCCAATCTGCAAAAATTCTACGCAACAAATGATTATTAGGTTTGAATTCTTGGGTTAACTGAATTTTATGCGCCTTGAGATGCGAATCTTTATAAAAACTATTCCATGTAGTGCCATAAAAAAGCCCAAGTTCTTGAGAACGACGTGTAATTGATTGTTCTGGATTTTTATTCACATTTTGATTCACAGCATCGATGTTTTCAGATGTTTTCAGTTTAAGTTTTTGACTGGTTGGATTCTTAGCATCACAAACAGTATCATTTGATTCGAATTATTGAATTAAATTACGAGTATTAAGCTGTGTAGATCGATTATGTTATTATTTCGCGTAAGGCGTGAAACGTAGCCCGAATGGATTCATTATTTTTGTAATAAATTTGGACAATTTATATACGTTGTACAACTGTATATCTTTTCATATATATCAATGTCAATTTTGCCGTGAATAAGTATCCTAACTGCCGAGTCTTATATATAGTAAATCCTGAAATTTCACCTATTTTTATACCTTGGAGCTTTCAAGAACTCCATTTTTGCGTGCACGCGCACTTCCATATAACAAAGGCAATGTTAGATTTCTTATATTTTTTTGGTGTTTATAGATTTTTTATGAGTCTACTTTTGCCTTGGCCGCCAAAATCTAAAGATTATCCATCCTATCCCATTCCAATGTCCCGCAAAAGCCGGCTCACGGTAGTGAGGGATACTAGGGAAGAAGTAGGGAAACTCCTAATTCTCCTGAAATTTTCCTAGTGCTTTTTTTGAGATCTACGATTGCCATTGCACCTTCCCTTACAAATCTCACGATCGGCGTCGATCACTTTGAAGCCTTTTTTTAAATTATATCTTAACATTACTTAATTTTGCTGAATTATTGTCATATGTAGCTCATTTTTGGTGAAATGACTTCGTAAATAAGCAAAATTGTCGCATTTGGAGTGAAGAAAACCCAGATGCTGTTCTTGAAACACCTTTATATTCACATAAATTAACAATTTGGTGTGGTTTATGATTTGGAGGTGTAATTGGACTGTACTAATTTGAAAATGAAAATGGAAATACAATTACTGTCATTGGAGAACGCTAGTATATGAATGGTTGCTTATGTTTCTCAAATATTTGCTAGTGGTTTAGTATATGATTTAAAGACGACCTGGAGTTAATTGAAAATAAATGTCTAATAGGACGCCCTTGGAATTGTTAGAACTCGATGTTTAAATCATTAGAAGTCTAACTGAAGTGTAACAGATAGTTGATGGAAAAACTCGTTTTCAATAAAATAACTGAGGGCTATGTTTAAATTCCTATTATATTTTAAAAAAATGTGTGGCAATTCTTTTGACACGCAGTGCCTTTTTCAAATACGAAACTACAATATTGCAATAATTAAAAGTTGATTATTTGGATGATGAAGCCTTGAAACCGAATAATCTTTCAAATGAGTTTATTTTGAATTTTATATCCAATAATATGTTTCGATAATTCAAAACATTTTCAATCTATTAACAAAATAAAGTTATATGATTTAATTACTCGTTTAATTAAAATCATTTTTAATTATTTCCATCAAAACCAATCATTTGTGTTGTTTTGGTTTCGCTTTGTGTCAGTTTCTAATAAATTCATCCAATTGGAAGTTCACATACGTGTCCGTTATTATATAATCGTTAATCATTATAATTTATTGATTGGCGAACAGTTATAAGCAGGCGACAAAAGTTTATCGAATATTATAAAGGGTTATCCAATAAGAGTGTAAGAACTTTAAAATGAGGTACAATGATAACACAGGTCGACATGTTTTTTGTAACATTGATGATAATGTTCTTTTTGTGTTTCATTTAGATAGTTATTAAAACACCTTTTAACATAAATGGTCTGGCACGTCCCATTTTCAAGTACCTAGTTCTCCTTTATATCATCGAGAATTGAAATTATTTGAACCTGACTTTGGACTGGACTGTAGGAAGACCGTAGAAGGGGTATTTCCATAGTATTCTACGAACCTTTAATGGCTGGAACCTTTAAGTTTTATTGTTTTTTATAGTTTAGTTTGTTTCTGACTCATTTACAGTACAGTCACGTGCTTAAGTCGATTTTATATAAAATGGCAAGTTCTAGTTGTCGATTTTGCAAAATTCCAGCGGATAAGTTTTGTTATATGTGCGGACGATTTATTTTAAAGTCACAAGCTAGATCTATATCCTAGGAGGTCAAAAACCCTATATTTTTTATTTTAAGTGCCCAATTGGAGATCAAGATAAAAGTTGTGCTCTTCATGTTGTTTGCTGTGTGAGTTGTCATGTAAATTTAGTGCAGTGGATGCATGGCAAGAAAAATTCTATGCCGTTTGCTGTTTCTATGGACTGGAGAGAACTTACTGTCTATGTAAGTGATTGCTACTTTTGTATCACTAAAACAGAAAGTTCAAAGAGACAAAATTAAGTATCCAAATTTGTCTTCTGCACCTAGACCAGTTCCTCATAACCAGAAACTACCGATACCGATTGCGCCTCTAAACCTGGACAACATGTTTCTCGGTGATTCTTCATCATCTAATCATCTTCTAATCTAATTCTTCATTCCTGAGAATACCAGTTGTCGCACAATATTTTTAACAGCTAACAGTGAACCTTACTAAATTACTCAGAATGAATTAAATGATTTGGCACGTGACCTGGGATTGTCAAAACAAAAATCGGAACTTCTTGGTTCCAGGCTTCAACAGTGGAACCTCTTAGATAAAAATGCAAGTGTTTCACTTAGCGGAAAACGGAATGCAACATTTTCAAGTTTTTGTACTATGGAAGGATCGCTATGTGTCTGTTGTAATATGACGGTTATAAAATGAGTTTAATATGGAACATGTACCTTTCGAGAAGCCTATTTTCATAGATTCGTCGAAATCCAGCCTAAATGTTTCATAATGAAAACAAGAACTCATCTATTCCTTTAGTCCATTCAGTGACAATCAAGGAAACCTATTACAACTTAGCAACCATGCTAAATCGCGTTAAATATTAACAGTATCAGTGGAATTTTTGTGGGGATTTAAAAGTGATAGGTATATTGCTAGGATTTCAAGAGGATTTTACAAAGTATCGCTGTTTTTGTGAAGAAATGTGGGATTTAAATAATACTAATAGAAGAAAACTACTGGCCACGGAGATGGATTTTTTGAGAAGGAGCTGTCGGAGATCGAGACTTGAGAGAATAAGAAATATAAACATTAAAAGGGACATGAACATCGAGAGAGATATTGTGGACGACATAGAGAGAAAACAATTGACTTGGTTCGGACATGCAAAAAGAATGAATGAGACAAGATGGCCACGAAAAGTGTTGGAATGGATACCTCCAGAAAGAAGAAAGAGAAGACGACCAAGAAGAAGTTGGAGAGACGGCGTTGACGAAGCCATGGAAGCAAGAGATTTGCAAGAGGACATGTGTCACGACAGAGCGAACTGGAAACTGGGGACGGAGAGGCGGCGACAGCCGTAGATAATCCGAGAATGATGATCGCTGTTTTTTTGTGTCTATGGGACAGTAGGGCAACAAGAGAACATTACAGTAAAAAATTGGCCTCATAGAACTTCTTTTGAACCTGGTACTTCAAACATAAAAATATGCCCCCTTGTTAACTGAAAAAAGGTGTTTCTTCCGCCTCTCCGTATTAAGCTTGAACTAATGAAAAACTTTGTCAGAGCCATGGACAAAGAAGGTAATAGTTTCAAGTATCTGAACAAAATAGTTCCCCAATTACGTGATGCAAAACTAAAAGAATGTATATCTATTGGACCTCAAATAAGGAAGCTTCTAGGTGATTTCTCTCTTCAAGAACGTTTTACATGTTTATATTAAATTAATATCACATTGTAAAAATATGTCGTCTCCTTTTTTCCCACCACTGACCCTTGTAACAAAAAAAATGTACATGTTACAGCAATTAACTTATTATTTTTGGATTTAGGACTACAAAATACTTTATATTCATTGTTGGCTATAGGTGTCAACAATGTTACCCTAAAAAAGTTTAAATTTGTTGACCTGTGTAATTACAAGTGATAAACCGGTAATTTTTATTTTATCTTCAAGAACAAATTCAAGATAAAATATGTTTTGAAAATATCATCATTCAAATGTCCAGCTCGACTTCGCCTGGTGGCCTGCATTAGGGCGACTGAATTTTCGATTACTCTTTTTGCGTGGTATATTTTCAATGGTGACCTGACTGTTTCGATAAGGTTAATAAATGTTTGGAGTTTATTTGTACAAACCAGATATTTAACATAATCCCACAAAAAATAATCTAATATCCTGAGATCGCATGATCTTGGTGGCCAGTCAACATTACCATTATTTGAAATAACACGTCCCGGATACTTTTGTTACAGTAACTCGATTGTCTGGCTAGATGTATGACAAGTCGCACCATCTTGTAAGAAAACCTTGTTTATATCCACATTTTATAGGTAACAACAAACAACTTCCAAATGCTGCATTTATGTTAAGTTACAATTCCATTAAGCCAGAAGTGCGTTTCGTCAGAAAAAAATATATTTTTCGACAAACAACTTCCAATTTTTACGCGCTGTTAAATCGTACAATTTTTAATGGTGAATTGACGCATTGTACTGAACACCGCAGTTTATCAGTGACATTTACATTTCAATCAACGTTGCTGATATTACGTTTCAAAGTTTTGACACTCTTATTGATAAACTTTTATATACGGTTATATAGGTTACTATGTTCTTCCTTTGGTATAATTGTTTTTATTGTCATTTATGAATTCAATGTAATATGTGGATTAAATATGGATAAATCGAAATGAAATAATAATATGATGACTGCTACCTGTGATTACGGTGTTACATTTGTATTAATTATATTGTTTTGTTATATTTATTAGTCGTAAAAAGTTGGTCGATAGACCATGACAAAGATGGTTCTAATGGAACCTTCGGTGTGAAACATTAAATTTACAGAGACTTACCACTAAACTCACTTTTACCACTAAATAACTATTTGGATCATTCGCTTTTTTCAAAATCTTATCTAGGCCTCAAATTAATTAGACATTAAACTGTAGTACCATGAATTTATTTATTTTTTGTTGAAAAATCCTTGTAATATCGTTTTGTAGCTAATTAATATGAGGGTTACATAAGTTTTTAAGTTTTAAAAAAAGGGCACGTTAATGTAGTCTATAAACCATATAATAAATTAAGAGAAGTCCTGGGTAATCCAAAGGATAAAGTAGGTCAATGTGAAAACTCAGGCATTTATGAAATTAGTTGTAAAGATTGTGATTGAAGTTATATAGATATATAAAAAGCGCAAACCAAAATATTTATGTTTTGTTATGAAAATAAACGCTCATATTTTGCAAAAAAATCGATATTACTAACCGAAACATCTATTACTTCACTACTGAACCAACTCAAGAATGCTATTCAGGCTAAACATCCAGATCTAGCCAAAAAAAGATGATTTGGGTTGTTGCTGCAAAACCCATCAACCTCTGCTTCGGAATGCGTCCGTATGCACGGTTGACATCAAACAATCAAATCAAACTCGAGCTAACCGGTTATTTCGCAGATTTGAACAAATATTGTATTGAAGGTTTAAAATGTTGGAATGTTGTTGGTTAAAATGCTTTGAATTTCAAAGTGACTACGTTGAAAATAAAAAAAAAAAACTTACAAATCTTATTTTCTTTGTCACGCCCTGAGTTTTTCGAACGACCTTCGTAACTGCACTTTATATGTTATCTAGATTTGTGCTCTGATATATGTGTATATGTATTTACTTTTATTTACATTCATTTATTTATTCCTATACACTTGTTCATGTCTATGACTGTCTTTTTAATACGTTTTTCACGATGCATTTGATAGTTTAGTCTAAAATGCCAAATTTTTTATCAGTTATATGTCTAACATCGCCACCTTGCACCTCAACCGATGAGTCAGCTCCAACAGATGATGTCATTGCTGACATAGCCCTTAGTTTAGCATTTATTTTAATATAAATATTTCAAAATTGTAAACAATCTTCAATCTTTAGTAAACTGTCAAAAGTACCGTTATTCTTTGTACCACACAAAAACAAAAATAATGTTTTTAAAAACGCTTACACGTGATTTCTAACTTTAATTTATCTGCTAAGTGGTTTTTTGCCGCCGATTCGACTTTAAGATAAATTTGTCTTCTTAAAAAAACACATTGAATTAACGTCTCATCCACCGTTTAATTTTGATTTATAATCTGGTAATTTCTTACTCTTCCAGAAAAAGAAAGAAATTATTATATTTAATCCATCAGATTATTATTTCCATCAGATTCCGTTAAATTAGGCCAGTAAAATTAAATTAGGCCAGCAACCGTAAGTTGAACTTTAACGCTAAACAACTAAGTATCCATAATCTTATCTCGTATCATTTAATTGTAAAAGCTCATTAGTGCTTCATAATACCATGGATGGCATAGAACCACCTTAATTATTTCGTGTTGAGATCTTACAAGTTTTGACATCTAAAATAATATACAACATATTGTTAAATTAACGCAAACGTGCGCCCATTTTTTTAAGAAGAATAGAAGCAAACTTTGTTTCCAAAAATTAAATTTTATCAATATATTATGTGCCGTTCTGTTCAATGACCTTTCTTCATCTGTCCATAATTACATAGTCCTGGGTTCATAGACGTTCTAACGTTTCGTTTTAAAAATCCTCCCAGGAAATAAAGTTTTTCAAAATCATCTAAACTGTTTTGAAGGGGTTTAGAAGAACGCAATATCAGGAGAGAAAGGTGGATGTACCAAAATCTCCAAGACAAGTTGTAAAAGTTTGCAGGGCATCATTGAGATTAAAATTGTTTTCTCGAAACTTTCTGAACCACAGATCCACAGGAATCGTCAACGGCACCCTCGCCATATTCAGCTTATATATCCTTTTGCCATATTCAGCTTATATATCCCTCTACAGGCCTAGTTGCCCTTGGCTTCGAGTTCTTTCACTCTTCTTTCCCATCTATTTCGGTCCAAAGCCTCATTCTTCCCATCCCCGACTTCTACTTTACCCAAATCTTTCATCACTTTATCCAACCATTTCTTCCTGGGTCACCCTCTCCTTTTTTCCCTTTACCCCTCATCAGTATTCTTTTAATCCATCTCTCGCCGGGCATCCTCGCTATGTGTCTCAGCCGTCTAGCTCTCTACGCTCTCACCACCTGAACAATGTTTGTTAGAATGTTGTTAGAATGTTTGTTAGAAACAGAATTTGTTATTTTTCTAAATTCGTTATGAACGTCTAATTCTAATTCCTCCAAGAATCCTCCTTAATATTTTACGTTCCCAGAGTTTCAGCTTACTTTCTTCTTTCTTCGTCATAGTCCAAATCTCGCACGCACGGACACGTTCGGTACTCTTACTTTTGCTGCTCTTGTTATATTTTTTGTTCTTAAAATCTTTGAAAACGTTCCTGCGGCTTTGCTTCCTTTCGCTAGTCGCTTCTTTATTTATTTCTCTTCATTCCATTTACATGTTAGTGTTACTCCTAGATATTCAGTTTGTTGAACTGTCTCTATCGTTTATTTCTTATTTACTGCACAATTAATGACTATATTAGGGGGTAGTTTTCTGGTACTATCTTTCCTTACTGTTCTTTCCTTACTGCCATTTTATCTTGCTTTTATTTCTAACATCTTCAATACCCTTACTATTTCTTCCTTGGATCTCGCCATCATCTAAGAATTGATGAATCACTCAGAATCACTTCCTGCACTAGATTGAACAGAACTGTGGACAGTGGATCGCCTTGTCTTACTTCTTTCTTTATAGTAAACTCCTCAGACATTGTCCAATCGACTATAACATTATTTTCTGTTCATCTCACAGTCATCTCCGCTAATTTCCTCAACTTTTCCGGGACTCGCAACTGTATCATTGCTTGGAACAACTTTTTCCTGCTAATGGAATCGTACGCTTGCCGATAATCAATAAACAGTACATGTAAGCTAAAATTTTGTTCATAAGTATTCTGTTAGATCTGTTTCATGATGAATATCTGGTCGATTGTTGAACTTCCTATCCTGAACCCTCCTGGGTATTGCTCTACTTGTACGTATATAATTCTCGAGTCGATCTTTAATCATCTTTGCTACCACTTTGTAAGTCACGTCTTGCAGTACAATTCCTCGATAGTTATTGCACTCCTCTTTAGCTCCATTTTGGTGAAGGGGTATTATTAGCACTTTATTCCATTTCTCTGGCATATTTTCTTCTTCCCAAATTCTCTTCGTTAATTCCCATGTGTTTGCTACCAATGTGCCACCCCTGTGTTTTTCAAGATTTCTGCTGTTATACTGTTTTTTCCAGCACTCTTGTTATTTTTAACTGCTTTTTAATAAATTATATATGTCGAAAATGATCCTTATTTTCTGTCATTTTTGATCAACAGATGATATCCATACTTCCTCTTTGGACACTGGCGTAGTTCTTGGAAAATAAATTGGTGGCTTCCAACCCATTATTGAAATAGTTAAGTTTTTATTATTAGGACTACGCACTTACAATCGGGCCAGGAATCAACAACTTGTTGATTCCTGGCCCGATTGTTACACTGTACCCTTAATATATCATTAAATATTCAGCAACATTTTGTTGCTTACAAATTTAGTTTCTCAATCAAAATGTTATTAAAAAATATATATTTTGCAAAATTGAAACTAATAAAGAAAGGTAACAAAAACCATCATGTGGACAATTTAACGAGAAACAACTAACTCCCTATAATCTCATCACGCATCATTTAATTTACCACGTCCATTAACGCCCCATAATTCCGGAGCTGGCGCAGATCCGCTCTTGTACACGGCCACGACCTAATTCCCCTATTAGAATGCACTGCTTGGCTGCGGGAATGCCGATCGCTAGATAGTCGCTGCTTCTCGGATTCAACCCAGTCGAAGTTCTGTGTGCCCATTATATCGCTCCTCGTCGCCCCCGGCGTCCGACTACTGCAACTTCTGGACGACAAACAAAAGGAAGTCCACTAATGTATTCATCGCTGAGACGTTCTTGGAGGGAACGAGCTTGGGGGCGTCTCGGAATTGGATCGGAATTAAGCGTTGCTTTATGGAGAAAAGAATACATCATTTTGAATTTATGCTTCATTTAGAGCATGTCTTGGAAATATCTAGATTATAAAGAAACTATGATGAATTTTGATGACATTCTATTTTATAATTTTTTATAGCTAGCTATTTTATAGCTCTTATATTTCTTTTTAAATGATCTCTATCATTTAATTGCAAATTTATATGTTTGTAATGATAGGAAAATTATGGAAGTTAATGCTTCAACATTACTGGAAGCAATAATAAGTGTCTTTCAATATATGTAAATTTTAAGTTGAAGCGCAGTTACAACTTTTCTTTTCTCTCCAGTTTTGCATTGGAAAAGTGGTGTAAATCGTTTAGTGAAATAGAGACCGAATTGGAAGATTATATACATTTAGTTCAACTTGTTACGAAAGATTCTGAAGTATTTCACGAAGCTGTTGAAGCCAATCTGATATTTAGTATGCGGTAATCAGCGGCATGATGTATTTCTTTTCTTGAAAAATGTATGCATTTTTGACAAGAAAAATTAATAATCAGGCCTCATGTAAGCAGCGGAATAATGCCAAGCTGCATACTTTTAGACTAATGACCAATACATTCCATGAACTAGATTGAAGTAGAATTGAACTTCAACCGTATCCAGCATATACTCCACATCTTACTCCATTTAACGTTTGCTTTCTCCATCCATTAACAAGTCTCTTGCATGGGCGTATCTAGAACGATTTGAACTAGGTCAAAATTAAATGCGTGCAAAAAAAGTGAAGTGATTTTTAGGTGCGAGAATCATTATTGGCTCAAACGCAACTAGCCAATGGTTGAATTTGTTTATTTTTAGTTTAAACATAATCTTTTGTAGTTGTAAAATGGCCATTAAATATATTTAAAAAATAATCGCACTAACTTATAAGGGGTCTTTCAAATTGAGCGGTTTTTTTAAATGGTTGAGTGAATAAAACACAGATGGCTTTGTGAATTTGCCAAGGTCTAATCTCATTTCAGAAGTATAGTCTATGACATTTATAAAAATTAAGTCGTATAAAATATAACAACGTGTTAAAATTGTTGAATTATTTTATGAAAATGGGCGTTCAGTGAAAAATGTTTTTAGAAAATGACGTGATATTTACGTTTTGCACAATTATCCATCTGAAAGTACTATCGACCGAATTGTTTAACAATTTCAAGAAAATGGTTCGGTGGAAGTTAAAATAAAGAGCAATATATAGTCGTAGTGGTCATTCACAAGAACATATTGATTTAATACGTGAAAGTGTTGCTGAAGACCCAGAAATTTCTATTAGTCGACGTTCACAACAATTTGGACTTAGTGAATCCACTGCATAGCGTATTTTACGCAAGGATTTAGCTCTGAATGCATATAAGGTTCAAATAACACAGAAAGTAAATTCACTTGAATTATTCATCATGCAAAACGTTGTGTGTCAAAAAATCATCCTTTTAGATGAATCACATTTTGAAATTGGTGGCTATGTTAATAAACAAAATAGCCGCATTTGGGGTGAGGAATATACACGATTGATTTATAAGAAACCTTTACATCTTAAACGAGTCACTGTTTGGTGTGCATTATGACCAGGAGGTGTAATTGGGCCGTATTTCCTTCAGAATATTGCAGGTGAACCTGAAATTGTGAATGATGTTCTATATCGTGAGACGATAATTGGATTTTTGTGGGCTGAACTGAATAATATTGATCTGAAGAATATATGGATCCAACAGGAAGCCGCTACACCTCACATTGCTAATGAAACAATTGATTTATTGAGATAAAAATCCTAAACGAGTTATTGCCAGAAACAGCGATGTTAATTACCCACCAAGATCATGTGATTTCACACCGTTGGACCATTTTCTTTGGGGTTACGTGAAAAGTCTGGTCTATTAGAACAATTCACAATCGATTCCTGAACTAAAGGATGAAATTATTCGAGTCATTGGTGAGATAGAGCCATTGGTAAGTTATGCTAAAATGTCATCCAAAATTTTGACAGAAGAGTGGACGTCTGTGGAGCTGCACGAGGTGGTCATTTGACAGATATTATCTTTCCTGTTTAAATGTCATACACTATGCTTTAATTATCAATAAAATATTGAACACTGGTCTCCCCTCATCATTATCCATCGCAGATTTCGGCATATCCTCATGGTCACAAATGAAAGTCATCGAAAATACAAATACAGATGTACAAATAGATGCTGTTGTTACGTATATCTTCTATTTAAAGATTGTAGACTCTGGTTGATGAAATGTAGCTCCCTCCCCTAATGATTTAAAAAAAATATATAAAAGAGTATTTGAAATTTAGGGAGACTTTGTACCTATTACAGTATGATAATATTTTTTTTTTATATATCAAAAATACTTAAACGATATAAATAAATAAAATGTTATGGTCTTAATTTTATATGTATTTACCTGTGAACTTCAAGTTCGATAAAATCTATTATAAATATATTTTGGTAAACAAGAATTAATGAAACATACATTAATATATAATAAAAATATAAAATCAATAATTCAAGTTAATTAATAAAAGTAATACAACAGTCTTACGAATATAATTAGAAATAACAAAATTGCCATAATCATATTACATAATTCCAGAGGTGGTATAGAGCTGACTTTGCTGACATCCGCGATTTAATTCGACCATTAGAATGGACCGTACATTCGAGAGAATGACAATCGTCGAGGATAAAGAGCTGCTGCTTTGCCGCTATTTTATCTTTCCTTTGCTCGCGATTTATAAACCTACCTATGCAACTTTTGACGTACAAATAAAAGAAGGTTCACTAACGTATTCACGGGTAAGAGTAAGAAGGTTTCCGAATTAGACCGAGATCAAGTATTGCTTTATTAAATAGCTAAAGGATAAATCTTATAGTTAAAGTATAAATTTATGTTTGATTCGCAAACCGTCCGGCAAAATACCTTAATTATTACATTACGTCCGACATACCTTAATTATTTGGAATTTGGAATGAAGTTGAATTTGATTCTCGTTTCACATTTGATGAAATTATTTGAAAAGCAGATTTAATAATACATTGTTCAGCATTCATTTTGGAAATTAGTCTTTAAATCAGTTGTCTAAAAAAAACAATTATCTTTTGTATTTTCATTAAAATGACGAAATTTTTGTTCAATGTTTTTGCGAGACAAAATTATATTAAAGTATAAGCTGCCGAATTTAAAAGTGGTCTTAGAAATATTGAAAATAAACAACTGGAACCTGGAAATAAACAGAAAGCTTGACATTATATCGGGTTGTTCGGAAAATTTGTAGCGTTTTAAAAAATAACGGACCGCTACTGGTAATGGTGGCTCGCGCATGTCTTGCTTCAGAAGGCAGCTAAACGCGAGGCGAACGCGTCCTTCGTAGACAACCACCTCTGGTAGAAGTGTTCCCCTTTTCGAAGCTTTTTGAGAGAGCACGGGCTCAGGGAGTCTTTCTAACGGACCGGCCTTCCGGACATTCATTTTCCGGAAGTACCAGCACAAAATTAAGGTCAGATGTTATTATTATTATCATTATTAACGTAGTAGTAAGTCCATAATATTATTTTACCAATAATTAGCTTCTTTATTACCAAAAAATGTTAACAAATTATTTACCACTTCTTGTGTTTTAAAAGATTCCGCATTTAAACAATTTTGGAGAGAGCGGAATATATGGTGGTCTCAGGGGGCGATGTCCGGTGTGTAAGGTAGATAGAGTAAAACATCGCAATTGAAGCTCAACAGTTTTTGCTGGGTTCTGATTCAAACGTGTTGTAGTGCATTGCTATGATAAAATATGACGCCTTTATTGCCTCCAATAGAGGTTGCCATTGATGGTTTGGTTATGTGGAAGAACCTCAAAATTATTTAATTATTTATTCGTATGGCAGCATGTAGCATATAAACATATAGTCCAATAACTGTATATAAAAGAAAGGAAAAAAAGAAAACACACAATGCACAAACAACACGCGGACGAACTAAACATTAATATCTAGATTTCCAATCAATTCCATCGCTGCAACATCGGCCCTCATACCAAATCGTTCCAGCTGCCCTGATAGAATCGTAGGGGGCACTCCCCACTAATATGTATGATGGATTGTTTCAGTGCACCACCGTCACAACCCGGAGATTCTGCAATACCTCATTTATAGAGTAGCTCATTTATATAGATTTATATAGATATTTATATAGCTCATTTTTATATGACACTTTTTTAAAGATACCACAAACGAGCCCAGCATAAAACATACACTAACAGATCGATCCACAGATCGGAAGTAGCACCAAGTAATACATAATCTAATATAAACATTGACATAGATTGCGATCAATTCGTATATTGGAAACTTAGGTGTCTTCACACCAAAAGTTTGATGTGAAGACACACAGATCTTATTCAAAAGCATTTTTATTTTAATTTTCTCCACACACGTTTCTCTAACCATATTCAGAAGCTAAATCAGTCTAAATTAAATCATCTCTTAAAGTGAATCTAAATATCTAGATTGAATCATCTCTCGATGATGTTGACATGGTTAGGGAAACGCGCGTCGAGGAATTAAAAAAAGTGATTTGGTATATACTGGTAAATCTTTTTGACTTTACAGACTGAGATGCCAAATATTTTTACTAAATCTATTAGTTTATTAAAACTATTAACCCAAAAAATGTATTTTATAAATTGCACTTGATATTTTTTTTGATTAAAAAGGCATTAAGACAAAGCAATAATTAACAAATTTGAAATAGGATTGGATTTCAGAAGAAAGGTAAGTAATCAAGTTAAATTATAAGTTGATTTTGCAAGTCCAAGACTACAAGAATTCTTTAACTTAACGTAGGGCGATCACTCAAGTGTCCACGTACATTAGTCCGTTTTAATACCAGAGTTCTAATTATTTCTTTAAACGAGAAAATGTTATCGATTACAAATATCTGTTCCATATAAAATAAATTATCTTTCTTAATTCATCGAACTAAAAAAATATATTACGAATTAGTGTCCCTAACATATAAGGATACTTTTGGGACGTTTGTAACTTTTAAATTTTTGCACATAATCGCCTACAGAGTTAAGATTCATGATGAAGAATTTCGATCTTGCTCTGCCAGTCCCACATTCATTCACAGCGCCGTCATAATAATAATAGGTAATCCGTGATTATTCCATGAATTTTGCGAATTAAAAACAATTGCCGAGGGCCAAATTTCGAGAATTGGGAGAATGTTTTATTTTTTTTAAATAATCGTTATAAACTGCAGCTTTAGAAATGCGACTACTAAAATCTACAGTGTGTAAAATAACACACTTGGGTTCAACTTTACCGGTCGCTGGTAAAATTGAACAATTCAATTTATGGAGTCCCTGTAAGGATATGTCCCCACATGGCAAATGATCAACAAAAAGAACCTCTATTTTTTTTTTGGGTGTTTCGCCACGATTTAAAACTCAAAAAAATATCAAAAATATTAAAAATATCTGTCCTTATGTAAATAAAGAATCACTGGGTAATAAACAAAAAACCAAACGGAGACAAATTTCTTAGCGATTCTTTTTCTGTAATAAGTTTGCTTAACGAACAAAATTTAAAAAAATATAAACATTTTCTAAAATAAATACCAACTTTTGAACGTTAACATTTTGAGAGGTTTTCTCTTCCCGGTTTCAAAACGAATTTAAGAAATAAATTATATTAATTTTAAAATATATTGAAAAGATAGAAAATACACATATTAACAAGTAAATAATGAATTTTAATGACAGTGACATATTACCAAAAATATATGGGTGAAGTTTATTGTGTGATTATTGTGTATTGAAATACATAAATGTTTTTAATTGTTTTCTTTAGAATCGGGAACCATATTGAATTTAAATCCAACGAAGACATATTCCTATCTTTTCAGTACACATAGAAATTAATATAATTTATTTTTTAAATTCGTTTTGAAAACCGGACGAGAATACCTCCCGAAACGTTAAGGTTCAAAAGTTTGTATATATTTTAGAAAATGTTTGTATTTTTTAAAATTTTGTTCGTTAGGCAAATTTATTACAGAAAAAGAATCACTGAGAAATTTATCACCGTTTGGTTTTTTGTTTTTTACCCAGTGATTCTTTATTTACATAAGAACAGATATTTTTGATATATTTTTGAGTTTTAGATAGTGATGTAAAACCCAAAAAAAAAATAAAAAAATATTTGAACACCCCACAATCATTTAGACAATAAAAAGAACCTCTGCAAAATGCCAAAAGATTACCCGAAATTTCATAGGCCGTGCTACTAATCACCTAACGAACATATACTTCTTAAGACTCAATTCGTGCTCCAAAATCTATTAACATTAGTTACTAAAAGCTGCATATTTTTGCTATAAATTTTTCTGTTACTTCGTTATAGAATGCCATTATAAAACAAATCAAAATTTTCTTTGATTTTGATGGTTTTGGTTGCCTTGGTATCTTGTGAAGAGAGCATTTCCTCAAAATTTAAAATTCTGAATTTAATTGGAGTAAATTACGTAATATAACGTAGCAGGAGCAATCAAGTTTAACTTCAACTCAAGGTGTTATAATATCTGGATGCGGGTACAGCTACTCAAATAAACAGGACTCATGGCGAGAAAGCCAGAAGGCCGAATAACAAGGAAACTCATGGGGGGACAAATAGTAACAGAAAGAGATATATATCAAAGATTCACTAGTAGGACATTGTCAGAAGAGATGCTCAAGGATTACTCTTCATCAAAGACTGACAAGGGGCTATTGAAACGATGATTTACTACGACTTTCGACGTGAATTATGTTAACAACAGTACATCGATCAACTCACTTTGATTTTTGGCGATGAGGCACTATCTAAAACTACTATATATCACTGACTTAGTGAATTCAATCATAGCCGTCGTTCGCTTACATACAAATCACAGACAGAATAGAGAGTGGCTGATCAATATAGAATGATTCTCAAGAAAGGTATGATTCCAGAAACTAGATTAAACACGGTCAAACAAGAGAATCAGAAACAAGAAATTGTCTAGAACCAGACTGTGACACGACAGAATACTTCAGAAAATAATAACGATCCAGAAATTATAATGTCTGTACAAACAACTCAAGCTACACAGTTCGAGGTAGTTAGTAAACAGCGGCCAGAAAACACTGATCAGGTTAATCCATGTCTTTTGCTTGAATTTGGAAAATCAATTTCGGAGTACGAAGGCACAGATCCGCTTAGCAGGCCACCGCTTCCCAAAGTAAATGCTTCTAAAAAGCTTGCAATAGCATTAGGTGAACTAAACAAATATATTCTGCCACTACTCGTTACAAAAAATAAGACCTTCGAGGAACTACATCTGTTGATCTATTGTGTTCCAATCTCAGGACTTAAAGCCTTTGGAATTAAGATTAGACCAACAATAGCAGGTTCAAATGCAAAGGCACAGCCTCAGATACCACACTGGTAGAACAGGCTCGTAAAGAAAATTAATTCACTTAGGACAGATATTGGACGGCTGACTGAGTGGATGAATGGAAGAACTGCCTAACTAGAAAGAAGAATTGAAATAATCATTGGGCGAAATGAAATACTCTCTGCGAAGGGTGCACTAAATACGACACCCCAACAGTGCCTTGACACTTTAAAACATCAACTGTCAGTATATGTGACAAGGCTGAAGAAATACAAGAACAGCAATAAAAGAAAAATGGATAACAAATTATTCCAGAAATCAGAAAGAACTTCTTACAGGAATCTCAATTCAGTTGCTATTAACCCGATTAATAGCTTCCCGCCTAAAAAACAGATAGAGGAATGCTGGGGCAACCAGTTAAGTACAAAGATTTGACTTAACAATAATGCTTGGTGGATAAGAGAGGAACGTCAGGCCTCTCAAAACTGCGAAGAAATGAAAGATGAGCCATTTAGAATCGACGAGGTTTCCAATATAATTAAACAACATCCTAACTGGAAAGCACCTGGGCCTGACGGACTGCAAAATTACTGGTTGAAGAAATTGTGGTGCACACATGATATATTAAATAACGAAATTAAAACTTATTATTAACGAAATATTAGTCGAGCAGGCACAACTTACCTTATACCAAAGGACCATCAAAATACTCAAGACCCTACAAAATATCGCTCCATAATCTGCCTCCCCACGATATATAAAGTCATAATAGCTTGCATTAGTGATTGAATATATGCACATTGCGAACGCAATAATATCATCGCCGTGCAGGCGTATGCCAAGAAACGAAATATTAATATGGCATATATCGATTACAAAAGGCTTTCGATTCGGTACCACACGAATGGCTTATAGAAATCTTAAATATCTAATGCAATAATAAATCTCTTGAAGAGCTTCATGTCAATGTGGAGAACCAAAATCCAACTTAGAGAGGATGACCATAATATAACAACTATAGAAATTTCAATCAGAAGACGTATTTTTCAAAAGATTCGCTCAGTCTTTTTGGTTCTGCATCGCCATGAACCTACTTTCAAACCGACTGAACTCCACCAAATATGGTTTTAGCTTGAAAAACACTGGTGAATTTATGCGGCTAAACCATTTGCTCTACATGGACGATCTGAAATTATTAGTCTCATCCAACAGTCACCTACAACAAATGCTAAAAATAGTGGAATAATTCTTTAGTGATATATGACTGAAATTTGGACTGGAGAAGTGTCGCATATTAAACATAAATAGAGGAAAACTGATGAACAATGTTTTGAGACACAGAACGGACACAAAATCGAGACAATGAGTGCTGTAGATACATACAGTAGTAAGTATCTGGGTATGAAACAAGCACCCCGAATTGATCACGGCTTAATGAAAGAACTTATTTGTCAATTTATCAAAAGAGTGAAACAAGTTTTGAGGACAGACTTAAATAGCAGAAACATGTCTATGGCAATCAACACCTATGCATGTTCGGTGTTAAACTATCCATTCGGGATAGTTAACTGGAGCGCTACAGACGTACAAAATTTGCAACGTAAGGTTAGGACACCGCTTACAAAATCGCAAAAACACCACGCTACAAGTGCAGTAGAATGCATGACATTGCCGCGACAACAAGGTGGTAGGGGATTAGTCGATATTAGTAAACAACTGGGCCAACAAATAGGAAATCTGCAGAAATATTTCTTGAAACAGGCGGAAACGTCTATGCTACATAAAGCTGTATGCCAGGCTGATGGATCAACACCACTGCGACTAAACGAAAATCAAGTCCAAGTCTATGCAAAAACAGAACTTGAGAAATTACAATCATGGAGAGAAAAGCCTCTACATGGAGACATTTGAGGGGGAGACAGGGAGACATTTGAATGAGATCACCCAGGAACAACTCGACATATTAGCGTCGAATTACTAGCTGACTGCTGGACAGATGTTTCCGGAGACAGAAGGTTTCTTACGGCAATACAAGACCCAGTTACACCTGCCAGAAATTATCTCAAGTAAGAAACGGAAGTGTGGTGGATGATTGATGTAGATATGGGTGCTGGGTTTCCGAGACAATTCAACATATAACAGGGGGCAGTGAAGTATTTGCAGTAACATAATATAAAGAAAGGCACGACACAGTGACGAAGATCATTCATTAAGAATTGGCAATAAAACTACAATTAAAGGAATCAGAAAAAAATCCCATACTACAATTACAATCCGCAAGCAGTTCTGGAGAATAACAGTTACAGAATGTATTGGGACCGAACAATGCTTACCGAGCAGAAATTAAATAACAAGAGGCCCGATATTATTGTAATCCATAAAATTTCAAGAAACCATCATTTATAGATATAGCTCTCCCAAGCAACAATAATTTAATTGCAAAACATACCGAAAAAAATCTGACGTATAAAGAGCTTCAAGAACAGATGAAAAGACAACGGGATATTAGGTGCGTCGAAACAATACCGATCATATTGTCATCAACTGGAATCATGCCAAACAACTTGGTAAGGGATATTAAAACATTGAGCCTCAACGATCATCTTTTTAGACCCGTGCAGAAGGCTGTATTGATTGGAATAGCTCGAACCGTTCGAAAGTTTTTGGATAACAATAGGAAACCAAAGACATGCACCGTCACCGCTACAACCGTGTGGCCCGAGAACATGGACCACATAGCTTAATCCTTCTGCTATCTAAGATATCTGGGATAAGTCAATGTTTCCCTTAGAGGGAGTCCGAATGCCTTTAGGTTAAATCATAAATAATAAATATAACAACCCTCGTATGAGTATGAATGTTATTGAATGAAAAATCCACAATGATTTTATTTATTTAAGACAATCAATAGCACCAACTTTCTGAAAGTTTTCTTATCTGTAATCAATTCAATCTGTAATCAATCAATTATCAGTATCTCTAATCCCATCACGTACATTTTAATATATCACTTCTATTTATGCAAAATGCTTTCAGAACTGGCATAGATCGACTCCTATATAGTAGCATGAATACATTTGTCCATTAGAATGCACTACCTGTTTGCTAAAATAACGGTCATTTATGATAAAAGAGTCGTTGGTTTATGAATTCGACTCAGCTATAATTTTCTGTAACTATTTGATCGGTCTTATTTGATGGCGTTTCAGGCAGTAATCCAACAACTAAAACTTTTGAATGGAAAATAACAGGAAGTCACTAATGTATTCAGAGAGGAAGTTGAGGAGATTTCATGAATTTGGATTAATTGCGCCAGAATTAAGCGCGGGCATTTAGATGTCAAAAGAAAGTCTGTTTGAATTTAAACCTTCATTTCGAGACTGTCTCGCAATATGAGATTTGATTCTAGTTATACATTCAGTAGAAATACCTAAGAAGCCTGGTTATTCTAGTGGTGTAACAAAAGTGTGTGCGTTTTTCTTTTTGTTTATAAATAAATAATACTTTACTACTTAGGGGTTTAACCCTTTTTACTCCGACAAATAAACATTTTTCTTCAGTATTAAAGTGATTTCACTTCGACGGTCGGCGGTTTTTTTCAGAAACGTTAAAATGTGTGAAAAAAGTGTAATTATATTTGCGGAATATTTTTGACGAGTAACGCCATCTTCATGTTGAGGCTGGAAACTTTTCAGACTTCCCTCGTATTAAAATCCTCAAATTCTGAAACCACTTTATCAGTTTTATAAATTACACTATATTATTGTCTAGGAATCCTTTAAGTTTTTCATTTATTCACCAAGCAAAATTTCTTCCCAGGCGACTTAATGCGAAACTGTCAACTAGCCTTAATCTAGATAAACATCATTTAACTGGCTGCGTTTATTAGAGTCACAAAATTGTATTCAACTCCTTTGGTATTCAGATTCAAAAACGAAATATTTGATTTGACGAAATTGTGATCTCGGATATGTTCAAACCAAAATTTGATGAGATGAAAAGAAATGACAAAAATTTACGAGACTAATTGAATACGAAACAATATGAATCTAATACCAATACCACATAACGTAAATTACTGCATGCTATATACTCTTATTATCCAAAGTTGGTATACATCCACCCTTGTACATAGTGATGGGCTAATTAACCCTCGTCTATTTTCTCTATTAGGGTTCCATAATTTCTAAGCTCTCTTACCCTTTTCACGATAACTACTTAATTATTTCTTGAATTTAAAAAAATAAAAAATATTGCACTTAATTAACCCAACTTCAGGTAAAACCAAGGGTTGGAGAACGTGTGGGCATCTGAGAGATCACTTCATGAAACTACCATTCTGCATAAAATAACTTTACAAAATTAATGAAATAGTTTATAATGTAACACATTTTCTATCTACGGTATGGATTGCATAACATCAAGAATAATACAAGTAATAAAAAAAATCGAAAAAATAGGTTCCACCTTAAATAAGAAAGCAAATACAAATGGTTGTTTGCCGGAAGTATTTGAAGAAATATTAAAAATCAACCTGCGACGCAGGATCATTCTTCACCATGACAACGCGAGCTCTGACACATCGGACCGAATAACTCAATATTTGACCGGTCAAAACATCGAATTGATGTTCTCGTCCGTGAAGAATAAACTACGTGAAAGAGGTTGATGCGTTCGAAATACATGTTTTGGAGATACCTCAATCGGAATGGAAAAGTGCTATGAAAATTGATTCAAACGCATGCAAAAGTGTATCGATCATTGCGGAGAATATTTTGAAAAACAATAAAACTTTTTTCAATGATAACTATTTGTCTTTATTTATTGTCCCGAATACATAAATTGCAACCCTCGCATGAGACGATTTATTCACTTATCTTATATCACAAGTCTGGTCTGTAGTGTGCTTATTAATATTTCTACTTTTTCATTTTTCCTATTATTCAAAATATTCACGTTAAATGTAACAGCGAAATCAAATTTAATTTTATCGCAAATTACTTAAAATTAATTTACTTTCAAGAATCATTCTGCTGAAAGTTCATATGTGTGACACTTTTTTTGAAATCTCCTCACACTCATTTCGGAATAAATTAGTGGACTTCCTTTTGTCTGTCCTCGAAAAGTCGAAGTAATCGAACCATTGCCCAAACTACGAGCGAACAAGAATGATAAAACTGCCAACTTTGAGTCGAATTCATAAGGTAGCGATTCTTTATCTCCGACGATCGTCATTCTTACAAAGAGACAGTGTATTCTGATGGATAAATGAGCTCATGGTATAATGTATAGAGGCATATCTTTGCTGATTCTTACAGGGTTTCACGTTAATGTCATTATGGATTTAGTGATTACAGGAAATTAATTCTCCCGCATTAAACTAACTTCATAATTGACTAGGGTACAAAATGAATGCAACATATTTGAATCAAAATGAAAATATACTCACTATATAGCGTAACCTGAATATAAAAATACTTTCGTTGTTTACCTTCATGTTTCTGAACGCAATTGTAAAAAATGTTTATTATCATTGGAGTACTTCTAAAATTGATAAAATATCACGTGTTCGTGCTCTGCGGTGTCCAGCAATTGTCCAAATTTGAAAAAGTTTAATTAGTTTTAATTTTGATTGGATATTTGTGTTGGACAAATGGTTTGAGGATTAGAGTTATATACGAACGGTAACTTTAAGAAATAGAATATAACGAACGGCAACTTACAAAAGCTGTACAAAATTGACATGAAAGGGGCGTGATGTTTTTGTTGCAGCTAGAGATAGGACTAGTTTGAGGATCACTGATAACACAGGTCAATAAGGTTTCTGCTTAACGACAATGACTTGTATTATCAAGAAGTACGCGGTAACTACTGGTCAACAACATAAGTTCCACAGCGGGCTTAGCTCGATTTTATCGTGTCATGCAGGTCGAAATATGTATTGAGTATATTCTTGAACTTAATATGTTATTGCTATATCTGGTGAGTGTGACATATAAGAACAAATTAATAGAGCACTCTTAAACCCGTAGATTGTTATATCTTTTGCCAATATATAGTCTAAATGGTATATTAAATTTATTTTTAATTAATTTATTTCGAAGTATTCCTGTATTTAAGTCATGATATTGTTATTATAATAATGCCTCGCATTTACAAAAGTAATCCAAACAATTGTTGTTTTATTTGTGGTAATTTTAGTATGAAAGAAAACAGTGAAAAATTAACTCCACGAATTTGTCGGGCATATGAACTTTACTTTGGTGACGCAGTTAAATATCAAGATAAACCGTGGGCTCCGCACGTGATATACTTGAGTTGGGGTAGACATTTGCGGAATTGGCTCCCGCTCACGCAATTGGATTAAGTTGACCTGTCACAACACCAATATTATGGGAAAAAACGAAGGAACATATTGAAGATTGTTATTTTCGCATAAATACAACTGCATGGCCCAATATCCGTAAAAACAGAAAATATCCTTACATTGGTACAATATCATCTCAAAGACCTTAACCTCATAATGAACATCATTTTGTTACAATACCACCTTTTGACGATTCTGACCATGATGCCGAAAATCGTACTGAAAACGATGGCCCCACATATCAGGACTTCGTTATTCCCCACTCATAGAAGCCTCATTCAGTTACCCAACCTAAATTAAATGACTTGGTTAGAGACCTAGATCTATCAAAAGCACAAACAGAACTTCTTGGCTCGCGTCTCAAGCAATAGAATATTTTAGCAAAAGGCATAAAGGTTACCGTTTTCCGAAACCATCACAGTAATATTACACAGCTTTTTAGTGCTCCTAGCGAGCTTTTTTATTGTAACAATAAGGATACACTATTTGAAACTTTCGGTATTAATCACGACCCATACACAAGCAATAACCAAACGGTTGTTGACCGTTCTATGATACTGTAGTGGCACTGTAGCCACATGCCCATTTATCCCCAAAAAAAAAACAGGCGACTATTTGCTTTTTCGAATTTTTGTTGGGTTTGGCTTATTTTGAAAGATCTATAGAGTCGACTGCTGATTACTTTCGGGGTCATATGCATAGCTTAAAGATTTATCACCTGTGTAGATGTTGTACACGGGTTTTGAGGTAACACGATTGTAGTTAGTGAGCATTTTTTGCAGCAATCGACACGAGCCTTTTTTTGAGCGATTGTCAAATTATGCGGAATACAACGCACACAAATCTTTTTCACGGGTAAATGTTCATGAAAAATCTTGTATATACTTGGCATACTAATGACCAGGGATGCCTCAATCTCACGATATGTCACATGACGATCTCGTTTTATTACTTCGCGCACAGTATCGATGTTTCTTGGCACAACAAGCGATTTTGGACGACCTTCTTTCGCCCATGAGCTAACGACGGTCACGATTTAATTCACTAAATCAGTGATATATGGTGGTTTTAGATGATGCTTCATCGTCAAAAGTCAAAATGAGTTGATCGATGCACTGTTGTTGAGATAATCCACGTCGAAAGTCGCAGTAAATCATCGCACGAATATTTTTACGAGTTAATTCCATTTTTTGACTGAGATGAACTGTACACAAAACAAGTCACTAAACGATACAAATAGCGTTCGCATGATAAAACGTTCTGAGTACGTATACAGTCAACAATGTCAAACTTTACGATGTATATATCAGATTGTGAACACCTTCGTTGCCAATTCTGAATTCATAAATAGCAATCCTCGGATGAAAGTTAGATTGGCTTACACCTTATTCTGATCATTTACGTTAAAGTGAAAAGGGTGTATTCTGTACTTTGTGCTATGCTGAATTTGTTTGCACAAAAATATAATATCAAACGAAATGTGAATGGTACCAGTCATTTAAAAAGAAAGGCATCTGCTGCGGGAAATCAATACTTAAAGGTATGTTTCGTTTTCATGTTTCTTTGAGTATTAGGTAAATATTTTCTATTTTTATAACTAGAACCTGATGTGACTAGAGAATTTTGGTATGTATTTATGAGAAGCATTAATTGCAGCTAACATTTCACTTTATAAATTGAACAAAATTTCAATAAAAACCTTTTTAGAAAAATATTGCAAGAGATCAATTCCAGACGAATCAACAGTCCGCAAAATAATATATATATATATATATATATATATATATATATATATATATATATATATATATATATATATATATATATATATATATATATATATATATATATAATCAATATATCTACATTTGTTTGAAAGAAGATGCTCAGTGTAAAATAATCAAGAAAATTATAACTATGTTTGATGTCAAAAATGCCTTACAATTTATTAGTAACTATTTTGGGTATATTTCGCAGGTGATTCAGGTGATTAAATCATTATTATTTACCAATTTGTCATTTCTTGAATACCTTAATTTGTTTAAAACAACTACAGAAAAACAGTACCTACTGATGTTGGTGAAAAACTTTGAAAGTATTTTGAGACAGCTCTGAAAAGAAATCCTGGATATTCGCAAGTAAAAGATATTGTTGAAATACTTGAAAAGCAATACAGAAGAATAACGTTGTTTAGTACAATAGTAAAGTTATTTGAAAAAAAATTAACAAAAAGACTTATGAGAGAAATAGAATCAACTTTGCCAGAGGCCCAAAGTGGCTTCCGAAAGCGAATGAGTATTCATGACCATATATTTACAATGAAAGAAATAATAACCAGAACAGTGGACAGAAATAAAAGTGTCTATTTGGTATTTATAGCTTTGGAAATAGCGTTTGACTGAGTGTCGCAAAAAGAGATATGGGAAAGACTAAATAAAAGAAAAGTAAACAGAAAACTGACAGAATTTACCAAGTGTCTGTACAATACGAACAAAAACAGAGTAATAAGCAAAAATGCAAAATGGTTCGGCAGGGAGAAAGGTTTGAGTCAAGTTTTGTTCATTATCTACGGCTATGAAATAGCCAAAGAAACACAAAAGAAGACAAAAACTACTATATATCAGCTACAGAAACCAAGATAAGACTGATATACCAAAGTGTGCGTTCGCCGATAATGTCGTAAAATTGACAGAGAGTGAAAACAACATTAAGGAAAACTTAAAAGTATGGAATGGCGTGCTGTTCAGGAACGGAATGAAACTGTACTAATCGAAATAAACTAATGGTTGTTTCGCCAGAAAAAAGAGGAATCAAGGTAATATTAGACAACGAAAAGATATAGCAAGTAAATAATTTCCAATACCTCGGTGTACTGTTAGAATGGATCGGAAAACATGAAAATAACTTTAGTAAAAGGATAGAGAAAACGAACAGAGCACAAGAAAGAACTAACAAGACTAACAAAGATGATACGGATGTGAGTCCTGGGTACTCACTGAACATGACTACAAAAGTAAAATAAGAGCGGTAGAGATGAAATACCTAAGAAAGGTAAAGGGATTAACAAGGAATGTCAAATATTAGGAACGATCAAATTTAAGAAAACCTAATTTTGATCAATTACTCAACATATGAAATTCTAACAAAGTGTAGTAATACCAGGTCTGTAAATATGAAACCGGAATTTGCCCATAGCTGGCTCTAGCTGTCAATGTAATTACCGTTAAACCGCGTCATTGGCGCCATTTCCTTGTTTGACACCCGTCAAAGATTTTTCAACTCACAATAATACAAGTGCGAGTTTTGTGCGTGGAAACGACAATTTGTGGATAGCATTGATTTTCTCATACCATTTGAAGAAAACTATTGCAGAATAGCATTGAATGCTTATCGATGCTTATGATGAGTATATTCTTGGTAAATCACAGTACACCTTCAGTGTTTTAAAAATTCAAAAGTGGCAATTTTGACGTGAGACGCGAAGAACCTGGAAGACCACCGAAAAAGTTTGAAGACAGCGAATTGCAAGCATTGTTGGATGAATATGACGCTCAGACGCAACAATTCGCGGATCAATTAAATGTGACATGAGAAGCCGTCTCTCTATATATTTGAAAGCCATGGGAAAACGGGTTCCACATGTAGTGAATTAAAGACAGCATGAAAACCGAGAAAACACTTGCGAAATGCTGTTTGCCAGGTATAAAAGAAAGTCATTTCTCCATCGAATTATGACTGGCGATGAAAAGTGGATATAATTTGAGAATCCTAAGCGTAAAAGATCATGGGTAACTCCAGGAGAAACTTCGACATCGACTGCAATGCTCTGTGTTCTGTGCAATATATTGTAAGTTGTTAAAACCCGGCGAAACCGTTAATACTGAACGCTAGAAACAACAAATATATATATATATATATATATATATATATATATATATATATATATATATATATATATATATATATATATATATATATATATATAAAAGGACAGTTTGTTTTCCATTTATTCTCAAACAAATAATGATGTTTTTTTCAAGGCTATTTCAGGCGCAGCTATCAACTATCCGTAATCTCATTACGCGCCATTTAACTGTTGAGGTTCATTAGCGCCACAAAATTCCAGTGTTGCTCTTATTTATTTTGGGCCTAATTGAATTAATAGGCAAGGGTTTGGTATGATACGAACAAGGACTGTTATTAAATAGTAACATCAATGACTTGAAAGTATTTATGTTCATTAACACTAAGATACATAAAATATTGGCTGTATAATTAAGAATGTAACATATCTAATTTTACCTTATTTATTCTGAGCTAATTAAAACTGAAAAAAGGTCAAACCCAAATATTTTATTTTTGTTGCCATCTATCATCTAAAGAGTCTTATAGCATTTACTTGGGAACGAAAATGCTCTGGAGTTATATAGCTATGAAGGAGTTTATTTTGCTTCATAACAAAGTGATTTCGCTTCATAATAATGCACCATCACATACAGCAAAACTGGTCAAGGAAACGATTGATGCGTTTAGTTGGGAAATACTTTCGTATGTTGCTTACTAACCAGACTTGGCTTCGTCCGATTACTACTTATTTGCATCGATGGTATACGCACTTTCTGCACAGCGCTTTACTTCTTACGAAAATGTACAAAAATGGCTCTATAACTGGTTTGCCTCAAAAGAGCAATAGGAAAAATGTGTAGTTAGCGATAGGCAATACTTCGAATATAATATTTTTATCATTTTTATACAATAAAGGTGTATTTTTTATAGAAAAATTCCGGTTTCACATTTACATACCTGGTATGTAATGCTAAAAAAATCACGAAACTCCACTGATTCATTTAATTTGAATTTTTTTTTAATTAAAAAATTTATAAATAATGAATAGATTCACTATTATTATTATAACACCCTATATATCTAGTGATCAATCAAATTTGGTCATCTGTGGCAAGGTACTCCACACATTTGATTAAGTTCAATCAATGTTATTCCATACATGTTCTAGGATGACCTGTATGCCCATGTGGAAGTAAAATTTCGCCTATATTCATGATCACCTATACACAAACTCATCACTAAATAGAGTTCCATTCCAGGTACCATTCAATTCTAACTCGGCACAATTCTGAGATGCGTCTTTTGGTGCTCTGTAAGAGGAAAATCAACCAGGAGACAGTCCTAACTTCAGTTGCAACAAAAGCATCACGCACCATTTTCAGGTTAATTTCATATAACAAGAAGTCTAAGATGCCGTTCGTCATGTTTTTATATCTAAGATGACAATAGTCTCGTCCTCTACATGACTTTGATCTTCAAACCCTATTTTTTATTTATGTTCTCCTGAAAATAGCAATGTAATGTTTAGTTATTTCACACTAGACATTATACCTTTCACTAGTCAATTTTTTTGTGTTTTTATGTATTTTATTACATAAAGTATTTTATTCGCATGTAAACAATCAACGGGTAAAAGTATTTGTATGCTTTTTACACGATAAGAATAGACGAATTGCTCTTGTAGTGTCTATGTACAATCTAGTTGGAAACTTGTCGAACAACAATTCGAGTAGTTCTGGTAGAATCCTTCTTCAATCAGATGTCAAATTTCTTCTTCGATTTCAAAACCGATTTCTCGCTGCTTTGAAATTTTGGAACCACTCTACCCTATTATCTAAAAGTCTTTGAGGAACTTGGATAAATGTTCGCCGATCTGAAAGCGACCTTTTGAGGATATCATTGCCCGTAAATATGCTTACCACCTAGAATATTGGAGAGGTAAGTATATCCTGATATTCATTTAAAGAATATATTTTTAGGTCATAAAAAAACATAAATGCACGCACTGAAACAATGAAATAATTTTTGTCACAATTTTAAAATAACGATTTTTGTCCTGGCGATATTGCGACATCGCTACATGCTTGACGGCCGATGTAGGGTATGATCCTTAGTTAACCTTTAATTACGCGCGTTGGTGTAAAAAGTACATAAATATTCCAAGAAATGTTGTTGTATCATGGTGCGATTTCCCCCACCCATGCCGCTCCATGTAACCTACACCCAATGAGTCTACTAAATGTTCACGCAGTATTGTTTTAATAGCTGCACGTTGAACTAGATTTTTTCCCAGTTTCGTTCGTATACTGCAGTCTGACGTACAATATAACGCCACCGAAGGCGGAGTTGACACTGTCGACATAATGTGTAGCACCTATTCTGTATCTAGAAGAACAAGGAGATGGCCATGGATAAACATAGAGGGAATCAACAGTCAACTGCTTTATAATGCTACTTATGTCGTTGCAGCTTACAAGCACAGAAGGGAATTTTTGAAAGTACTCTCTTTAGCTTTGATGAAGTCACATCTTTTTGAACGTGCCAGTATAGAGTCATTGCCGAGTGACATAAAATGTATCCTGAAAAACACAAGAGACCAGAAGAAGGGATTGAAGAGGAGCCACCTGCAAAAATGAGATGTTTTATTTGCGGTAGAAAAAAGAATGGAGTTACAACAATCATTTGCAGCAGTTGCAATAAATCAGTATTCAAACAACATACGATCACTATTGTTACATGTGATGTATGCAAGAATGGTGAACGAAGCAGCGAATAATAATGTAAAGTTCATTTAATAAGTTTCTCTTTATTTATTATCAATAATTATTATATATAATTTATGGTTGTATTTCTTAACCATTTATGGTAATATTTCTAATAAATAGCCTAATTCTTCAAGCGATGTATTTTCTTGTCCTAATACAATAATATATGTACTCAATCCCACAGTAATAGATGTGGTATATAGAATACACCACGCGGATAGTTACGATAAAGTTTAGGGCGAGGATAGTTAAAGGTTAAATTAGAAATGTTTTAAGGAAAAGAATTTCATATTTACTAATGAAGCAGCAGTACAGGCTGAGTTGATTCCTGATTCCTTTATTCAGTGTGTCGATAATACAAAACAGGAACACCTCTTTATTTCGATTGATTATCTTATAGCAACAGCAATTAGCTCATAGTCATATTAAAAGACCGACCTAATATCGTCATCATGTTAAACTGCGAGTTAATTCGAATCTGCGAGTTATATAATTAGAGTCAAATAATTGCCCCGCTTTACAATTTGTTGTTGAATTTGTATTGTTCTTATGTATTAATATTTTTATTTAGAAAAGTTATAAATCAAGATATCTTTAAAAAAATCCAGTAACAAAGTCAAACTTTTCATTATTCATCAAATTTTATCCATATTTAGATAAATTGTAAGCCGATATTACAATGCTTACTTATAGTTGTTGGGATAGTTTAATATCTGAATGATGCTGCATATCTGATTATGCTTTTATAGAGGAGCAATTTGTTTTTTAAAGAGACCAATATACAAACTGACAAAATGATAATGTCAAAATCAAAATTAATAAAAAGAAATAATAGAACTTTGAACTAAGACTAGTTGAATTTGAAACAATGAATTATCTGTTTAATCATTCACTGTATATTACTTTGTTTGTTAATACCCCGTAATTACACTGTAGGTTACTCATCAGAATGTCTGATCTAGTGTCTGTACCTTTGTTATCTAATCTGGTACAATTATTTCTTGATTTTTGAAAAATCTGCGAGTCTGCTAAAAGTACATCAATTGTATGTATTAATCAATAGAATGTTTGCCTGATAATTTCGTTTGACATTAATATTTGACAATTTCAGCTGATCAAGTAACTAAACTTGCCCTACTAATGCATAACATCATTTATAATTGCCTCAAAAAGCCATTGAGCTTTTATCAGATTTATCATTATATTTAATATTTATGAACGTTGCAGTATCGGTTTACTATTTATCTGATTATACTTGCTGAATAATAAAAAAATTGACTTTGTCACTGGATCTTTTTTACTTACATTTCTACGTTAATAGAAACTGTATTCATATCGCTCGCTGCTTAATGTGCATTAATCGATTAATGATTTTAGATCGGTCTCATAACATAACCATGAGCTAGTTGGCCCATTACAATGCTGTTTGCTATAAAGATAGTCATTCGTAATAAAGAGCTGTTCCTGCGCGCTCATGATTCTGCAAGTCCTGGACAGCAGACAAACTAAAGATTCCCTACTGTGAATACCTCCTCATAATTATTGAGTAAGAGAAGGTTATTGATTTATGTTGGATTCAATGGGAGGTTAAATAGTGCCTCATTAGACGGCAAAAGTATAAATTAATTTGAATTTATTCTTTATTTGGAACATTTTTTTTCAAGATCTGCGATTAAATTGCCTGGGTTTCATTAGGAAAATTCAATTTTTTGTTGGTTCATTCGGGATTAAGTATTCTTTTTTCTCAACGTATCGACGCACTGTGTAAAGGAACAACTAAATAAAGAAAATAAAGGAATAACTAAATAATTTATTTCACGGAATTAGTTCATCCCACGTCCTCAGTCTGAGCTGCTGTTTTATTATATTAGTAAGTTTGAAATTCATTTTCTTAAGGTTCCTATTGCAGAACAGCTAGTTTTAAGCGTGTAGGGGTAAGTACTTTCCAAAAATTTAACCAACGATTCTTTACATCATTTTAAAGAAAAAAGTTTCTTACTACAAGGCTCCAATATCTAAGGGTTCCTCAGAAAAAAAAATAGAAGAGAAATTAAGTTAGTAAATCACGAATCGAATAGCTATGATAAGAATTAACATTTTAAGCAAATATGTGAATAAGCCAATTTGGCAAATTGTTATTATTTGATTATTATTTAACGAATAAACTATAAATAAACTAATGAACATTGTTATAATATATATATATATAATATATATATATATATATATATATATATATATATATATATATATATATATATATATATATATATATATATTATTTTAATTAAGAATCATATTCTAGACCAAATGTCTTCAAACTACGGCCCGCGGTCCAAATCCGGCCTGCCATTATCATCAATCCGGTCCGCGACCAGCGATTTTAGCAAGCGTTTGCTCGTTTAGTGCGCGTACTCGGCGACTAGTTTAGAAATTATAGATAATGGCAGGAAAATTAAAACGGTATTGACCCTTGGAACTTACTGGAGTAATCAGTATGGCCCTAAGGCTGGAAAGGCAGGAAACTCTGAATGATGTGACAACATCGCAATATTGTCATGTCAACGATCGTTATTTCAAAATTGCGACAACAATTATTTCAGTACGTGCATTTATGTTTGATGTATAACCCAAAAATGTATTCTGTACGCGAATATCAGGACATGCTTCTTAATTATGGGGAATCTCTCCAAAATTCCAAGGAGCTAAGCGTATTTATGGCCAAGGATACCCCGAATGGCCGCTTTCAGATCGCGGGCAAACATTTGGATACGGGTAGTGTGGTTCCAAAATTTCAAGAATGTGGGCAGCAGCGAGAAATCGGTTCTGAAGTCGAAGAAGAAATTTTACATCTTATTAAAGAGAATCCTTTTTAATCCACCAGAAATACTACCAGAAGTGTTGCTCCACAGGTTGAATTTTCCCACTCGATGTAACACTAAAAAAATCAATTACCCTATCTTTATCATGTACACAGGATACAAGAACTTTTATCTTCGGATTTTTCATTCAGGTAGAAATATTGTGAATGGCATATGGACTTTTTTGTAACGAAACAAACCAAATTTATGCGGAAACGTATAGACTAATGACTAAGTATTATATTATATTTTTAAATACCTTCAAAAGCCAATGCAACAAAAATTGAATTCAATAGATCGAAATAAACAAGACGAAATTACTTTACCCTGTAAAAAGCACAGAACAACCTGTATTTGTTGTATATATATATATATATATATATATATATATATATATATATATATATATATATATATATATATATATATATATATATATATATATATATATATATATATATATATATACACAGGGTGATTGATGAGGAAATGTCAATATTTTTGTTACATATTCAGGGACCGAAAATGAACATAAAAATGTCTATAAACATGTGTCCTACTCTCAATTGCTACAGAGATACAGGGGTTAACAAAAACTAAAATATGTAAGATTTTTTAATATCACTTTTATAATAAGTTAGGATACGTTTTGCATTTTTTAAAAATAGCACCATTTACTTCCAAACACTTGTCATCTCTCTTATGAACAGCTCGGGTTGATTTGGAATGAAATAAGTTTTCTTAAGTAATCTGTTCATTATATCTGTTGCTGAATTTACTATCCAGTCAAGTAATGCATCTCTAGTGTCTACTTTAGTTGCATATACCAAAGATTTAACACACTCCCAAAGACAATAATTGAGAGGATTAAGGTCTAGTGTTCTAGCTGGCTAACTGTGCGAACCACCTCATCTAATCCTCCAATTTGGGAAGTTTAAAAAATCTCTCACTTCTCTCTCACAGGGATTCATCATGTTATAAGTACATCTTTTGTCGTACATTAAGTGCAACATTTTCTAACAGGGTGTGCAAATGATTCTGTAGAAAATTTAGGTAAACTTCTCTTGTGAGATGACCATCGAATATGAAAGGACCAATTAATTATTTTTTTAGCCTTACCATACCACTTATTAATGCTAAATGATGTTGAAAATTATGTTCAACCGTAGTGTAAAAGTTTTCATCGGACCATTGATGTTCATTATATCATTATTATGCCAGATTATTTACGCCATCACCAGAGATGGCTTGTATGGGATACTTGTATAATCTTCGATTTGGATTTATCCAGCTACAAAACTACATCTAAAGATTTAAACATGCAGTTTTGTGCATCTCACCTCACATCATTTGATGCAAAATCACCATCCCGCAAATGTTGCAACGGTTGTAAATGAAATGGATATAAACAATTCATGTGAAGAGTTCTCCAAGCAGAGGATTGTGTCATTTGGCAAATATCTGCCTTGTACTTACCCTTGGATCATTTTCAACGATGTCAAGGATTGCCTCTTGTTTAGGATCAAGTTTCAATTGCCGTTCGGATACAATTCTTGCACTTGGACCATATGCACATATCTTGCACATACCATATTCTCCAGCAGTGATAAAAGCTTGTTCAAAAACCCTTTTATTTGATAGTCTCCGATTCGGGAAATGACGCTGATATTCGAAGACTGCTCGATTTGAGCTTCCATTACAAAAGCCATAAACAAATAATATATCAGCATATTCACGATGAGAGAATAACGAAGGCATAATAAAATCGCAGTAAAAAGAAGTAAAGCTACATTTTCTCACTCTTTATTACATCTGTCATCTATAAATATGTATCTCTGTAACAGTTCAGAATAGGACCCTTGTTTATAGATATGTATATATATATATATATATATATATATATATATATATATATATATATATATATATATATATATATATATATATATATATATATATATATATATATGAACTCGAACGAAGGGACAATGTATTATTTAGATAAAGCTTGCATAAAATCTGATAAAGAATCACTTCTTAATCTCGATAGGAACCATGCTAGGTAAAGTCGGATTCCTTCTGAGAAGCGTTCTTCATTGGTCACTCACCAGTCAGTTGGTAATAGCTCGAAGAGAGATTGACTAGAGCTAATAGCTGATCACCCTGGTTCGAAATCCACGTGAACCTGTAGCTACTAAATAATCTTTGTTGCAGATCCTCAAGACTGCTCAATAAATTTTCAATAACAATTTAATTGTTTTTCACAAGTCCCTTTACAAGTTTATTCATTTTTCTTTTTGAAAGCTGTTTAAAAATCATGTATATAAATTACTTGTCTAGACACTTTCCTCAAAATCTACTCTCCTTGGTAATTATAAATCAAATACTACATGTAATAAATTAGATGTAGTCACCTCTAAATGAGATCTTGCTTGGTTAACAAAATGTGCGTCTGAATACTGCAAGCAAACTATTTGGTTTTGGAAACTATCCATGTTTATACACTCTATGAAAGTTATACACTTAATATAGTAGCCTAGTTGTATAAATAACCCCTGGTTTCTCTGTTCATAAGATATCTCTAAATTATTCGCGATAATTCGAAGTTAATAAGCAAAGTCAGGACGGTAACAGCGCCGGCTCTCATTCTCGTTTACAATTCGACAAAAGGAATATGCCGCACAATTGTGCTTTTGTTTCAGTGTCGGGCGGGCCATTATCGGATTACTAAAACGGATTTCCGGCTACATCTGTCAAATATGATGAAAAAATAGTGTATTATTCAGCCTTGTGTTATAGTTTTAAATTAGATTGCTAATAAACTTTGCTTAATTATTGTTTAGTTACACAGACCTACAAGAAAAACATTTTTTTTATTGGTGCCTAGGATTTTAGAACTATTTTTAGCTATAAATCTAAATATGAATTCAGCTCTATTTGCTCTACTTTTTTAGATACATCTACTTATCTATCAATATCCTTGCTTCTTGTGCCTGGGATAGCCGAGATAAAACACGCCATTTGGTTACATTGCAAAACTGTACATATTATGTCCCAAATTGGACAGCCAATTTTATGTAACATGTTTTCTTTCTTTTATTAAAAAAAATGAGATTTTAGTTACAGCGACGTCAGCCGTTCACCGGAAGCATTTGGGCGTAGGTCTGAGTTGATCAGACACGTTAATTGGGCGCCACTCAGTTCTTCAAAATTACTCAAGATATAAATAAACCCTAAAACTGGGAAAAGGTTTATTTTTGTTAAAAAGACTCAATAATAGTACAAGACATTTAATAAGCACAAGCACAATCTCAGAGAACAACAGAACAAAAATATAAAAATTAAACAGTTATAACAAAAAATTAAAAGGGTGTAGCGGTGGTATCCGCAACTATCCTACTAAGCTAGGCATGTATGGAAGAAGGTTTCATCTTAACAGATCTTCTTACCCTATAAGAGCACTTGCAATTTTACAAAATTTTAGCAAATTTACAAAATATTTCAAATTTGATTATCCTAAACCAACTTAAACTAAACTAAATTAAATTGAATCAGATCAAAGTAATGTAAATAAAACCAAATTAAATCAAAGTACCTCAAATTGTATAACGCTATTACATGGTAGTGAGATTATTAAGCAATACAACAACAATAGATTATCTGGCCTTATCCTTTTTTTGTCACGCTACTCGATAATCCAGTCTCTAGACTGTCCCGTTACTAAGATGTTCGTTTATTGAGCAGTTCTGTGTCCAGAACGCGGGGATCCTAAATGGTATGGAGTCTACGTTGACCGGGTTCTGTAATAAGTCGGCCCCCAACTGACCGGATTCTATAATGACCGGGTTCTATAACGACCGGGCCCTAAAATGACCGGGTTCCATAATGACCGAGCCATAAAATGACCGGGTTCTATAATGACCGGGCCCTAAAACCCTTTCTAATGGAAGGATATGGCGTAAGACGTCTATTCAGTTCGAGGTGTGATGTTCGACTCCCTCGGCCTTTGTCCCGGAGAATACCGGTACGCTCCCAAATAACACTCGCGCAAAACAATCTCACCTGTAGCGGCCGATAATTTGTAAACGCTACAAATTATTTATTAAATTTAATTCCAGCAACGAAAGCATGTTATTATATATTTTCTAAGTGATTCTTTAAGCAGTATTACCCTGTTATTTGCCTATTTTGTTCAAATACACCAACGAAAGGAAAGATATTTTGATGACCAGAAGAAAAAAGTGGATGTCGGATGGCGCCAGGTATGGATCGTATAGTGGTTGTGGTAGAAAATACTTATGCCAAGCTCTAAATTTTCTCTTACTTGTGTAATAATATGTCGTTTGGCATAGTGAACTTCGCAGTTTTTCATTATCATTTACAAATCGAGAATTAATTATTTGTCCTGTAGATTTCTAGAGCAGTATCGACGAGTGTCAACAAGACGTTGAGCATTGATTCTCTAATGATTCAATGTGCAGAAAGTTGATTGAGTTCAAACTGAAAGAAGCAATTCATAGGAAGAAGCAATATTTAGAAAAACATTCATTCTATTTGCCAGATTTCCCTATAAGTAATTATATTTTTCACGATGGTGTTATATATTCTATGTTTATTACCTTTTAATATAAGCTTGCGCTAGAAATTTTCAAATGGAAATATCAACATTTGATAAAAAAATGTCATGTTAGAGATGTATCCTAAAATAATGGCCAAAGACGGTAAAAAGGTCAATATGGGGCCAACCAGCACAGATGATCGCAAAAGCTGCTTGGCAACAATGCGGCTTATTTGTTGGGATTTGAAGAATGTCCTATACTAAGACTCACTGTTAACAAACCAAACTGTTAATTCCACAAGTATTCTTCGGAATTGGCAAAAACTGAAAAAATGTATATTGAAGAAGTCAGATTTAGTAAACGGACATTGTACTGTTCAATCATGGTAGCTTCAGATAACACGTTTCAATTAAAACTTGGCGAAACTTATTGTAATTTGAGTGTGATGATTTAGTGCATCTAACACTACCATCTGTTTCAAACTTTACTGAACGCGAAGCAAAATGTACATTTTTTTCCCAGAATTATATCCTTGTGAAATATTGTTGTATTTTCTGGCAAATGAACGGTTTCGGAAAACCAGATTATATTTTCTTTGCGTCATTAAGATACTATCTTGATTTTCTGCTGAATTCGGTAAATTTTTAGGATCTTATACCTTTCTATCGTCAGAAAAGTTTTGATTAAGCCCGCTTGGTTCAATTGGTTCTATTTTTAGTTTCTTGTTTCTTTGTATGCTTTCAAAATGTTCAATCTTGTTATCTATAAGTCCTATTACAATTCAATAAAAATTAATTTATAACAGGTTGAGTATATTTTAAATTACATGACAATACTAATAATAATAATAGTTTCAACAAATAGATTTACAACAACAAAATGTGCCCAAAAGTTGGAAATATTTAAACATTTAATTTTTTATTGATATAATGTTTTTGTTTTACTCGTTTACGTAATCACTTTACTACAACTCTTATTGGTACCAAATAAAACTCGATACCAAATTACCAATGTGCCTAAAATTGATTTATAATTAAGTCAACAACTTTCAATAAAACTAATAAGCAGTATTTCCTCCATGGGTCTGTATGCTATCGATTAAATTATCAATTTGGGCTGGTGGAATTTTCTCCCATCCTTCACGAGCAGCATCTTTTAGTTCTCGCAGGGTAAGAGGAGGATTGCTTCGTTTGTTGATGCGTATGTTCAGATTGTCCCAAACATGTTCAATGTTCATGTACATGTTCAATTAATAACTTGGTTATTCTCTCCTCTTCAAGAAAAGTTTGTACTGCTGCTGGTCGATGAGGAGGTGCGTTGTCATGCATGAAAATAAAGCCGTCGTCTACTGCGCCTCGGAACAGACGCATAACCGGATTTAATACTCCCTCGAAGTACACAGCATCAGTGACTCTTCTCTCCAGGATTAGTAAACTTTTCTGTGTACCTCTTATAATACCATCCCAAAACATCACGCTCCCATCTTCGACTGGGATACGAGGTTGAGCTGTTTCTAGTCTTGTCGACCTGGAGCTCACCAAAATAATGTTCTTCATGAATCAGAAAGTAAGCCAATTCTTGTCTCATCGGAAAATATCACATTCTTTCAGTTAAGACTATTATCTACAGTTTCTTGAGCCCATTGCAATCGTACATTTTTTTGTTGAAGGATTAGTTTGGGAACATGTAAAGGTCTTCTGCGATGCACATTTACCGCTTTCAGTCTGCGTGTTATCGTTTGTCGTGAAACATTTACTTCTTCGAGCCTAACAAGCTCCCTTGATATACCACTTGTTGTGCAGCTTTTGTACATCGTTTTCTGCCATTTCTGGGGCTGTCCTTTACGTCATTTGTCTCTTTAAATTCTTCTGAAGATTGATTCAAAATTGAAAAAGAAGTAAAATAATGTGTAACTACCAGTATCAACCGAATGTGCAAAAATCGAAAAACCCGTGTTATCAGAAAAAACAAGGCTTTTGTTTTTTTTATTTAAAAACGGTCTAAAATAAATATCCATCGCAATTTGAGTACATCCAAAATTGAGTACGCCATAAGAAAGTTTACAACTTCGATATCTTGTTCGTTCATAATGACATTATTTGCTAAGTACCATTTGGCGTCTATCAAAAACCAACTGTGGAATAAACTGCTAATACTAAGTTTTGGAAAAAGTGGCAGGGAAAGTCTAAGAATTAAATTTTCGTTGTTTATAGTAATGCCGTAATAAACTATAAGAAGACTTTAAGTGGTTCGTAAGAACTTTACATTTAGAACATTCCATGGTTAGATTCATCAATAGTTTTTACTGAAGAAGATGTCTAAAAGTTGCTGAAAGTACTCGAAATGATTGTAGTATCTCTGCTTGGTAAACCGACGAGCTCACTGACTTTTATAAATTTAAAAAACATTGAATGGAAAACTAATGGAAATGGAAACTAATGTCACACATTCTACAAATTCAAAATTAAAGTTCATACACTTTAAAACTGAAACTGGCGATGAAAGGAAAGTATTTCGACATAGCTTCAGACTCCCAGATTCTCAAATATGTGGACAACGATGGCTTCAACAACATTTAAAACTGCTTTTAGCGTTGTATTGACTCAACTTGAATTCGAAGTTGAAAGTTATAAAAACAATAGATAAAAACAAAACTGTCTCTGTAGGTCCAAAGACATTTAAATCAGTCCATGACTATTTTTTGCATGGAGTGAAATGTAATAGTTATCTAAGTATATTCCTTTAAATGCAGCAGTGGAGTATCTCTTTTCCATCATCATGAAGGTCAGTAGGGGGTAATACAAGATGACACACTGTCTCCTAAACTGTTCATGCTTACTTTAGAAGACGAATCAATATTTTTAAAGAATTAACATGGAAATATATGGGAATGGAAATAAATGACAAACGTTTAAACCACCTGAGGTTTGCCAATGATACCATAATAATATCAAACAATAATCATGAAGATATTCAAAAAATGCTTGATAGGCTCCACTATGTATTAGCTAATTTATATTTATTCGCCTGGGTCAATCAATTAAACTGAATAAAGAGAACCAAACAACCCAAAAAAAAACAATAATTCGAATGGGTTGGTTAGCATTCGGCAAACTCTCTTTTATCCTGAAGGATACGTGGGTTTCAATTGAACATGAGACCAAAATATTTAACTCATGCATACTCCCTGTGCTAACATATCGAGCGGAGACTTGGACCTTCACTAAGTCCAACCTTGAAAAACTGACGAAGACACGGAGAGCTATGGAGTGAAGGATGCTGAATATAACTCTACGAGACCACAAAAAATACATGGATACGACAAAGGACGAAAGTTATAGACATAGTAGAATACTATGCCAGACTTAAATGGAAATTCGCAGGATACAACCAAAGGCTCTCAGACGATAGGTGAAACCATGTCATCTGGCGCCCATGTGAAGATCAAAGAAATAGAGGACGACTATAAATTAGATGGGTAGATGACATAAAGAGACACGGAGGATTGGCATGGAAAACAACAGTAGAGGACAGACAAACATGGAAAGAAATGGAAGAGACCTATATTCTGAGATACCTGGATAAATGGATTCTACTTTGATACACAGTCATTGATCGAAGAACCAGTAAAGGTAGGCACTTATTACACACATGATTAGTGAATATCATTCAGCTATTTAGATCCAAGTAAGACAAAACTTGAGGTAACAATAAAAAAATTATAATATAATAAGAGTTGTAATAGCTGAAGTTAAGATACGTCGGTCGTGGTCGAGATCTTGATAGGTGCAACCTTAATTTAGGCAACCGAATAAACTAATTCATGGGGCAACTCGGCCTGAACAGCTAAAATTTCAATGCATTAAGAGTCCGAAAAGTAACGAAATAATGGCAGAGTTAATTATATATGGAGAAAAAAGTTTAGAGAAAAATCACATACTCTGACAGAATACATGGAAAATTAATGGTATGGTCATGGAATTATGGAATAATTACCAAAGCTATGGGTAATGCTATCATAAAGAAAGATAATAAAAGTGACTGCCATAATTCTAGAGGCCTTTTTAAATGTTGTAATATAAGATAATGGTGTACATAAAGGCAAAATGAATAGAAGAAATAGAAAACAAGATCTGGAAATATCATCCACCACAGACTAAATTTTTGCACTGAAGGAAATCGAAGAAAAAATTTTCGATTACGAAAAGTGGAATTACAATATTTATTCAACTTCAAACCAGCTTATAAAATAGTAAAAAGAAAAGAGAAAAATATAATAATTGAAAAGTTGGAAATTAAGAGGAAATTAGACCAAGGGATTCACTTTCGGCGGTCTAAAATAATATAGTATTGGAAAAATCTATAAGCGATGCTAATATTAATAGAAGTGGTCTTGTTTCTCACAAAAGAGAGTCGATATTTGACTTACACTGATGACCTTCTCATTATAGCACGAAGTAAAAAAGAACTAAGGAACGCCACAAATAAATTGAAGGAAATCGCAAGAAAGAAAGGATTGTACCTAAACCAAGATAATACCAAACATATAGAGTGGACAGATAAGAAATTTAAAATTAAAATTCTCCGAAAGTAACAACGGAATTGAGATAGAGTATGAGTTTGAGGAGGTTCAGTTCAATGAAACTAAACTAGAAGGCCAAGTTAAGCTTATATAGGAGAAAGCTGATGTGTAGACTGTTTGTGTTCTTGAAAACAACAATAGTGCGATATAGGTTGATATCTTGATAATGGCTGGAGATAAAAAAATATAAGTAAGAGTTGTACTAAATAGGCTGCATAAGTTAAAATTAATTTTATTTATACAGGGTGTCTCACAAAATCGCGGCGGGCATGGCGTTTTGTTTTTTCTTATCGAACACCCTATATGCTTATCCATATTTGAATTCTGCTTCGTGAATTCTGCTTCGTGAAACATATCCTATACCTAAACCAAATGGTTTTACCGATATCCGCCAATTTGTAAAACAATATCGGAGTTGCAGACTCTATTTTGCAGTGTCATATATCATTTATTTTTTGATGCAGGATTATTATTTTTGTTAGGAATGTTACTGAAACTATGACTTAACCTTTAATGCAAAAAACATTGTCTACGTTATACCGATATAGTTTAGGATAACTAAATAAATGAAAAATTTCCAAACATCATATATGCCGGCCGCGATGGTCTGGTGTGTTATTCGCCTGCCTGGCAATCCAAAGGTATCTTGTTCGATTCTAGCGCTCGGATGGGTGTTTTTTTTTAATTCTTCTCTACGTCTTACTTCCAACCCTACACACACACTTATATACACTCACATATACACACACTCCCACGTTTCTAGGCAAGAGTGTAAAATCCGACAACGAATTACTCCTCAGTCACGCCAGTTAAAGGCTGGGTAAGGCCGGATGCCTTCTGAGAAGTGTTCTACGTTGGTTACTCGCCAGTCGGTAGGCTTATTGATAGATTTATGGGTAGGCACATAACCAAGGGTTGATAATCTGAGGGGGGTGCTGGCCTGGGTTTGTCGGTAGCTGATGACCGTGGTTCGGAACCCACGTTAAGCTGTAGGTCCATTCGCTAAATAGCCTAAGGTGCTGATGCGCCTATGATATATCAGTTTTTTTTAAATGGAATGTCCAATATTTTTTTATTTTACAATATTCCTAAGACTAACTGCTTCTATTCTTCTTCAACATATCATATACCTATTTGGCATAATATCGAGAGATTTTTACATTTTTGTTTTTAATATTTCGTTTTTAATGGAATTCCTTAGACGTTTTAGTAATAACGTCATAAAATTCAATTCAAATGGCAAATATTGTTCTAGTAAAGCTTTTAAATAGTTTTTATATGATACAGAAAAAAAGAGTCTACTTCTTCATAATTAAACAAGAAAAAATATTTTTATAGTCTATTATTTTGGCTATCGAAAAGAAATGTGAAAAAACGAAAATATCCAATTACAACTTAAAGCACGCAGATGACATAGACACCCAGATAATTATGTCATGGAAACAAATGAACTAAAGGCTCAATTATTTTGACTTTGTGAACTGTAAATTGTGTAGTACAGTGTTTATTAGAACAGAAAGGAGAACGAAAATAAATTTTTATAGAGAGGAATTAATAAACATTATCTACGTTTTTGGCGCAAGTGATCAAAACTCTTTTTTTAGCAAATAGAATTTAGGTGCAAAGATTCCCTAATGTCGAACGTCATCCTAATGTATTATCATTTATACGACTGTAACAACGATTTGAAAGAACTGAATGTGTCGATTGCTATGTGTCCTTGTGCTATGAGTGGACAAAGCGAATATTTAGTTCTTCAAGCTGTAATTTTAAATCTGCATATTTGATGCAGGCAAATAAAAAACGAGGTAGGGCTTTAAAAAATCCACTGCGAATAGAATAACTAGGAAATATAAATTTCATCCGTATCATATACAATTAATTCAAGAACTAAATCAAAATGATTTCGAACGAAGGCTTGAATTTTGTAACTGGGCAATAGAAAAAAAATAGAGAACTTAACTCTTTCAGATATATTTTATTCATGGACGAGATATTTTAATGACAACCGACATAATTGTCACGTATTATCGGGGATCGCCTCCTAGGGCCATATTTTTTTGAAAATAGAGTTAATAGTGACGGTTTTCTCAATTTGTTGGAAAATAATTTTGTGGATTGAAGAATTGCCTTTAGCTGTAGCGAGACGAATGAGGTTGTAGCTAAACGGCACCCCTCCACATTTTAACAGGCAGGTCGAACAATATTTGATACACAAGACCTCCCCCGTCTTGTACTGTGGCAGGCCAGATTCTCGGATTTAATAAAACTAACGCACATTACAGTCAATAGTGCTTTTGAACATAGGCTTAGAGTTTGTATTGTCCAAAATGATAGACATATTGTGATTTTATATATTTTTTTTTTACTTAAACTGATAAATATTCATACTTAAAAGATAAATATTTATGACGTTTTGTTTACTATTACAATAAGTTTTGTTACTCTATAATAATTGCTTTCTAATCAAATATTAAAACATGTGATCATCTAAATTCTTGATATATCATGACCTATCATAAATTTGTTCATTGGTTTAATAATAGCATAAAGCTTAAGGTGAATTCCATTAAAAACAAAAACGTAAAAAACTCGGAAATTATGACAGGTATAGGACATATTTAACAAGAATAGAAGAATATTGTCTTAGGGATATTGTAAAATTAAAAATATTAGACATTCCATTTAAAAAGAAATGAGATAAGATATTTTGATTTTTTTTTCATTTATCTCAGTTATCTTGGACACCCCGTATAATGTAGATAAATTATGTTTGCATTAAAAGTTAAGATATTGTTTCACTAATATCTCCACCAAAAATGATAATCCTACATCAAAGAATAAATGATGTACGACACTGCAAAATAGTCTGCAACTCTACTTCTACTACTCTAATATTTTTTACAAAATGGCGGATATTGGTAAAACCATTGGGTTTAGGTATAGGACATGTTTCACGAAATATGCTTAGAATCATTAGCAGAATGCAAAAATGAGGAAACATATAGGGTGTGGAACAATAAAAAAAAACAAAATTATACCCCGCTACACTTTTGTGAGGCACCCTGTATAAATAAAATTAATTTTAAATTATGTAGCTTATTTAGTTGTATAACTCTTATGCCTAAACTTTTTCTCTATCTCCGACCATTACCAAGATATCAATCGATATAGCACTATTGGGATATATCACCCTATATATATATATATATATATCATCATCATCATCATCATCAGCCCGCATCGATCCACTGCAGGATGAAGGCCTCTTCAGCATACTTCCAACCTTCACGGTCCTGGGCTTTCCTCTGCCACTCGGGTCCAATATACTTAACGATGTCATCAATCCATCGTGCTTTCGGTCTTCTTCGCGGACGTTTGCGATCAAGCGGTATCTACTCCAGGATTGCCTTGGTCCATCTGTCGTCCCATCGCCTCGCTAGATGGCCTGCCCATCTCCATTTCAACTGTTTTACTCTTCCAATGATGTCACAGACTTTTGTTTGTTCCCTGATCCATGCGCAGGACTTATATATATATATATATATATATATATATATATATATATATATATATATATATATATATATATATATATATATATATATATATATATATATATATATATATATATATATATATATATATATATATATATATATATATATATATATATATATATATATATATATATATATATATATATATATATATATATATATATATATATATATATATATATATATATATATATATATATATATATATATATATATATATATATATATATATATATATATATATATATATATATATATATATATATATATAATCTTCCGGATATCGATCTGTTCGATACCGGAAAGCCATATTTTTAATTTTCCAACCTGTACAATAATATTAATAATTACATTACATGACAGATTATTGAGTACATAAAGCATTACTTATTTATGGCGATTATTTAAACTTGTAGAACTCAAACAATGTCGTCTGCAAGTTTGTTTTCCTATAGTTGTAAGTAGTTTGGAATAGTTGGTTTAAGCAGATGTTCTATAGGGAATCCTTGAAACGAGGGATATTGAATTTCAGAGGGTGAACATTATTTATATAATTTTTATAAAATTTGAAATATGGTGATTGATATTGAAATATAAACAGCCCGAATTCGTTATAAAATTTTATATATTTTTGATATGAATGCAGTAAAATTAAGATCAATATATAATTTAAGATCAAAATCATAACCAGTTCTGTTCTGTTCTCTTCGATTAGTTTGCTTTTTCATCACCTTTGGTTTGTCTATATTTATTTCCATATGGGCATTTTTAGCTTTCTCCTTTATATCTTCATACACTATATTTTCATTTTTATTCAAATGTGTATACTGGCTATTACATTTATTTAGTCTTTAGTTTATAACTAAACCATCAACAGAGATAAGGCACTTAATCTTTGGTGTTAATAATATAATATTTTTCACAGCACTCATACATTTTGCTTTTCCCAAAGCCAGGAAAATTATCACAAATTAATTTAAGTTAAATTATAAGCCAATAAGCTACATATTGAACGCAGCGATTGTCAACGAAAACATAATTGTTTCCTTTGTTTCCTTTCCTTCCAATAAAGGTATACTACGTGCCATCAACTCCAACGCTTAGCAGAAGTAGAAATGTAGAAGAGGGGTTTGACAACAAGGTTTACACTTTAATCGGATTCTTAGACTTGGCCCAAGCCTTTGATATCATATGGCATAGTGGATATAAAACATATATCTAAAATCCATCCTTTTTTCATATATAAACGTCAGATTTTTCCAAACCTCCACACATAATTCATCATCAACTATTAGAAAAACCAAAACCGACGTGCCACAGAGGAGTATACTTGGCCCAACTCTTTTTAATCGATATATACACGACGTACTAGAGTCAGAAGTCTCTCTTTTTATGTTTACAGATGACACAACTACTCTAATTGAGGAAGAAAATCTTGAACTTGCGGTAACTAGACGTCAAGGAGCAACAGTTAGAATTATAAAATGGCTCAATAAATGGAAGCTAAAAATCAATATAGACAAGTGAGCAGCAAAAAATGTTACCATAAGGAGAATCAATAACCCTCCGATAATCCACATAAATATATCTGGATATCAGATTAACTGAGATAATTCACATAATTAACACACTCAATGAAGGGTAGATTAGACTCTCTTAATTCTATCCGCTTATCAACAGGAGATCCTCATTAAAAACAAAATGTATCTTATTACTATATGAATCACTAATTCGGTCTTTTATTCTTTATGCTTGTGTTATCTGAGGTAGCGCATCGTCTACCAAAATACAGTTTCTTCAAAATAAAATATTACGAATAGCTGTAAATATCGAATGGTATGTAACAAACTGACAACTGTGCAAAGAGCTCGGTCTACTAACAGGCTCAGAGTATATTAAAATACGAACGATCATCTTTTATAAAAGGCTAGAGCAATCTCCCAACAGGGAATATTATCAACTAGGACGCAGAAACATATATACAAGACTGAACAGGAAACTACCTCAAGATATGATTTTAGAATAGAATTGTTATGTTAATGTTCATTGTAACACTGTCTTGGGGAATTCCCAATAAGAGTGATAGGATTTGAATTTGAAATAAAACACAGAAAATTTGATCGAAAATGGTGCTCATGTTTCTATTAGATGTCGTTAGATCGTCAGTGACCTCGACTCTTCTTGCATTGGTTGATCCGATTGGTCCAATTTTCGATGGCTCGGTGGAACATATTTGGGTGGTATGGCGACTATGGTTACTCGAATGTTGGCTTCAAGTTTATCAAGAGTCTTGGATTTGTTGTGTGATTTAACATAGCCACAAAGAAAATAGTTTGAAGGTGTTAAATCACAAGATCTTGATGACCAGTTGCAAGGGCCATTCAGTGAAGTTAACGATACTTCAAAATGATTGGTTAATAAGCTGTGCCGCGCTATCTTGTTGAAAATATAGTTCATCCGCATCAATTTCACCAATCAATTTCGAAAAGACAAAATCGGATATGGCACGATAGCGTTCGCCATTCACAGTGACGGTCCATCCTTCGGCGTTCTCGAAAAAATAGAGCCCGATAATGCCACCGTATCATAATCCACACCAAACAGTGACTCTTTAGGGATGTAATGGGGCCTGATGAATCACTTGTGTGTGACTCACACCAATAACGACAATTTTGCTTATTAACGTAGCCGTTAAATAAAAATGAGTCTCAACAAGATGATTTTGCGATGAAAATCCGGATCGTTTCCCAATTGCTTCCACGTCCCATCTGTGAACCTTCGACGTAATCGATGGTCAGTTGGCTTAAGTTCGTGTGCCAATACAATCTAGAATGGGTGTAAACCAAGATCCAAGTGCAAAATTCGCCGGGTGGTCATCCTAGATAAGCCTAACTTTTGAGAACGGCGCGGAACAGACACATTATCGTTCTAGGGAACACTTTCACGAACAGCCGCGATATTTTCTTCACAACGGACACTACGAAGTAGTAACGGTGGCTTTTCGTCATGAAGACTAAACTCACTTTCAAACTTAGCAATTATATGGGCCATAGCTTAATAAGAAGAAGCAGAATGGCGACCGTGTTTTGAACGAAATGCTCTTTGAGTACCAACAAAACTTCTCGAATTTTGATAAAATATTTGGACAACTTCCAAGCGTTATGGCAACGAAAACTTGTTCATGGTGAAATGGTAAACCTTATTGAAAATAATTGACAGTAACTGTCAAGAATTGGATATCAAATATGGCCGCCATTAACTGTCAAAATCCTATCGTCCCTATTGGGAAGCACTTTAGAACAAATCTAATTGTTGAGCAGACATTTCCATAAATAAAAAAATATCCTATTTGTTCTTCTTTATGTATCACTGTTCCGTTTACATTTATCTGTTTTCTGATAAATTTACTATAATGTTAAACAGAACTGGTGGCAATCGACCCTCCTATCGCACACCTTCCATGATCTACGCTGTTCTAACGTGGTGTGTTATTGAATTTTTACTTCTGTCTTAGGGTTAAGCATCGTCGTCCAGGTTAATTTAATAAGCTTTAATAATTTAAGAATATTCGCTTAATGGATTGTCACCTATTGTTCCTTGTATGCGTATACGCCCTTCTGAAGTCTATCTGGATACAGGCGATCCAAATTCTATTATTTTCTCCGTGATTTCATGGACTATGTATATTTTATAAGTTGTGAAAAGCAATTATATGCCACGATAGCTTTTGCATTTCAGTTCATCTCCTTTCTCATGAACATTTCCTATACCAGTGTTGATCAATAAGTACCCATGTTTGAAATAAAGACGTATTTTTTTCACAAATTTATTTTTTATTTTTCAACTTAGTCTCTTTTTAGGTCTATACACTTTTCGAAGCGTTCCCCCAACATTTTTTTTAGCTGTTTAAAAGATACGATTTTTCAAATTCTCCAAAATACGCTTCTTTCTCGGCGATAACCTCTTCATTTGAGCTGAATTTTTTTCCTGCGAGCCATATTTTCAAGTTAGGGAACAGACAAAAGTTACTGAATGCCAGGTCGGGTGAATAAGTTGAGTGCGGAAGCAATTCGTAGCGAATTAATGTGCCGGGGCGTTATTATGGGGGAAGATCACTTTTTCGCCCCGATGCATCCATGAGGATTATTTTTTTGGATTCCCAAAACATCGTGGCAATAACCTTTCCGGCTGATGGAACCATTTTTGCCTTCTTCGGAGCAGATTCACCCAGAAATTCCATTATTTTGACTACTGACTGACTGACTACTTTTGGCGTGTAATAATGTATCCAGGTTTCATCAATAGTAACGACTCGACGGAAAAAGTCCTGCGGATTTCGCTTAAAGTGGTCCAAACACTGCTTTCACAATATTAGTCGTACCCGCTTGTTGTCCACCGTGAGCAATCGCGGCACCCATCGGGCCGACACTTTCCTCACACCTATCTTATCATTTAAAATCTTGATTGCGGTTCCGTATGAGACACCTACAGCCTCAGCTACTTTGCGCACTTTCGTTCGGCGTTCAGCGCAAATCATGTCATGGACCTTTTCGACGTTTTCCTCGGAAACCACGTCTGACGGGCGTCCTGGCCGTTCTTTATCAAAACCAGTTGTACGACTACGCTTAAACTCATTAAACCAATATCTCACGGTTGTCGTGGATGGTGAAGAGTTCCCATAGACAGCATCCAACTTTACTTTTATTTCTTCGCATGTTTTTCCATCCAAAAATAAAAAACGAATTACGGATCGATATTTTTCCATTTTATCGAGAAATACAACACACGAATGATACAATTGGTTGTCAAAAAAAACGAACCTATGAATTTATCTGAAATTCAGCATGAGGTCGCTTAACAGTCTGCAGTATACGATGGCAATGTCAATTTCACTCGTCAATACCATCTGTTATCAAACACGGGTACTTATTAATCAGCCGTCGTATCATCGCCTGCTGCCCCTTTTTAAGTCAGCTTTCATTAAACTTATCTTCACCTTCTGCAACATGGTACTTGTGTTGAAATGGTACTTGTTGTGACTGTGCTGCATTCACAAACTATGTTCTACCATTTTGATCTTCTCTGGTGGTTTCGTTGAAAATTATTAACAAATATGTCATCCATCTTTCTAGTATGCTATCCATGTTGGTTAATACTTCACCATCTGCGTTCTGAATCAGAGTCGCACTAGGGTGAAAGCTTTATACTGTCTTAATGTTCTGATAAAATTTTGTTTTCTATTTATCGAATTCTTCTCGTATTTTCTCTATTTACGTTTTAAGTAGCTCACGTTTTTCTTCTTGCTTACACGATTGGCTTTCGTTCTCATTATCTCGTATTCTTCTCTTTTTGCTATTGTGGGCTTTTGAATACACTTCAGTTCAGCAGATTTTCAATTTTCCACCGCATCTTTGCATACATCATCATGTCATACGCTTATTTTGCTTTTTCCTTCATTTCGGACCTCAATTATCTCTTGCGCAACTTACTTGATTAGTCAGCAGTAATTAAATAATTTGATGATGTACTTCAAACACACTAATTAACTTGTTTATACATTCATTGAATGTGATAATTAACTTGGTTTTGAGACATCTCATTCTACACTATTTGTACCTCATGTCTCAGCAATTTCAGTTCTGAGACATGAAGGATTATATCCGAGTTGACAAGTTGATTTTAGTGAACAATCTAAAGATCTTCGTGGCTAAGATCGAAGGTAGGCGCGAAAGACTTTCAAGAAACCTAACGTTACCCTTTCTATATAGGATTGTGCATCCCTCTTGTTGAGAAAAGGAGTTCCGAAGTGGCTAGATTACCTCGAATGAACACCAATAATAATAATCTACTGTTATAGATAATAGCCCCAGCTCATCATAGTCTTTACAGTATGATAGAGTGGCACATATTGTACTTTTTATCTATGTCTTCTAACAAAATTAATTCTATCAATTTTAATATCATAACGGCCTAAGTCAGAACTGAAATTGCGTAATAATTTTTAGTATTACATAATAGAGAAAAGTAATTCCTAAAATTATGATAATATTTATGATGTTACGCAGCTAAATTAGTATATTCATAAATGAAGAATTAACCACTTACATCGTCTGATTTGACTATATTTTGCCCTTTTTTATGAGGCAATTTTGAATGTATTAGCTTACTTGAAATGATTTGCCATTCTGATGACTTTCTAATTTATCTGCTTTTATTAAAATATATAAAACTAGTGAAAACGGTGCACTTGTATATATCTAATTGATGCTTTAACCTTATTTGAATATTTATTCTTAAATGTCTATAGTTGAATGTGATATAGAGAAATTATATTTATTTATGCATTTTCCATAAATAGAAAACTTCATGACTTGTTTTCCGAAATTGGACCAGAAAGTATGTTTCGTTATACAAAAATAGTTATCATAATTTTATTATATCCAACTTCGTGCTTGGTTTTAACGTCTTTTTTTAGGTTAGTCGTCGTCAACGATCGGCGTCTGAATGATATCGTTAACTGTCTGGAGATTTACGTGCACGGCATATTAAAGTTAAACGTTTATGTGTCGATAAATTTTTGTGAAACCACCATTAGCAAAATAAACGGAATTATTGTATTGTATAATATAATAATATATATATATATATATATATATATATATATATATATATATATATATATATATATATATATATATATATATATATATATATATATATCTTGGGTAGAGGGTTTCAATGGACGGGGATACCGTCCGGGAGGTGTAACGACGCATTAAATGGGGCTGACAGGCATTTGGCAGGCTCAACATAGTGTTTAAGAGCAAGCTACCACTTTGCCTGAAAAGAAAAGTCTTTGATCAGTGTGTCCTACCTATTATGACATACGGAAGTTAGACCTGGACACTCACATCACAGTCAGTCATCACACATCAGTTCAAAAAGTTCGAGTAGCACAGAGGGGAATGTCAAGATGTATGCTTGGCGTTACTAGACGGGATAGAAAGACCTGCACATGGATCAGAGAACAAACGAAAGTGAGTGACATCATTGGAAGAATAAAACATTTGAAATGGAAGTGGGCAGGCCATGTAGCGAGGCGATGGGACGAAAGATGGACCAGGACGGTCCTGGACTAGATACTGCTTGATCGCAAACGTCCACGGAGAAGACCGAAACACGACTAACTGATGACATTATTAAGTATATTGGACCCCCCGAATGGCAAAGGAGAGCTCAGGATCGCGAGAGTTAGAAGCATGCTGAAGAGGCCTTCATCCTGCAGTGGATTGATGATGATGGATATATATATATATATATATATATATATATATATATATATATATATATATATATATATATATATATATATATTCATATATATATACAGAGTGTCCGCTAATTAATGGTACACACCAAAACTGCAGATTTTTTTTTAATAGTAACCAGTTTAATAGTTTTAGTTTAATAGTAACCAAAATAAAGGGTGTAAAAGTTATAATTTTATTTTTAATTTTTGCCAATAAATTTCTTAAAAAGTATCCTTCTTGAACGAAATTTGATAGTGGGAGGTTTTTTAAGATAAGAAATTTAAATGTCTCGAAAATTTTGATGTAGATTGTAGAGAGTGCTGTCTGCCTACGTTTGAAAGGTTACAACTTTTTACACCTTAGTGCATTCGCATGTTTAATGAAAATATTATTTTGTCCATCTTTTTTACGTAAATAGGATATGCAATGCAAATATCGCTGCGAATTACCGTTTTGTAGACATATGCGTTTAAATTGTTCACTGCACTCTTTTAATTTGCGCTTTTGAAATGTAATACTTTTCTTAAAGTAGGTATGTTGTCATTAAAACAAATACATCAAGGCGACGTTTGCATTGATTGTTAATATTTGATATTGCGAATATTTAAATAGTTAAAATAGTTTTAAATAATAATAATAATAGTAATAATAACACTATAGTAAAATAGATTTTGAAAGATTTTTACTTAAGTCAAAACAAAATGACCAGACATAAATTGTTTTCTAATGGAGAGATGCAAGATATGATAAGCATATGCGCGCAGGAAAATTTTAATAGATGCCGGTCTCATCGAAGATATTTGGAAACGTATTCATGACGAAGACAGCCGGATTTTAAGATTTCCAAAAATCTCTACGATAGATGGGGCGAAACAGGTTATTTTCATCCGAAACGATATTCCGCAGGTCGTCCGAAGACTTCAACCACCGACCAGGAAAAAGAAATTGTGGTTCGCGTAACCGAACACCCTCAAGTAAGCACAAGATGCATTGCTCTGGGAGTTGGGGAAGGCAAGTCCACCGTTTAAAAAATTATTCACGAGGAGGGACTGCATCCGTTTCACTTCGACTGTACAGAATCTATTGGAAGCTGATTTTCCGGCCAGACTGGAATTTACTCGTTTCTGTCGTACCCAGCAAAATATCGACCCATGTTAAAAAATATATATTGTTTTCAGACGAAGCAACGTTTACACATAGAGGTTATTCAGTTTTAGAAATAAACTTGCGTGAGATTTAGAAAATCCACACTTCTAGTATCCACACACTAGTATCCGAACGCCATTTCCAACACGAATGTAAAATTAACGTTTGATGTGGTCTGACGTCAGTTGGACTCTTCAGTCGAAGCGGACAACACTTGAAAATGCCAAATGCGATTTTGGCGAAACGTCGTGACTCTTCACAGAATCAACGGATCATCACCAGGAACGTTTGATATACATATATATATATATATATATATATATATATATATATATATATATATATATATATATATATATGTGTGTGTCCAAATCCGGCCCACCAGTGTTATCAATCCGGCCCGCGACTAGCGAATGCTCGTTTAGATCGCGTACTCGGCGACTAGTTTAGAAATTATAGATGACAGGAAAATTAAATGGTTTTTGGCCCTTGGAACTTACTGGAGTAATCAGTATGGCCCTAAGGCTGGAAAATTAGGAGACCCCTGCCCTAGACCATGGTGTAGAAAAAAATTAACCAAACGGTCAATTATTTGGACTTTGTGAACTGTCAAATGGTGTAGTATGATGTTTATTAGAACAGAAAGTTGAAAGAAAATTAATTTTTCTAGAGAGGAATTGGTAAACATGGTCTACGTTTTGGGCAAAAATGATAAAAGCTCTTTTTTAACAAAATTAATTTTAACAAATAACTAATGCCGAACGTCATCTTAAAACATTAGCTTTTACACGACTGAACGAGCGATTTGAAAGAACTGGATGTGTCGGTTACGAAAAAAAATTGGAAAAGCAGAAAAGAGTTATGAGCGAAGAAAACGAATATTTAGTTCTTCAAGCTGTAATTAAAAATCCGCAATCTTGCATATTTCATGCAAGCAGATAGAAAACGAAGTAGGCGATAAAAAAACCATAGCGAACAAAATAACTAGAAAATAAAAATTTCATTCGTGTCATACAATTGGTTCAAGAACTAAATCAAAATGAATTCGATTGAAGGCTTACATTTTGTAACTAGGCAATAAAAAAAAAAAATAGAGAAGAACCTAACTTTTTCAAATATATTTTATTCACGGATGAGACAACTTTTCACAAAAATGGGTACTATAACCGACATAACTTCCATTATTACAGCAGTGAAAATCCAATATTCATTATTCCTGTAGGTTATGATCATAGATGTGTAGGCTGGTATTATAGGAGGTTGCTTCCTAGGGCTATATTTTATTGAAAATAGAGTTACTGGTGATAGTTTTCTCATATTTTTGCAAAATAATTTTGAAGAGTGGATTAAAGAATTGCCTTTAACTGTAGCGAGACGGTTAGGGTTACAGCTCAAGGGCGCTCCTCCATATTTTAGAAGGCTGGTTACAATATTTGGACATGAATTACGAAAATAAATGGATTTGTAGGAGAGGTTCTGTACCGTGGCCAGATTCCCGAATTTAACAGAACTAGGTTGTTTTCTTATTTTCTTATTCTTTATCAAATGCCACCCGCCACAATAGAGGACATGTAAAATAGAATATTTTATGAAATGTGTTTATGAATATTAATGAGGCAATGCTCATTGCAGACAATAGTTCTTTTGAATATAGGCTTAGACTTTGTATTGCACAAGATGGTAGGCACAAAATATGTTTAGAATCAATAACAGAATGCAAAAATGAATGAACATGTAGGATGTTCGATAAGAAAAAACAAACTTATACGCCGCCAGGGTTTTGTGAAATACGCTCTATCAATAATGCATTATATAATGCATTTTATTTAGTTGTACAACTCTTATAGTTAAACTTTTTCTCTATCTCCAGCTATTATTAAGATATCAACCGATTTCGCACTATTGGGACACTCTGTATTATATATATATATATATATATATATATATATATATATATATATATATATATATATATATATATATATATATATATATATCCTCTAGTATCGACATTACAATTTAATCTGGCAAGTATACACAGTATAATCTGGCAAATTATCATTGAACGTTTAACATCAGAACAATGCTTCCAAATTGTCGAAATTTGTTATCAAAATCAGTGTTCTGTGCCCCAAACTTATATAGCACTTCATGAATTTTAACTTCGTCTTGTATTCGCCGAATTATCGACACATTTTACGCTGGTTGATATTAAAACAAAAACAAGACAAAAAAACTATGCGTAAAAAAATATCGCCGCTGTTGCTGGCAGTATTGATGAAGATCCAAAGTTGTAAATTCATCGATGATCGCAGGAAGTTGGGCTGTGTTATTTGACTACGTGTATTAGTTAATTCCGAACTTGAATGGTATTCATCTGGAGGAGATGTGATTCCAACAGGACGGCTCCACATGTCATACAGCCAACGCAACAATTGGTTTATTGCTGGAGCAATTTGGTGAGAAAATTATTTCTTCGAACGGACCTGTTAATTGGCCACCGAGGTCATGTGATTTAACGCCTTTAGATTATTCTCTTTGGGGTTATGTTAAACCTTTAGTTAATGCTGATAAAACCAGCAACTATTGATGCCTTGGAAGGTAACATAACTCGGACAATTGCGGACATAAGACACCAATTGCTTAAAAAAATGTTCGGAAAATGGATTGACAGAATGAGCTTTGCAAGAAGTAGCAGCAGCGGGTATTTGTCGGAAATTGTTTTCAAGTATTAATATCATTGAATATTATTTCACATTAAAATAAATAGTTTCAATTCACTTAATTTGGTTGTTGTTTTATTTGAATTTAAAGTTCAGACGCATTAAAAAAAGTTACTATATATATATATATATATATATATATATATATATATATATATATATATATATATATATATATATATATATATATATACATATATATATATATATCCGGGTCTTGATCCGTTCATCCTGTGAAGAGTCACGACGTTTTTTTCAAGTGTTGTCCGCTTCGACTGAAGAGTCCAACTGACTCTGACGCCAACTGACAAAAATAGGTGTAAAAACATTTGTCAAATATTAATCGGTTATTATTTAATGAATAAACTACAAATAAACTAACGAAGATTGTTAAAACCTTTCTTTTTAATTTAAGAATCACGCCATACATCTGTTAACATAGATGCGACAATCAACGGCAAATAATGTTATTCCAACATTGTAATAAAAAAATAATTCGATACGCTAACACGATATGCTTCTTATTTACGGAGAAGCTGCAACCAGATTAGAACTATACCAGCACTTTTTTTCAGGGGTTGGGGAAGATGATTTAGAACGGTGCCAGGCTTGCATAATGCTTGCAAATGGTGGACACCTTAAACAGTTAATTTATTAAAACCATTAATCATGTGTTTCTTAATGTGACGTGAATCGTATTATGGTGTGAAAAATTAGTGATAAGAGTTTACATAATACTTTAAGAATCAAACAATCAAGCGAAAATTGAGTTCCTTGGACTGAAATAAACACAATAACGCGACGTTGTCAATTATTAAGAAAATATCTAAGTTCTGTTCGGAATATGAGTGCATTTTGGATAAATGTTTTAAGGAAACTTTTTGTTCAAAATAATGTAAAAAGTCGTTGGATAAATTTAAAAATGTACTTTTCCTTACACCCTGCATAATATATAGTTTTTTTAGTAAGCTGGTTTAACTTACCAAAAAAGTTCTAGCTCTTGCATGGTTCAAGAAATTTGAGTAACACGTAAAATCAACAAATATGAAATCTCTTCGAAAGTAAAAAAAAATGGCATAATTTGGACTATATTTAAATTAATTTTAATGCTACAGGAATGGTAATGTTGTAGCATTAGTTCAGTTTATTATTTTTAATCATATTAAATAAGCGATTCGCATCACCAATTCTAATGTTTGTTATTTATTTTCAGGAATATTCGAGATACCTTTATAGCTAAATGGAAGGAAAGGTAAGTAATATTTACTTTTTATATAAATCTTCTAGATATATTTTAATATGCATTTGCGGTGCACAGGACTTGTGTGTGGACGTGTTATATAAGTGAAATTACAGTTTTTTGTTTTAAAAAGATACCTACGTAACGTGGCTCTACTAAAATTATAGTAGTAACTGATTATAGTCAAAACATGTCCCAGCATATTATTATATTGAAAAAGTGTACTGCATTCATAACAATAAACAAATTAATCAAGAAACAGAAAAAATTTCAACCTCCGAGTCGGCGGATTACAGAAGATGCTAATCTCCCAGCCATTCTTTGCACATTCTTAACTCTTGTTCACAATTTAGCTTTCTCAGAAATAATTTTTGCAGTCTCACAGAAATTCGATGCAATTCTCAGAAAGAGTAGTTTTTCTCTTCATAACAGAGCATTTGGCCTCTCAGTTGAACCAACATAGCTCTGAGGATTTGTGTATCCAATGTGAACAGTTTGTTCTATGAAAAAGAAAAAATTTTGACGTAACAAGCAGAGTCACATTTAAATGAATGAATTTGAATTTTAATTGCAATACACTAAAAGTAGTGTAATGCAATTAAAATTCATGAATTCAATGAAAGCTTAAAAGTAAGCTTTCATTACCAGAAATTTCGAGGCACTGGCATCTCTTGTTTATTCGTATGAAAGTTGGATAAAAGTGGCACAGAAGCTTTTAAAATGATTAAAACTGTTTATGATAGCGAACCAATGAGCAGGTTGAAAGCTTTTAAGTGATCTATAAGATTTCGTAATGGCATAGAGACCATTGAAACGATTTAGGGCCAGATCCGTCAAGAACGGTTCAAGCCAAAGATGAATATCGAAATGATTTTATGTCTGCAAGGCTTATCAAAAATCTCACTGGCATCATCCTGAATTCACTGTAGGTGACTTCTTAGTAAGCATGTACTATTCTAGGCGATTTCAAGACTTAAAAACGTCATAGTGCTCAACCATCCCTAATATTCGCCTGATTCACCTAAGAACCTGGTAATCAAAGAAAAGCGTGTCGGTACGATTTCGAAGAACCAACTAGATTCGTTCGCGACTTTGTAGACGAAAGTCTTGTATTTCGTTTTGCAACGGTCATTTTGATCTATGATAAGATTGGGTATAATCCATATCTTTTATCATCGAAATATCAGTTTATAAAGTTTTGAAAAATATTACTTACCAGATTCGAACTTTTATAATGACAGTTTCATTTTTCACTATCAAGTTACTGAAATTCTATAAACATCAAATCTTTCAACCATCAGAAAGATGTGAAATAATACAGCAAAGTAATTGTCGCACCATATAATTGATTAAATTTATTTCTAAATTTGAATGAGTAAATTACTTTGAGAACAAAATGACAGAAAACTGTAAGGGAATCTGGAGAAGCAATATATGAGTGGTATCTTGAATATAAACTATGGACTAAAGTTAATCAAGAAGTTAATTATTTAATGCATAAAGTGTCCCTACATAAACGCTGAACTCGTAAGTAATGTTGTTTTTTTCAATACTTCTTTTGTTACGGTTTGTTTCAAATTTTCATTACTGACATTGATTTTTTGTACCGAGAATAATTTAATTTAATAAAGGGTCTTTCAAATTAAGCGGTTTTTAAAATTCTTGAACAACATACAGAGTGAGGTGTAGCGCCATCCTGTTGGAACAGGATGGCACTACACCTCACATTCAATTCAGTCCACAAAAATCCAATTCTCATCTCATGATATCGAATACTATTTACACTTACAGCTTCACTAGTAGCTTTCTGAAGGAAATACGGCCTAATTTACACCTCCTGACCATAATGCGCAACGAACAGTGACTCATTAGGTAAAGGTTTCCTACGAATCAATTGTGGATTTTCCTCACCTCAAATGCGGCAATTTTGTTTATTAACATAGCCACCAATTTCAAAATGTGCTGCTTCATCTGAAAAGATAATTTTTTGAGAAAAATCATTTTTTTGCTCTTTGATCTAATTGACAAATGCATGACGTTTTGACTGATCCATTGGCTTTAGTGCCAATGCTATTTGAACCTTATATAATCCTTTCATAAAATACGCCATGTGGATTCACTGAGTCCAAATTGTTGACTAACGTCGACGTCGACTACCTTGACTCGAACTCGACTCGACTTGAATGTCGACGTTGACTAACGTCGACGCCTTCAGCAACACTTTCACGTACCAAATCAATATGATGTTGTGAATGACCACTGCAACTATATATTGCTCTTCTTCTATCTTCCTGCCGGTCGCGTTGGTGCGGACGGTAAGAGCAGCGGTCTGCCGCTGCTATGCCAAAACCGCATTGGAGCGGTAGTTGGTTCGATTCCAGCGCTCGGATGGTTGTTTTTTTTTCTTTCTTCTGTTTGTTTAGTTCCTAAATGTTTGTAATTGTTTCTAGGCAAGAGCGTAAAATTCCGTCAACGAATTACCCCTCAGTCACGCTAGTTAAAGGCTGGGTAAGGCCGGATGCATTCTGAGAAGTGTTCTACGTTGTTCACTCGCCAGTCGGTAGGCTTCCTGATTGACTTATGGGTAAGCACATAACCAAGGGTTGAGGGGGGTGCTGGCCTGCGTTGTGACCGGTGGCTGATGACCGTGGTTCCGAACCCACGTTAAGCTTGTAGTTGCTGATATCTTCCACCGAACCAGTTTCTGGAAATATTTGAACTATTCGATTGATAGTGCATTCAGACGGACGATTATGCAAACCGTAAATATCATATAATTTTCTAAAACATTTTTCACTGAACGCCCATTTTCATAAAATAATTCAACATTTTTAACACGTTGCTCTATTGTGAAAAAATAACTATTGAGGAACACTTAGCTCTTAATTCAATATTGGATATTTGTTGTAATGAATGTTGAGTTATAACTAAAGTTCCGGCTGGCAAAATGCATATTACGAAAAAAAAATTAAGCATTTAGATGTTCGCGCGTAAAGCATGACAACACACAGTGTTATAAAGCTGTGGTGTCTATCCTTCCTAATCTCTCCACTACGCGTTTATTTACGCGTTTTTTTACGCGTAAAACGCGTTTTTAAATAAAATCATCGAATCTATAAAAAAAACTCATGTTTATTCCAAAAGTTTTCTAATTTTTTGTTTTACCGCATAATGGTTTTTTAAAAAATTCGTAAGAAAAGTTCACAAGATATACCCGAAACTATGTCTTTTTTTTATATATATATCTGTGAATTATTGCATTTTATTTATGTATATTTTAATTTATAATATCTAGCTTCAGTTAGTTAGTTAGTTAGTTAGATTAGGATGAGGGTCGCATCGGTAACCGGGACCATTTAGCGACTATAGTATTTATATTAATTGAGACGTTTTGAATGACTACGGCCGATATTCACTGACATCTGAGATTCTGGGTTTGATGAAGGAGAGCGACTGTTAGAGAGGACAAATTTTTTGGCTGGTGGAAGAGTGCACGCGTAATGGTGATTGAGGAATGAAGGGGATGCATAATGAGAGATGTGGAAGAGGAAGAGCGAGATCAGCGACTGGATATGATCAGTGATAGATATTTCTCTAAGGTAGAGGAGGAGTACGTCCAGGAAATCGGGTCGAAAGAGTAGTGGGAAGTCACTAGGTGGTTTGTTGTGCCGCGATATTCTATTAGAAAGTGGCGGACGATCTAAGGTTCACCGCAAAATGAACAGTTAGGAAGTGGGTCATTCCTCAAGAGGTGCTGGTGAGTGAGAGCACAATGTCCGGATCTCATCGTGAACCAGATGGTGGAGATTTTTTTAGAGGGGAAGGTCGGAAAATTGTTAAGGAAGTAGATTGTTTTGACTTGTTGGGTCCTTCCGTTCTTGAACAAGAGATTTGATGAAAGATGGTAGATCGGATGAGATTAGAGTGGGACATGGTGATCTATCTGTGACGGCTCATTTGGCCTCGGTGTCTGCCATGTCGTTTCCCAGTGTACTGCAGTGACTGGTGATCCAGAGAAATTGAAGAGTGGATCCAATGGCCAGGATATCCTCAATGAGGTTCAGGCAGCGGGATATAAGTGGATGATTGTCTAACCCCTTTTCCAGAGTTCTAAGAGTATTGATGGAGTCCTGGCATACTACCCATTTGGATGGGGGTTGGGTGGAATTGAATTGGGGAGATTTTTTAAGGGCAAAGGTCTCGGCCGTGTAAGATTGAGAGCTTAGGCGAAAGCGAAAGGTTTAGGGAAGGAGAGGGTTGCTAAGGGGGAAAAGCACGAATGCAAATACCGCACCAATTGCAGATTTGCATCTATCGGAGAAAATAATATTGGTTTGGGCAATCGAGTTCGGGAGGATATGAAAGTGATGCTGAAGGGAGAGTATAGCGATGGATGATTTGTCGACGCGAAGCAGGGAAAAGTTAAAAGGTACAGAATATATGTATCTTATGAGGATGGAGATTGTATTTAGTCCTGGAGTATTGAAAAGTGTGGCTAGCGCTCTCAAGAGGTGTAGTCCTGATAAGATGTGGAGGGATAGGTCGGGGATTAAAGAATGAAGAAGCGTAAGGGAGGAACGGTTTGGATGAAAGGCTGCAGGAATAGTTCAGAAGTAATTAAAGTCGTCGATGTGTTAGGGGTTCTATTTCTGCCTCACAGAGCAGGCTAGAGATTAGAGTGATTCGAAAGAGACCCAAGGACAATCTGATGGCTGTGTTCTGGATGGGATTGATCGAATTAAGGTAAGAGGTTGGAGCAGAGCGGTATACTATGCTGGCATAGTATATCTTTGGATGGATGGCTGTTAGATAGATTGATTTCACTTCAGAATCGGTCAATTTTTTTTATGAAATAAGGACGACAATATCATATTTCAATTTCATCAAATTTATAAGAAAAATTAATTTACGAGTGAACTGATTTAATTTGTAATTGTATTATTTATACCGAAATTTATTTTTATCTTTTCAAAATATAATTGAAAATACATTAGCGAAATTAAATTTAAAAAATGTTAGTGCAAATCCACACTAAAAAATGCACCTGTGTATTACATCCCCATTAAATCAATATTACGACCAGTATTTACGAGCGTTCGTTTTTTTTTTGTTACATTTGATATTAAAATTTTACAACCTATGTGAAAGATAAAACGGTCGGTATGTAATGTAAACTATAAACCTAAATCCTATTTATATAAAGGATCTGAAATAGTTTGAGTGCATGCACCGAAACTGAAAAATTCATCTTATTACGTGGGGTCGTCGCAAAAACACTTTTATTTTCTTGAAAAAGGACGGGTATTTGCGCCTTAAAATAATGGTGAAAACGTGAAAGAAATTTGTTAGGTATGACCTATATTGGGTTTCATGAGCTTCTCTTTCGTCTTGTATGAGAGAATGGACAGGAATTACATCCTCTGAGAATATAAAAAAAAATTAATTTTGAATGAAACGACCAGTTTCTTTTTTATTCTGTAATTTTTTCTGTAGCTTATTATTCATATTTTTAAAATAATATTGGTGAATGTTTATGACGATGTGAATTTTCGTACTTTGTTTATATGTTTAAAGTAGTTCACTTATGACAATCGGAGCTAAAAGTGTAGTCCTACACAATAATACAATCAATAATAACAAATTGGCGCAGTCGTGCGGATTCTGAAAAACGTCGAAAGAACAAGGAAGTCCTAACTATCGACGGTGGATCCCAATCCTTTAATCAGAAGAACAAAAAACCGGATGAGTCCTCACTCAACGTGCTATGGAAGGAACACCTGGTGAAGCCCCTGGTACAACACGTTAGAGAACAAGACAACTCCAAAAGAACTTCATGCAGTCCACGACCATACTGTAAGTGAATCATCACGTTATACAATTGTAATTTGTTATATCACTCAAAACAACTTTACCTTTTAAAAAAGGTTTTATTTTTTTTATAAATTATAATATTTGTCAGAAAAGAAAAATAACAGTAATAATGATGCTGCTAATGAATATTAAGTAATGCACACTATTTCTTGGCGATTTTACTATTTATACATTAAAAGTGTTTATTAGGCATCTTCTGGGTGGGAACCATGTAGGTGGCCGTGACGCTTGAGGGCTTGTTCAGCATCTTTTGTGAGAACTGGCGGATTTGACCATGGAATGATGTCATCGTGGAAATTTGATAGCTATGGGACTAGAATTGCACAATGTTGTGAAATAATATTGTTTATAATCACATATAACAGCTCCCTTTTTTTGAAAAAGTTGATGCTTTGGCAACAACTTTTGGCTAATTTAGTTTGATTTCTTCATCGAGGGGTTCGTTGGCGTGAGTACTTGTTCTTCTTCTGGGAATGAGCTTCTTCAGTCGCTGTTGAAATGCGTGATTAGCTTTGGACATCGGAGGTGGCGGTGGATTGTCGCTGGGAAATTCTATTCCAATAAGGCGGCGTCTTCTTCTACATTTATACAACATATAAAGAAATAACTTATAGAAATCATCCAGTATTAATTCCATATAATTGCTGCAAGGATATCCCAGATAAATTACACGTTCCAGAATTAAAACCTCTGAAATTAAACAAAATTGACATCGAAGATTTAAACATAGCACAGCATAAACTCAATCAATATTCAGACGAACTGGATAAAATATTAAGCCGATCACCAGTAACCAAATATACTCATTGGTTTACCATACTTACCATAATATTGATTGTTCTAATCGTACTTCTTTATATGTTGTATAAATGTAGAAGAAGACGCCGCCTTATTGGAATAGAATTTCCCAGCGACAATCCACCGCCACCTCCGATGTCCAAAGCTAATCACGCATTTCAACAGCGACTGAAGAAGCTCATTCCTAGAAGAAGAACAAGTACTCACGCCAACGAACCCCTCGATGAAGAAATCGAACTAAATTAGCCAAAAGTTGTTGCCAAAGCATCAACTTTTTCAAAAAAAAGGGAGCTGTTATATGTGATTATAAACAATATTATTTCACAACATTGTGCAATTCTAGTCCCATAGCTATCAAATTTCCACGATTACATCATTCCATGGTCAAATCCGCCAGTTCTCACAAAAGATGCTGAACAAGCCCTCAAGCGTCACGGCCACCTACATGGTTCCCACCCAGAAGATGCCTAATAAACACTTTTAATGTATAAATAGTAAAATCGCCAAGAAATAGTGTGCATTACTTAATATTCATTAGTAGCATCATTATTATTGTTATTTTTCTTTTCTTACAAATATTATAATTTATAAAAAAAATAAAACCTTTTTTAAAAAGGTAAAGTTGTTTTGAGTGATATAACATATATATATATATATATATATATATATATATATATATATATATATATATATATATATATATATATATATATATATATATATATATATGTGTGTGTGTTTTGGATATTACGCTCTCTTGTCCGTGTGACTGCTGTTTAAAAATAATAAAAATATAAATAATTTGGTAATGATATTTGATCATGTTCAATTGCGACATAAAGGAAAATTTGCAAAGCAAAAAAGTATATCGGCAATACATGACTCCAAAAAATTAAAAACTGAAAACTCTCCTAACCTGTGTAGTAGTTGACGGATTTTGGAGTTAGATGAGTTAGGAATACATTTAAAGTGTTGTCAATGTCAATAAAAAGTTCTTTTGTTAGAAAAAATAACTAATGAGAAACGTTTAAGTCTTAATTTAATATTTAATATTTCTTATGATGAATGTTGGGTTATAACTAAAGTTCCGACTGACAGAATGTATATTACCAAGAATAAGACTAAACATACAGATATTGGCATGTAAAACATGACGAGTGTTGCAAAACTGTGATTTCTATCCCTTCCAATCCCCCCATTACGCTTTATAGTTAAGAAAAATCATCCAACCCATAAAAAAAATCATGTTTATTTCAAAAGTTTTCTAATTTTTCGTTTTACAACATATTGATTTTTCAAAAAATTTATAAGAAAAGGTATTAAACTATATACGAAACTATGTCTTTATTTACTCAATGATCAACCTCAATTTAATTACTAATGTTATTCATTGTAATTATGTATTAATAAACTATTGTCAGTAGGAGACGTCTAAGGGTTGCATATAGCTAACCTATTTATGCTGGTACTATTTTTTAATAAGTTTAGGGTCAGTTCGTTATAATGTCTCTCAAGCCGGTTCATATAACGTTCACTGAATTATACAATCTTTTGTTTCACTTTAGCAGCTCTTAAATCACAATAGATAACTTTAATAGGAATGTACCAGGCGGCATCTGTAATTGTTTTGATTGGAATCTCTCGATGATCGCTACATTGCTATTTGAGGCAGAACCTCACAGCTGGATCCTATAGGTCTATATGGGCCTTAATTACATTGTATGTCAGGAGTTTATTCATATGTGAAAACTGCGATCTACTTCCAGGTAGCCAGTAGCTTTTTTCTGAATTTGACTCATGGTTGTGTCCGTTTAGTCCATATATGAGTATTTCGTGTCAATCTTCTGTTCAAGTGTAGACCGAAATGTTTTGCACTTCCTACTTTTGGGATTGATTTATTATTTAAGTTAATTTCTATTTTGTCACCGGCATTTTGTGAAATCTACGTTGACCGATTTGTTTTCATTTATTTTAACTTTTCATTTGTTTGCTCAATTTTGTACTTTATCTAAACTGGTCTAAAGAGTTTGTGTAGGTAATGCCTGGATTTTGATGTTTGGTAACAATTACCGTTTTTTTTTTGGGGTTTTTCGCCAGTGATTCTTTTATTTACATAACGACAGATATTCTTGATATTTTTTTTTGAGTTTTTGATCGTGGCAAAAAACCCATGCCACAACCATTTAGACAATAACAAGTACCATGTCTTCGGCAAAGGCAGTTGCAACATGGTGCTCGTTGAGCAGGAAATCAGCAGTATTACAGCGGATACATAATGGTCCCCAGTATGCCTCCCTACGGTACACACCCACACCTTAATTTATTAGATAAATGTTTGATGTGTAATCGTCACATCTCAAACGGAAATATCTTTCTTCTAGAAATGATCTGAGGATACAATAAAGAGTGCTGCTTTTAAGCTTTTAAGCTGCTTTTAAGCAGGGATGCCAAAAAAGACACGATTGCAATAGTTTCTTTCCTAAAATGCAGTGTATATTGTGTCAGTCACTTTTTGTATTTGCTGTATGGTAAAGTGGTTTTGCCAGAAGCCAAACTAATAATTCGGAATTAATTTATCATTTAGTATGTCAATTTGTTGCCTGACAGCTATACCTTTTTCTAGTAGTTTGGAAAGTATTGTCGAAAGACTGATTGGTCAATAAACTTAATTTCCTAGGGAGATTTACTCACCTTTTGAATTAATATGATTTCCGCTTCCATTGAGCAGGAGCGTATTCCATTCTAAGGCAGCCTTAAAAATGTTAATATCAATTTCTTTCCTAAGCATTATAGATGTTTACTAATTTCAGCTATAATTAAATCGTGACCTGGGGCTTTCTTCAAGGGCAAATCTTTAATAAGTTTGCATACTTCCAATGGCGTACTTAATTTTATGAATGGATACATTTGATATGGATGATGTTATGATTTGAAGGTGGTGCAAATACTTCTTCAAAATGCTGTGCAAACTACTGCTGCCGACTGAGGTTAATGGATATTGATGACTTAACTTCAGAGGTTTCCTGAAACTGAGACTATGACATTGATGTATGGTCTCTGGTGCTAACCCGCAGTTTATTAGAATCCTTTATATGTACTATTATTTTTTAAGGTATTTTCATACAGTTATAGACTCATATAGTTAGTTTTGATCCGCTTCAAAACTTCTCAACGTGAAACCGATATGGCTGCATTATAACCAAATGCCTATGATATTTATTAAGCATGATTTGTTAGTTGATGTGTTGCAAAGTTCTCTGTCCATTTGTAGGGATGGTGTAAAGCGAACAAGTATAGACATGGAAAATTGTAATTCGAGCTGTTATAAAGTACTTTGTTTTAAGAGATTTATCCCGACAGACATACAAAATGTGCAAAATTCCACTCTGAAGAACCCTTCTCCTTTGTTTTCGACGGTATCCAAAAGTTTCTGAATTTACTATTAGAAAAGGATAATGGCTCCATTTGAAGAAAAATCGATGAATGTGATTTTCTAGCGGATGTATGGAGTCAGTAAGATATGTCATTACCGTTCCATCGATACTATTTCCGAATCACAGAAACTACTCTTTATAAGTTCGATCTGATGTATTTTGCTCACCATATGTTACATAAATTATTTGACGTGCTTCAGCTGCAGTTTCACCTTAAAGAACACATATATCAAAGTAATAGCTTATTGGGTTTCATCAAATATTATTTTATTTTAAGGATTATTGGTAACAAAAAAATACTGTTATCGGAATTATTTATAAATCTATGTAACATTAAAAACTAACGATAATCAGCTCAAATTCCTATATATTGGTTTAAAAGACAGACTTATATATACGAACAGTGGAAACTAAATTTAGTACCTAATATATGGAATATCACATAGAAGCAATTTTTTTAATTCGATTCTAAACTTTAGCATTTCAAGAAATAAATCGCATTAAAAAAGTGGAAAGGAAAAAACTGCTACGAACGGTCGAAAGAGCATGGATGTCAGCACGTTTTGGAAAATACATTTAACCTGCAAGATTAATATATTTTTACCTTTTCAATTCCAGATGTCTCATGAAATATAAGAAATGACTTTCAAATGTTTTCAATATTCAGTGGAGAATTATATATATATATATATATATATATATATATATATATATATATATATATATATATATATATATATATATATATATATATATATATATATATATCATCACCAGCCCGTATCGATCCACTGCAGAATGAAGGCCTCTTCAGCATGCTTCCAACCTTCACGGTCCTGGGCTTTCCTCTGCCACTCGGGTCCAATATACTTAACGATGTCATCAATCCATCGTGCTTTCGATCTTCTTCGCGGACCTTTGCGATCAAGCGGTATCCACTCCAGGATTGCCTTGGTCCATCTGTCGTCCCATATCCATTTCAACTGTTTTACTCTTCCAATGATGTCACAGACTTTTGTTTGTTCCCTGATCCACGCGCAGGACTTTCTGTCTCGTCTTGTAATGCCAAGCATACATCTTTCCATTCCCCTCTGTGCCACCCGAAGTTTTTGAATTGATTGCGATGTGAGTGTCCAGGTTTCATTTCCGTATGTCATAACGGGTAGAACGCACTGATCGAAGACTTTTCTTTTCAGGCAAAGTGGGAGTCTGCTTTTAAACACTATATTGAGCCTACCAAATGCCTGCCAGCCACATTTAACACGCCGTTCCACCTCCCGGGCGGTATTCCCCTCCATTGAAATCCTCTGCCCAAGATATATAAAGCTGTCCACAATCTCCAAATCCCTTCCTAGAACTGAAATTCTTCTGTCTTGAGCGAAGTTATTGAACATAACCTGACTCTTTTTCAGGTTTATTTTCAAGCCAAATGGTTCGCCAGCCCTTTGCAGTTCCTGTATGCGTCTTTGCAGCTCCTCTGGGTCTTGTGAAATGAGAATAATATCATCTGCAAATCTAAGATGGTTTAAGTTTGCACCATTGATCTTTACACCATCTTGTTCCCAATCCAGTTTACGGAATACTTCTTCAAGGCCAGCCGAGAAAAGAAGAGGCGATATTGCGTCACCCTGCCGTACACCTCGTTCTATATTAATTCCCACTTCAAGATCATCAAGGTGAATTGTGGCTGTAGCTAAATCATATATCGATTCTAATAGATTTACATAGGCTCTCTCTGTAGAGAGAGCCTATGCACTGCTTAGCCAAGGTGTACCTTGGCTAAGCAGTGCATCAATTATCGCATGCTTTGAGATGGAATTAAATGCTTTTTTGTATTCGATAAAAGCCAAGCACAGTGGCATGGTGAATTCCTTGTGCCTTTCTATGACCTGCTGTACAACCTGGATGTGATCCATTGTACTGAATCCTGCTTGTTCTCTTGGTTGTGCGTCATTCAGTTTTTTTAATATTCTTTTAGAAATTATCTTAGTGAAAACTTTGTACATCACTGATAGGAGGCTTATTGGACGGTAGTTAGAAAAGGGTCACTTCTGCATTTTTCCATAAGTCAGATACTTTTTGTTCTTTGAGGCATTTTGAGTATAATTTTGCCAGTGTTTTATGTAACGTCCGACCACCAGCTTTTAGCATTTCGACAGTTACACTATCCTTTCCTGGAGCCTTGCCGTTCTTCATCAATTCTATAGCATTTGTTACTTCCTCCACTAGGATATCTGGCATTTGTTCTTCCGTGGGTATTGCTGTCCCTGACTGGCTCTGATCTTCATATAACTGGGAATAAAACTTTCCGACAATCTCTAACATTTGGGTACGAGCCCTGCACACTGTGCCATCCTCACGCTTTAAAGCATATATTTGCGTTCTTTTGTTTCTCAGCTTCTGTTTAGCTTTGTGAATTCCTTTGTTTTCTTCCAGGGTTTTTTGCACTAGCTGCATATTGAATCGGCGCGTGTCCTCTCTGATACGTTTTCTTATAGTTTTGCAGAGCTCAGTGTACTCGACCCTGCCAAAAGGACTACCTGCATTTCTCATTGCTCGCCGTTTCTTCATTAAATCAATGGTCTCACTGGAGATTTTTGATATATATATATATATATATATATATATATATATATATATATATATATATATATATATATATATATATATATATATATATATATATATATATTTTATGAACAGCTTCTTTTAAGTATTGAGATGTACAGTTTCGGCGATATTCTTAGGTTTTCGAGTTTCAGTAGCCGTCGAGCCTCCTGCATCTTTCTTTTGAAAAGTAATTTTTTGACAACAAAGTATTTTATTGATGCAGCCAACTGATTTGGCCATTTTAATAGGAAGTGGATGTTCCGGTAGGACTTCATCTTTGTATACTTAGTGAAATCATAAATAAAATAGAAGAGGCAAAATGTGTTAATTGACTTCGAAAAACCTAACATTCAACTAGTTTCGTACAGATACTCCTCTAGTTGTTGAAAATTCTAACAAGTTGTAAAAAACATTTTAACAAAGTTGCAAAAAATGTTGTTGTTATTTCGATGGAAAACATTTACATCCAATTTTCAAAACTAGAAGAGACAAATAAGAGAGACAAATGTTCTGTGGCGATTCAGATTGAAGATTAAATTAAATAGTTTTATAAAACATACTGGAATAACTATACCAAATTCGAAACTAGATGGGATTAGAAAATTACCACCAAGTTATTACCACCGTAGACATACCCATTTAAATTTACCAAACCTCAGAACCAAAATCATCAAATATATAATTATTTATGATGATGACCAAACCCTAGAACCTAAACTCCTCCGGATTTAAATCCTTTGGATTATTTTGCATATATCAAAATGAATTATTAACTCGAAAGTAAAATAAAACTACAGGTCAAATCAAATAATCTCTTGAAGGAATTATATTATTGAAGGATATAATGACATCTTGTATCGTATTTTTATCAATCGTCTATTCCTTTTGAGTATTATCTTAGAAGAAACTACTATCATATAATAGAAAGGTCACATTTTAACGAATAAAATATAATTAAATGTCTTTTTTCTTTTTCTTACATTCTAGCAATTTATTTATTACACAGAAACAAGGAGATACATATTGAATAGCATTAGGCGAATAGTAATAGTATTAGATTTCTGTTACTGACTTCTCCAAATCATGTATCCAGCCAAATTGTGACTTTTACTACTATTGTGACTTTGTATAGTTTTATTGCAGTTGGATAATTTCATTGAATTTTTCATCCTATAATATAAATAATATAAAACGATATATTCATCATTGCATGTCACCCAAGACATAGCCATTCTTACAAAAATATTATATGTGTATAAATGAATAATTTGGCCGTCTCCCTATGGTCTCGTTAATCAATTGTGTTTTGGAGGAATTAGCATTTGACAGAAAAAAAAATATTAAAAAAAGAGGTAATTTAAAAAAAAACAATATTAACTTAATTTATTTGCTTCGGATGATAGAGATTTTCATCAATTTGACGGTAGATTAGATTTGTATATAATTTATACTTTGGATAAGTAAGTTAAAATACTGTTAAGAATAAAGAATCTGTTATTTTAATACTAGGATGAAACCATATGGTGGTGTTTTCTAATTCATCTATTTTTCTTTACTCAAAAATTTTAACGATAGTTTGACTATTTGACTAGCAATATGTAATATGTTACGTGAACTTACCTTAAATCAAAGCTTGATGAAGAGCGATTAGAAGAAAATTCTTCAATTCCTAAAATAAAAAATAATAAATTGTAAATATAAACATAAATGTTGGTGCACTATAAACAAAAACGATTTTACAGTACACTTCATGTGTAAAATTTAAATTAGAATTTTAAATTTAGTATTAGTCGAAATATTTAAAAATTTTCTTTAAAATGTGTATGAATTTGTACTACATTCAGTCTACAGCCTAGATATTGCGTCGTTAGACTTTCACGTTTTCTTATTATCAGTGTATGCATTTGGTAAGTGGAGCTTAATAACCCAGTCCGAAATTATTTTTATTGTCTAAATTGTTGTGAACTTTTTTTTACTAATTCGGTAACACTGATTACGAATCCACCAGTCGTTCTATCGTATTACATCGGGTTTTAGGGTGTATTAGAATAAGTCGTTACATTGACTTTGTTTGAAAATTTATATTGAGATTGAAGGGTTTATATTGATAAAGCGTTAATAGTTTTATTTTGATCATTGTCAAACTGTATTAATGGTATTTGAACAATATTTATTTTAAAAAATGTCTTCAACAAATTGTAAAAATAATGAAAACAAGTAGAAACAAAAACTTATGGATTTTGTTAAAAGTGCATATAATGCTCATAATAACGCATATCGTGGACTTCGCAAATAGTATGTACTATTTGCGTCGAACAATTAAGACAGTGGACAAAACGCAAAAAAAATCATTGCATTTTGGTAGGCCTATGATGGAAGGAACCGACTAACCTTGCTGATGTTTGTTATTATTTTTTATAGCAATGTAAAAAATGTGAATTCAGCTACACGCCCGATTCCACATGGTCCAGAGATTCCTATACTACTTCTATTTTCAATTTCTGATTTCAGTTCAACATCATCGGTATCAAGAATACAACGTCGATAGTCAGTTGAAGTTTTTGAACCAGCTACGAATCAGTCACAGTTATTCACATAAGAAGAATTAAATGATTTGACAAGAGACTTAGGTCTTTCAAAAGATGCTGCTCAACTTCTTGGATCTAGGCTACATTTGAAACACCTATTAGCTCCTGGAACACAATTTGCTTGGTACAAAATATGTGAAACGGAATTTCTACCATATTTTTCTCAAGAAGCATCCTTCGTTTATTGTAATAATATTCCTGCCGTTATTGGAAACCTGGGTGCAAAATGTTGTGATCCTTTAACATTTTTCATCGATTCGTCGAAGACTTTTCATCGATTCGTCGAAACGAAGTTTAAAAGCGGTTTTTTTTACATAACTCCAACCGATATGATTCTGTGCCTATCGCTCGCTCTGTTCATTTAAAGGTGACTTATGAAAATTAGGAATTGTTACTCAATAAAATTCAGTATTAAAAGTACGGTTGGTAGCTTTGTGGAGATCTTAAAATTATTAGGATAATTGTTAGGTTATTATGATATTCAAAATATCCTTGTATTTTATGCGAGTGGGGAAGTAGAGCACGACAGCTACACTACATAAAAAAACTGAAGCTTGAACTTGGAACGAAAAATATAGTGCTAAAAAATTTAGTCAATCTTAAAAAGTTTTGTTTCCTCCGCTTCATATTAAATTAGGTTTAATCAAACAGTTTTTTAAAACTCTAAATAAAGCTGATTGTTTTAATTATGCGTGTACAAAATTTACTACATTATCCGATGCAAAAATAAAGGAAGGAATTTTTATTGGATCACAAATCAGATCCTTGATGAATGATAAGGAATTTGAAGAAACTATGACTGTTACCAAATTCGAAGCTTCGCTTGCGTTCAAAAATGTTGTACATAATTGTTTAATAAATATCAAAAATTGGGATGCATGATTAATTATAAAATTTCACTTCCTAGATTTTTTCCCTGAAAATCTTAGCGATTTTAGTGAAGAAGAGGGAGAATGATTTCATCAATACGTCATAACTATGGAAAGATACCAAGGTCGATAGAATGTGAATATGATGGCTGATTACTGTTGGTCAATAAAACATGATATTCCAGACGCAATCTATAAAAAAATCACATCCAAGCGTAATTTTATGAAAAAACGCAAAATATATCACCCAGAATAATCATAATATAACATTTGCAATTGATATTTTTTTTGTAAATGTTTGGATATATTGACTTAAATAATATACTGACTTAAATAATATATTGACTTGATAATTGATTTTATCTTAAAAAAATTATAATACGTTTTTTCAGTTTTGTAAAAAAACCAGATAGAAAGAAAATGCGGATACTTCTGAATTCAGGACAGGTGAATTAAAAAAAATAGCTATTAAAATGAAAACAATGCTCAAAAATGTTTAATGTGTCGTTCTGTGTAATTTGAATGAAACCTATATAGAATACTGTTGGAGGTTTCAGAATTTACTTATAGATGCATCAGCAACTTTAACTTTTTGACGACTGGACCTGACGGTTTAACGTCGACTCAGAATCGCAGTCATCAGCCTCAGATTAACACCGGTCAGCATCTGCTCGATTCTTGCTTTTTGCTTAACCTTCATAAGCCAAGAAACCTATCCGCTGATGAGTGATCAACATAGAAAACTCAGAATGTGTCCGGCCTTACCCTTTTCCATTCACGTGACAGGGGCGATTCCTTGCCTATCGAAATTCAGTACACAAACCTGATATTTCTTTGAACAGTCACCGATCCAAGTACTAATTACAAAAGTGAGGTTGTGTTTCGACCTCCGAGTACTTTTTGGTCGCGTTAAGAGCAGTGACTAGTGCAGTCTCAGGATCTAATAACCTAGACGACTTCAAACAAGTGCTTCTTATTTTGAAAATTAATTTTTTTTTTTATTATTCTCAATAAATATAATAATATCGATAATATTTTCACATTTTAAGGTATTTGAATGCCGGACCCTATTAATTTCTTAATTTTGATTTCCTATATGATTTATGCTACTTTTACTAAACAATTATATTCATGATATTAATTTATTCGAATCATTTTTCTAAGCTACCTTGAAAATATTTTTTTAATTAGTTGTCTGAGGTTCACTAAGAGCACAAAAAAACAGTTTTGAAGATTTTTATTCTATTTTTACCACAACAGTATTATTATAGCAGTCAGTCCAAAATATAAATAAAGAATTTACTAATACTGTTGAAATTAATACTTGCGGTTAATAATTTTTTTTTCCTAGAAAATAACATGTTCAATTTGGGCGAAAGATAAAAAATGGTTTATTCAAAGTATGCGTTATCTCTAGCTCCACATTTTTGCTATTTGTCAAGCAATTCGTGGATGTTCTCTCAGAAAAACCGTATATCTTTTGTGATGTTCCAATCATTAAGTCATTTTGGACATCTCCGTAGTTGTTGAAGTGTTTCATAGAAAGTGCGTGAGACACGGTACCAGACGCAAGAGTTCCCAGCTCGGTGCGGAAATGCTCTCATAGATTTCGCTGTATGCGATGGGGCGTTGTCGTACTGCAAAATGACTTTTTCTTGTCTTGTAGCCCATTCTCGTCACTTTTCGATCAATGCATGGTTCAAATTGATCACTTATTGACGGTAGCGAACGGTATTAACTGTTTCAGCTGGTTTCAGAAGCTTATGGTATACGAAACCTTTCTGATCCCACCAAATGCACAGCATTATCTTCTTTCCAAAGGATATGGACTTGCGGTCGATGTCCATGGTTGTTCTGGGTTAACCCATGATTTTCTGCATTCTGGGATCTCAAAATATATCTATTTTTAGTCTCTAGTTACGATCCGATGCAAAAAAGTCTTTCTCTTATGCCGAGAAAGCAAAACTTCAGACACCTTTTTTCTCTTTTTCATCTGTCTATCGTTCAGATGATGTGGTGAACACCCATTTTCCTGCCTTCTGAAACTTCCCCATGGTATGAAGATGATCACAAATGGTTTGGTAACCAACATTTAACCTTTCTACTCTTTGTTGCATATCATTGAGTGAATGCATATCGTTTTGCATATTGATTTGCAAGTCGTCAAGTTTGCATATCGTCTTCTTCCAACAATGCTTGCAGTTCGACATCTTCAAATCTTTTCGTTTGGCATTGGCATTCTTTGTCTTTCAAGTTGGGATCACCACTTTTGAATAGTCTAAACCAATGCCCACAAAGGTCTTGCATTGGGACATAGTCATCGTAAGTTTCCACAAGTATACGATGGCTTTTACTCGTGTTTTTCTTTTGATTCGATAAGAAAAACAGTACGTGGCGCAAATGCTCTTTATTCGGTTCGAAACTCGACATGTTTACCACACGACAAAAATTTGAGGCTAACTTGTAACCGTTTCAATATGGCGTTTTGAAAGGTACTGTCATAGCAATAAAATAACATAAGAGATTAGACTCTGAATCGACCTTAGTTTCCAGCGCCATTTCTTAAAAAGAGTTAAAAATTACTAACGGCTACACCTGGTATATTTGAATTGGTTTTGGATCAAAGAGTATGTTAGATGGTCTCCCTCTTTACATTTTTTATAATTTTTTTTTTTTTTTAATAATTAATAATAATATTAATTATAATTTAATAATTAAATTATCTTTTAAAAAGGAATAAAACAACTTTTTTCTTTGTTATCTATCACTTTTATTTTTCAACAAAATTTGTGTGACTATAGTTTTCGACGATTTTACATTCTTAAACACTACTTTAAAAAAAAGTTTTAAACTAGTGTTTGAGAATGCGAAATTGTTTACGAAACTATAATCACACAAATTTTGTTTAAAAATAAAAGTGATAGATAACAAAGTAAAGAAATTGTTTTATTCTTTTTTAAAAAATGAACTATCACAAAGTAACGGACAAATCAATCAATAATTTAAATTATCTTATTGAAGTTGGTAGAAATATCATTAGAGTGTTATATGATAAAAATTAATTCTCTAAAAATATTTTTTCTATCATGTGGATTAAAGAAGAAGACATATAAAGCAAATTATCCACGCCATTACCAAAACTTCTATTATGCATTTTCTGACCTTCGAAATATATTTAACCGAAAAAAGCATATTTTTATCGAACTGTCCATTTTTATATCCATTTATATTTACCCACTCCACAATTATTCACACATGGCTGCCATACTATCACACAATAGACCTATTATGACTATAACTAGCCAATCTAACGAGCGGACACTGGTGTAAATAACAGCTCGATTTAGGGTTCTTTTTACTATATAAATTGAGGCGCCATGCGGTAGGGATTTTGGTAGTATAGGGCTGAAATGTCCATCAATGGCAACCTACTAATTTTCTGAACAAACAGTAATAGAAAAGAAAATAAAACAATAAATCCTACGGTGTTATATTTCTTACGAAGTTTTCAGTTTTATTGTTTCCGAACTCTTCTGGAGATGACCTTTTTTCAGTTATATTTAAGTTGCTTAATTTTGTACTTTACTTATTTACTGGAAACTTTTCTTGTTCCTCGATAAGTCAACCGACTTGCGAGTAACCTATCTTGAAGACTTTTTAGGAGTTATCCAGTCTAATTTAACATGGTTATTAATGTGAGTAAAGGTGATTCTTGTAGTATTTAAGACTCTTGTCTATAGAACGCCGGTGACTTTCCTAGAATCACTCCCAATTCTAAGAACTATGTGTATGATTGCGCAAATTAAATAAACACAAACATCCTTGTGGTTGGTTGCAATTTAACTCACCGCGGTATGCCGCCGTTAAAAGCTTAATCGAAGCCAGAAAAACCTGTTTTGACATATAAATGGTGATTTTTTGATACGTCCGAACTTTAAATTCTAATTAAAAAAACTCTTTATTTTATGTGAAATAACATTCAATGCTATTAATGTTTGAAAATAATAGTAAAATAACCTAAAAGCGTTAAATCACATAATCTTAGTGGCCAATCATCACCTTCTTTTAGACATTTTGCGACATTTTCGACATTCTTTTCTATATTTTTCGACATTTTCGACAATTTGCAAGCGTTGCTATGATCCATGAAGGTTTGCCAGACTATACTGAATCATTTTTACACTACGGACGCGCAAGCTAAATATATATATATATATATATATATATATATATATATATATATATATATATATATATATATATATATATATATATATATATATATATAGGTGTCCCATTAAGGATGGATCGCGGGCGTATATTGAAAACTATTTATCCCACAGCTTTGGGGAAAAAAAAATTGTACTAAAAATGATCATGAGAAATTCACCAAAAATATTTTTATGCTTCTAAAACGACCGCAAGAGGGCGTGACGAGCTGAACATTTTTAAAAATCATTTTTTTTGTGTATTTTCAAGTGTTAACCGAGTAAGAAAAATTCTCAGTTATAATTAGCAAACTGTCTCCTACAACTTTGTTTTATGATATGTTGTCGTAATATCACGAATGGAGGGGGGGGCTTAACCTATTGAGATAAAAAGTCGTCTAATGTCCGTTTGCCTTAACCGATTTTCCTCAATTTGGATTCATTTAAAAGGCAATTACTGGGACAATCAGATAATCTGGGAGATAAATTATTTAGTTTATAAATGAAACCGCGAGGTGGCGTTACATTCAACAATAGTTTTTTTGAAGTTTTGTTCAGTTTTTTCAAATGGAATGGTACAGCTTTTACTACATGGCAAGAAAGGTAATTTAAAGAGGAATCGTCCAGTGAAAACCCGAAATCGATATCTCTGACATGTCAAGAGATATTTCGATTTTTCTGAAAAAAATCAGTTAGTGTTAAGTAGTTAAGTAGTGTTAAGTAGTTTTTAACGTAATATTAAGTTAAAAATTGGTCTTAATATTTAGGTCGCAATCGCAACCGCAACAATTTTATTTAAAAAATAAAATTATCTATTAAGTATCAATCATCATAAATGTTCTAATCCTGACCTTGATAATATTTTCTAATTTAATTACATAAGCGGAAAAAATGCCTTTCCCCAATTGTTGTATTTTCTCTTTTGTGATGCTTAAATACTACTTGACAGAATATTGAAATCAGTCATTAATAAATATACCTACTCTTTCTTTTAAACTAAATGAATGGATGAATGAAATTATGCGTTTTCGGGTTTCCACATAAACGCATGCAATCCTTAGGTACATTACACAAAGAGTGTAAGAAGGGAACCATGGAAACAAACAAAAACAGTCAAATTAACTTGTCAGTTTTGAAATGCATTACATTTTCAATATTGCATTTATTGATTATTAATAATTATTATAATAATATCTAACAATGCCTTTTACGAATAACGAGGGCTATGACATGTTGGCGGTGTATTTCCAATGTTTTGAAAATGCATGTATTGCAGAGCGGCAATATGCAAGTCAATATCCCGAAAGAAGGCATTATTCAAAGAAGGTGTTTACACGTCTAGCAAGACGCTAACAAGAAACAGGAATTGTGCATCCAGATCCAGTCCGCACCAGGTTACGTTCGATTCGTAATGGAGATAATGTCGTAAATGTTCTGGCTTATGTTGAAACCAACCCTCATTTAAGTATCAGACAAATATCTGAAGAATTAGGTGTTAGCAAAACATCCGTTCATCGAATCTTAAGAGATAACAAGCTGCACCCCTATCATGTTGTCTTACACCAAGCCGTTTTGGATAATGATTTCGACAGACGGTTAGACTATTGTCACTAAGTTATTGTAGTCATTATTGTCACTAAGTTATTGTAGTCAGTTTTAACTACAATGACAGTTATTGCTGTCATTGTAGTTAAAAAATATGTGTAGTGGAAATAAACAATTCTTAAAACGTATACTATGGACTGATGAAGCTACTTTTAGCAGTGATGGAGGCGTTAACTTACATAATATGCACTACTGGGCAGTTGCTAATCCACACTGGATGTTAGAAATCAACCACCAAAATAGATGGAGTGTGAAGGTATGGTGTGGTGTTTTGGGAGACAAAATTATTGGTCCCTTTATTTTTAATGGGCATTTGAATAGTGAAACATATTTACATTTTTTACAAAATGGACTGCCAGAACTAATGGAAGATGTTTCGTTGGAAACAAGAAGACAAATGTGGTACGAGCATGATAGATGCTCTGCCCACTTCTTGCAGGTGGTTCGAAACTTCTTGGATGCTTCGTTTTCAAATCGTTGGATAGGACGGGGTAGTTTATTTTCGTGGCCGGCGCGCTCACCGGATTTGACAGTCCTCGATTTTTTACTTGTGGGGAAGACTAAAAGACCTTGTTTTTCAAACTCGTCCTACCACGCGAGAAAACATGATTGAAATAATTCAAAATTCAATAACCAGCATTTCAAGAGCGGAAATTGAAGCTGCCGTTTTTAGTACTCGTCGAAAAATAAATCTTTGCATTTCTAAGGATGGAAGGCATTTTGAACATTTGGAAAGGCGTTAAAGTTCAGATTCTGTTAATTATTAGACCGTTGTGCTGTTAATTTTATTTGACTGCTGTTACTATTATTATCTTCGTTGTTGGCCCGTTGGCCTTTAAACACACTCCAAATTAATATGGCACGAAGAATTTGGACCAGTCCTAGGCCTGGGTAAAGTGTGAAGGAAGGCAAACATTAGGTTAATATTTTTTTTTAACTTAATGGAGGTAGTAGTGAAATAATAACTGATTTTTTTCAGAAAAATCGAAATATCTCTTGACATGTCAGAGATATCGATTTCGGGTTTTCACTGGATGATTCCTCTTTAAATTACTTTTATAGCCATATAATAAAAGCTGTACCATTCCATTTGAAAAAACTGAACAAAACTTCAAAAAAACTATTGTTAAATGTAACGCCACCTCGCGGTTTCATTTATAAACTAAATAATTTATCTCCCAGATTATCTGATTGTCCCAGCAATTGCCTTTTAAATGAATCCAAATTGAGGAAAATCGGTTTAGGCAAACGGACATTAAACGACTTTTTATCTAAATAGGTAACCCCCCCCCCCACAAAAAATGATTTTTAAAAATGTTTAGCTCGTCACGCCCTCTTGCGGTCGTTTTAGAAGCTTAAAAATATGTTTGGTGAATTTCTCATGATCATTTTTAGTATAATTTTTTTCCCCCAAAGCTATGGGATAAATAGTTTTCAAGATACGGCCGCGATCCATCCTTAATGGGATACCTGGTATATATATATATATATATATATATATATATATATATATATATATATATATATATTAGGTGCGAATAGACCTGGTTGGATCACGCAAAGCATTCTGAGTCATTTTCGAGTGTTCTTTCTGATCCTCCACACCTCTCTCATCCTTTCTCCGTGGATTCTCTTTCTCTCCTCCGTCCACCTTGTTCCCGATCTCCTCGAAACTTCGCTCTTTGATGCAATGTTCCACATATGTATTTTATTTCTGTATGTTCTTCTATCCTCAATCTCTGTCGGACCCATTTGTGCCTTTCTCAGATCACCTCTGACTTGAGTGATCCATGGTACTGTTGACTTGACTCCTTGTATGTATGTAAGAATTCTATTGGTGAGTCTTGTCGCTGGGAGTCTACTGATATGTCCATAGAATTTCAACCTTTTTTTTCTTATGTCCGCGGCTACGTTGGACATTCTCTCTGTGGTCTTTGGAGAATGTAGTCTCTCTTCTTCCTCTGTCAGTTTTGGGCCAAGAATTTTCCTCATAATTTTTCGTTCTTCTTTTACTATGCTTTCTATGCCGCTTTTTGTATGATGTGTAAGTGTCTGGCTTGCGTATAGTACCTCTGGTTTGATTACTGTGTTGTAGTGTCTTATTTTTGACTACGTGGATAGGCATTTTTTATTGTAGATATTGTGTGTCTTGCGTTATGCCCTCTTCATTTTCTGTAATCGAGTCTTCTGTACTATCTTCTTTCCTCCTATGGGTTCGAAGATCTCGCCCAGGTATTTGAAGTGAGTAACCCTATTTATTTTGCCGTATTTGGTGTTCAAATTGTGGACATCTAATTTTGAGCAGAATAATTCGGTTTTTTGAAAGGAGATTTGTAGGCCGACTTTCTCTGCACATGCCTTGAGGAGTTCGATCTATTTGGTTGCCCTTTTTTCATTGCCTGCGAGTACGGCTAGGTCGTCTTCGAAGGTCAGGCATGATATTTCTATGTTGATTTTGGATCGTCCGAGTCGTATTGGTTTCCAGTGTCCTTGATTTTTCAGTTCTTTTTCCCATTCCCTTATGACCTTATCCAGGACCAGGCCGAGGAGGAGTGGGGATAACCCATCTCCTTGGCGTACTGCAGTTTTACTCAGGAAGGGTTCGGAAATTTCTCCAATAAATTTCACTTTAGAGGTTGTGTCAATCAGTGTCTGCTTGATCAATCGTAGTGTTTTGGGGTCGAGTCCTTGTTCTTCTAGGATGTTGAATAGAGATTTTTGGTCGATGCAGTCGCATGCTTTCTTGTAGTCCACGAACGTGCAGATGATTGGGACGTTCCTGATAGCTTTGTATTTCAGTATTGTTTTTGAGTTAAATATTTGTTCAGTGCATGAGCGACCAGGGCGAAAGCCTGCCTGGTACTCGCCAATTTTGTGTTCTCTGGAGAAGGCATGCTGAGAGGTTTTTATAAGTGACTTGTCACATCTTTAGAGGCTGATGCGCCTCTAAGCGTAAATCCTTTCCTTGATCACATCTGGTCTGTCTTCCTTCTTGTGCAGCGGGTGGATAAGAGCACATTTCCATTCATGTTCATTCATATATATATATATATATATATATATATATATATATATATATATATATATATATATATATATATATATATATATATATATATATATATCCACGTATGTTTCATATAACTTACAATGATATTATTATTATTTTCTTATTATTAAAAGGTTCACGATTTCACTAAACATTAGAATATACAGAAATGTATGGTAGATTGACTACAAAATGTTTAAATATTCTTACATATAATTTGCTGAATTATTAAAATTATTTAAAATAAATATACTTGCTCTATTTTTAACTGCTTTTCGCTCATTTCAAAAACAATCTAAATTTAATTCCGTATTTATAATATCGTATAATAAACAAGTAATTACACGCATTTATTCCACCCGATGATGGTTGGATTTCTTAACAATGCTCCACACGTTCCTCTGTCAACATTTGCTTTATAAAATCTGTCGGCAGATTTGACTAGTGATCGGTTCCAACTTGCATTTTATATGATTATTTGGAAAATAAAGTTATTAATCACTGACTTCCTATATTCTACAACGGATGAAATATAAATAATATATCCTGCCATTTCTTTTTTATCTTCTATTTTCTTATTCTTGGATCATTCTCCTATTTTTACTCAACGTTTAACGTCTAAAAGGTGTTTTCCATATCTCTGTAAAAACCTATACAATTTCAACTGCAAATTAATCATTACGCAGAGCATACCTATTGCGATATTTATTATGGATTTCACGTTATTTCTTGTTGATTTTTTGGATCTTGCTGAACTCATGCGTTATCATTAACGAGAGGAGTTCGTTAGTATAACAGTAGTTGCATTTTCATTGGCATCCTCAAAAAAATTAAGGATTAATAATGCAAAAAGATTATATTGAACATGTATATGATATTTGTACCGTGTAAAACTTTTTTTGGTGTAGTTGGTGAAAATTTTCATCAGATCAATATCGAAAAATGCCAATAAAAGAACTTTTAAATCTAATTACAATATTCATCTTGATTATTATTCTTCATCATTACAATATATATATATATATATATATATATATATATATATATATATATATATATATATATATATATATATATATATATATATATGTCGATCAAGTAAAAAAATTGATGACAAAAATGTATGCGATTAATTTAATCTTGATCTTCTCAATAACTACCTTAATTTTGTATGGATGAAACTCTGATTCTGTGAACGTACAGTTTTTTCTTTAACAGGAGGCTTCTTTTTTTAGGCTTTGTTTTAGACGATCTGATAGCATTAAGGATAAGTTTAAATTGGAGATGCAATAATCAGTGAGCTATCATAACACACACATACCTTAACATGGTTAATCATGGTTCAATAACGTTAAACATTCAAGGTTAATAATAATATGCTGCAAATACAGTGTTGATTTTGATACTGAAAATTCTCGTTTACTCTTTTTTATAACGTACTTCGTGACATCTGTAAATACGAGAATTTTAATTAATAAATTTAATTATATTTGCAATATTTTATAATTTTTTCGTATCGTACACCCGAAAACAGCATGTACAATTTGTTCTAGTATAATGAGTTTAATATCGCCCACCTGAAACGTTCCACCAGTGGACGGTATCGCTCTCTTTGGGAAACACTGATCTATACGCTTGAAAACGGTTTATTTTTATGGGATTTCTTCAACTGCTCACGCATTATCGTCATGTTATCGCATGATAGACCTATTACATATAAAAACGGTGCGCATAGCAGCATGATATACGGTTTTTTCGACGTCTAAATGTGGATTATATATTTCCCGGTCACATGTATTTGATGGGTGATATGTCCATTAATCTTCTATGTTTAGAACAGGAAAATATAAAAGAAGCGAAAGCAGAATTAACATTTGATTGCCGAAGTTAGTCCGAAGATTGCATTTCACCTTTTAAAGTACTGTATCGAAATATAAAACTGAATAACTTTTTTTTAATTGGATTCGCAAACTATTCATTCTACTTAATTTAACGTTTTTTCTTTTCGGTTCTTGATATCTACTAAATATTCTATTACAATACCATGCTCTCTCTTTCTCGATCTTCTATTTCTTCTTCTACTGATACAACTTCTGAACAGGGTTAATTTTAGCACCCTTTCAACTTAAAAGCCTAAGCTGTTCGACACATCCCAGCCATATTAATTAATTATCATGTCTTGATATGGATGTTTATGTTCGGTTCTTTCTAAAACTGTTCCACTTCTTCTTTCTTTTTCTTCTCCAACCCTCTTCCCTAATTTTCCTTTGCCAATTGCTTTTAGAATCTTTCTTTCCCTTCTCTTCTCATCGGTTATCTTTAATATCCAGGTTTATTCACATACGTCACTGTAAATCTAACTACCGTCTTATAAATTCACTTCTTTGTTTTCTTTTATACATATTTGGTTTTATTAAGGTCCTTAGACTGCCATAATTTTGGTTCCCTTTTGCTTTTTTGATCTTCAATTCCAATTCTTCTTTACCGGTTATTATTACTACTCCCAGATATAGAAAAATCCTAATCATCTCAAATGCATATTCCTTTTCTTTGCAGGTTGACCAATTTAAATGTTTTTTTTTTGTTTCTTGCTGCTTGCTTCCCATTATTATTTACTGTTTTCTTTTAATTTTTATCTGATCCCAGACTTTTTACTTCTGCGACTAGTTGCAACTTTTATCCAATCCTTTTAAATCACTCAATTACTTCTCCACTTCCCATTTTTTCCTTAAGACATTAATTACAAATAGCTTGGAATGAGAGATACCCCAAAATCAAATCAAAAGATTGACCAATAGAATACTGCCATATAATTTCTAAAATTTGAATCGTTATTTTTTGATGTAGATACATTTCTAACAAAAATCATATCGCTATGTTAGATAGCAATTATTTATGTATGGCATTTTTTTACAGTTCTAGTTAATAGTTTACACTGGCTCTTATACAATATTTTTAAATATTTGAAGAGTTAATTAATTATTTCACTATCAAAAACAAAAAAATAATTCACTGTCAGAAACAACACAAACAATGTTGCCCATTCCAATACTAAATAATTATCTATTTTTTCTCTTATTTCCAGGATCTATACGCTCGAACAACTCTTTATATTTCACAGACTGTCCATTATCTCTATATTCTTTAGTTTATTCTACAATTATACTCAGATCATCGTCATACTTTTATACAATAGACTTATTATAACCATAAGTAGGCAATAAAACGGAAGGCCAATGTAGGGTTTCTTTCACAGTATACACTAAGGCAATATATGACACGGATAGGGATAGTTGAGGGTAAAATTGCTGGCCGAGAGCTAATTTTCAAAAAATATAGAATAGAGACACAACACTAGAGCACCTGAGCTTTGTTAGGTTTTATTCTTGCAAATATTCGAGTCCGACCATCATTAAAAACAAATTTCTCAACGAATTTTTCAACGTTTTCAAACTATTGAATTTGAACATTTGAATACTCTTAGTATAATACGATTTGCCCATCTCTTCAAAATAAGCGTTTTACAGGTTTGACCTTATCATTTGAAGGTAATCTTCTCCAAGAAAAGCATTTTCTTGGTTTGAGAAGAGGAAGTGGTTGCTGACAGTTAAATCGGGTGAATGCAGTGTATGTGGAAACATTTCGAAGCGTAGGATATCGAGTTTTGCAGAAACAATATGAGACGTGTGTGCAGGTGGTCTGTCGTAGCGAAAGAACATTACATTTTACTACTACTGCTTATCCTGTGTGTCAAGTTGACCCTGAGGTCCTTACTTTTGTTCTCTTATTATCGATTACGACTGTTTCGCGTCAGTCGCAATCTGGGTTTTATGCGCCGTCCTTTTGGCGCGGTTAATACCATACGGTACTGGTCGAGATTAATCGACCGAAGTGATAGTGATTACTGCTCCGGAAACGACCCGCGAGGGTCGAGTCCAGTGGAAGTTTATTCGTAGATCGATTGGTTGGTTCGCTGGTCGTTGACGCTGGATTTTTTGAATGAACTGGTGTACTGTTCGGTTCTTCTTCGTGTCTGTGGTGTTTTGGCCTATTCTTTTTTGTTTTCTTGATGTTCTTCTGTTCTATTTTGTTTTATTATTCTCTTTTTTGTTTTCTTGGTGTTCTCTTTTTTGTTTTCTTGATGTTATACCGGTGTTAGTGGTTTTGTTTTGATGTTGTTGGTAGCACAGAATGGACGGACTGGATGTTGTTGTCGGTCCCAGTGCGTTACATCTTCACCGTCTTCGGGGCTAAGGCTTATTCTCTTGGTTAGGTTTGAGGTCGCCGCGCGTCCTGCGTGACGAACCTCGGGGGTGCCCGCTCCCTAATCCAGTTCGGACTCCCGCTGCTGGAACGGTCAACAGCCATGGACGTCTGCCCCCACGATGGCCAGCGCGCTCGCAACGCGTCCGACCATCACAGAGTCCATCCTCTGCTTACAGTATTACACTGTTTATTCCTTATTAGCGAGTCCGGGCAAGAAGGATTTGGTGTTGCTGCCGGTCCCGGTGCTTCGTTCTTCACCAACTTCGGGGCTAAGACTTATTCTCTTGGTTAGGGTTGAAGTGCCGTCTGGCAGAGACGACACTTCGGGGTTGTCCGCTCCCTTGGCCAGATCTGTACGTCGGCGACCGAGACTACCAACCGACACTGCTATCTGTCCCCATGGTGACCAGACAAAACACGTCCGATCACCTCAGAGTCTCGTTCCGAACTGCATTACATTTTCCGCTATATGTGGACTTTCAACCTGAATAGTTCACTGCAATTGGTCCAGTCGTGCAGTGTGATATACCCCGATGATAGTCCTGCCTTTTTCTGGGCAGTTTATAAACACTACCCGACAAGAATCCCAAAAAAAATCCCAACAGTTCTACAACATGTATAACATGTTGTAGAAGTGTGGTTGTAAAAATAAATCATTTTATCAAAAATCATTTATATAAAAGTTGTAAAATAAACAAGTTATTAACAGTTACAAAATTTGAAAACAAACCTGAGTTTTTGATATTCTCGACCACTGTTATAAACACATAAAGTATTTGTTTACTGTTGATACTGGGTATGACTAGTTTTTTGTATTCTAGTACGATATCTCTTTTGAGTGCGATGTTCGATTTGACCGGTGATAATACTTCCTTAATAGTGCGTATTTAATTTATTGCTATTTTCTGCGATTATAATGCCACACGTTTATGAAAATAATGAACTAGTGGACATAATATTAAGTTACGGAAAGTGCCAACAAAATGTAGCCGCAGCATGTCGTTCGTACGCGCAAAGGTTTCTTTTAAGAAATCATCTGGCTCCGCGGATGTTTGTAAATATAGTTACTAACTTTAGTTAAAAGGTTTTTAGTCAAAGTTTAGTTAGACACAACGAGGAAGTCACACTGGAAGACCTCCTCCACGCGAAATGGTAGAGATTGAGGATGCAATTTTAGAAATTGTCGAAAACGAGCCAACAATGAGCTCTAGGTCTATAACAGGTTAAGTTGAAGTTAATCATAGTAAAGTATGGAAGACTATATGACAAGAACACTTTATTCCTATCATTATCAGCGGGTACAAACGTTACAACCCGAAGATTATCCTAGAAGTGTTGAATTTTGTCAGTAGCTTTTACATCAGTAGAACAGAAATGAAAATTTTACCAAATTCATTTTGGCTACCGACGAGGTCACATTTATAAGAAATGTAGTAAATAATTTCCACAAAACTCATGTACGGGCAAAAGAAAATCCGCATGCTGTGAAAAGAACCCATTTTCAGCACATATTTTTAGTAAATGTTTAGGCTGGCGTAGTAAATGACATGCTTATTGGGCCTTTCTTTCTTCCAGGTCGACTGACAGGTGAAAATTATTTAGAATTTCTTCAAAACAATCTGCCACAATTATTACAAGATGTTCTTTTAAAAGTTAGAAAGAATATGAGCTTTCTACATGATGGAGCTCCGCCACATTTTGGACAAAAAATTAACGAACATTTAAATAATGAATTTCCTAACAGATGTGGATTATTCGTGGACACTGGGATTTTATTTTTGACGCATTATGTAGTGATGCATTGGTACACCGAGCAACAGTTTCTACTAACCGAATAAATGGTGATAATTTTGAACAATTTTTGTAGCATGTGACAATTTTGTTTTTGTTATTCTGCAACTTTTATATAAATGATTTTTGGTAAAATTACTTCTTTTTACGAGTTCCATAACCTGTTAAAATAAATGACTCAACTTTGAGAACACCTTATATATATATATATATATATATATATATATATATATATATATATATATATATATATATATATATATATATATATATATATACATTTTTCTCTCTGGCCAACATCCAAACGTTAACCGTGTATCTGAAGCAGCCTCTATCCTGAATTTCAACTTGTGTAATATTTGTTGATCTTAGGTCCTCTTTAATTGCAGCAATCCATTTAATTGTTTCTATTTTAGCTCTGCTCCTGTTTTCATAAAATTCAACTATTTGTCTAGTTACCCTACTCAAATTCATCCGTTTTATGTGTCCGAAAAACTTAAGTATTGTTTGATTTCTTGGTTTTCTCGAAGTCGGTATGTTGTGCTATTTATTTATTTGGGGCCTAAGATTTTTCTTATGATATTTCTTCCTTTCTTTTCAATCTCATCGACATCTTTCTTTCTATTCAAAATTTTTGCGTGATATTTCTGCGTGATATAGATATTCTGGCTTAATAACTGTGCTGTAATGTCTGAGTTTTGTATTTTTAAATATGCATTTTTTGTTGTAAATATTTTGTATAAGTCTCAATGCAGTTTCCATTTTTTGACATCTATCCTTTTTGGCCATTTTTTCCAACCCGTTTTCCATGATTATTTCACCTGTCACTGTTTGTATTAGGATTTCAATTTGTTTTTGTGCCGTTAATATATCTTGAGCTGTTGCTAGATCATCAGCAAATGCCAGATAATCTATTTTGGTGTTGGCTCTCCCTAGTTTAATGGGTTGGTTAATAGTCAGAGCCAATTTTTTTACACGCCACTCCTGTATCACTTTTTCTAGAACACAGTTTAATAAGAGTGGGGAGAGTCCATCCCCTTGTCTCACTCCAAATTTAATTTCAAAAGGCTCTGATATGTCACCTATGAATTTAACTTTTGACCTTGTGTTAGTTAGTGTTGCTTTAATAATTGCAAGCGTTTTCAAATCTACTCCTTGTTCTTTCAAGATTTAGAATTAAAATTCGCAGTCAATAGAATCATATACTTTTTTGAAATCCACAAATGTACAGACAAGATCTTTATTGTACAGTTTTTGATGTCTTAGGATCAACTTTAGATTCAGGATCTGTTCCGGGCAGGATCTAGAGAGATATCCCTTTGTAGTTGTTTACATCTATTCTATCTCCTTATGTATATATATATATATATATATATATATATATATATATATATATATATATATATATATATATTTATATATATATATATATATATATATATATATATATATATATATATATATATATATATATATATATATATATATAATATATATATATATATATATATATATATATATATATATATATATATATATATATATATATATATATATATATATATATATATACATAAGGAGATAGATTGGAGATAGGAGATGTTTTGACGAATGTTTTCACGGGTGTGAAATGTAATGTGAGTTTCTCGGGTATCCCGTGTTAGCTGAATGCCCACTGGAATGTTCGGAAAGGCTTCCGCGTTCGGTAATGTTAAAATTACTAGGTTCTCGAGCAGAACCGCCTTTAGATTTATAAAATCTCGACGTTTCGGCTTCCACTTTGAAGCTATTCTCAAGAGAATCTAGTTGATTTACCCCGAGGCCTCAATTTGCCTACTCCCCAGAGTTCACAACCAGAAAAGAAGGTGGACGACGCGACCTCTGTATTAATAAGTGAAGTTGTAGGTGGGGCGCTCGGTTGAGCGGTGGGAGTGAGACGAGAGGTGGACGTTTGACTAGAAGGGTTTCGGATGGGCATTTTGGAAATAAGCGGTTCCCATGTATTTGGAACTCTAACACCGTCCTCCTTCTTGTTTAAGCAGTCTGGACGTTTTTCGATCTCAATTGCTTCACGAATTATGCGGGGTTTGTAGGAATATATATAGGTGCGATTACTTTGGCCTTGTCGAAATCTATTTTGTTACTCGTTTGAAGATGATGTTCTGCTAAAGTCGAGGAGAGATCAGATTTGATGATGATCAGACGGCGAGAGAATGCTCGTATTTGCGATTTTGGATACGTCTATTAGTTTGACCGATATATGATTGGGAGCAGCCAGAACAAGGAATCTCATAGACACCATGTGACTCTTATTGAATATTATCCTTCACTGGTCTGAGGAAACCGGATATATTTCTTTCTGTTGTAAATATCGTTTTGATATTACTGGATCTGAATACGTGGCAAATTTTATCAGTAACTCCCTTGATGTATGGCAGAAAAATTTTGGGACAATTCTTTAGTAGATTGGTTGGTATGACCAGTTGCCTGAACTTTATTAATATTCCTTTTTATTTGACGCATGTCAGAGCCGTTTTGAATTAGTGCCGTTTCTAATGAATTCTGATAAAAGTTCTTTTACCTATGCTCCCTATCTGACAATCTTAGTGATCTAGTGACTAAAGTTTTAACTACCGAATTTAATTGGGATGGATGATGATGTGAGTTTTTTGCCGAAATTCATTTACACTGAAATAGTGAAAAGCTAAAAAATTAATTTCTATACAATCTAGTTCTACATAATTTATTTGCTCACTTCCATACTCTATATGACCGAAAAAATATGTTTTAAAACTATGCATTATATCTATCTTTTACCTATATCTTCTTTTATTTATTCCAGAATTATTCAGATACACTTACTTCCATAGAATGTATCAATTTTAGCTTTAATCAGCCATTTATTACTAACGGATGTTGCTGCGAATAAAAACCCAATATAGATTTCATTTAACGGTCTAAATTGAAGCAAATAGGCATCGCAGAGAGTACTAGTACATGATTGTATTCTCCATCGATTGCGACCCTCTAATTTACAGAATAAAATTATGAAATAGAACGAAACAATATACAGAGACACTGAAGTTCGTCGGAAGTTCTGATGAGTTTCATTCTTGCGGCTTTTTTTAAATTAACGTATTTTCTTGAGTATGGTAGTTGAGTCGAGGTTCAATCTGCACGTTCTAAAGCCGGAATTGGGTATGCAAATTTTTATCGAAATATATTTTAGTTCTAGGTACTTTTTAACAGTTATTTGAATATGCTGATAGGTGTTGAATATTTAAAGATTTACTATTTATACTATTAAAACATTTCTATGTTAATAATTTATGTAGAGTAGTAAATTGTTAGTAAATGATTATCAGATAAATGTATACCCTATATACGGTCTTTCAAATTGAGCGTTTTTTTATTGATAATTGAAGCATAGTGTATAGCATTTACAGAAAGACAATATCTGCCAAATGACTACCTCTTGCAGCTTCAGAGACATCCACTCTTTTGTCAAAATTTTGGATGACATTTTGTCATGCCCTTGGCTCTATCTCATCAATGACTCGAATATATTCAGTCTTCAGTTTAGAAATAGATTGTGGATTGTTCTTATAGACCTGGTTTTTTTCACGAAACCCCCAAGAAAATAATCCAACGGTGTCAAATCACATGATTTTGAAGGCCAATTAACATCACTGTTTCTTGCAATAAATTATCCAGTAAATTTTTCTCTTAATAAATTGGTTCTTTCAGTAGCAAATCAATATTATTCAATTATTTAATTAAAAAATCCAGTTTTTATCTCACGATATTGAACACTATTCACAGTTACGGCTTCACAAGCAGCATTCCTGGCCATAATGCACATCAAACAGTGACTCGTTTAGGATGTAAAGGTTTCTCAAAAATGTTCTAAGAAAAATCCTTTATTTGTTGATGCACGATTGATTCTTGCATATCAGTTGACAAATGCACTACATTTAGAATGATCCAGTGGCTTTAGTTCCTATGTTGGTTCAACCTTATATGCCTTCAGAGCTAAATCCTTTTGTAAAATACGCCATGTGGATTCAGTGATTCCAAATTTTTGTGAACGTCGACTAATGGAAATTTCTTGGTCTTCAGCAACATCTTCAAGTACCAAATCAATATGCGCTTATAAACGACTACTACGACTATATATCTTCTCTTCTTTTATCTTTCACCAAACCAGTTTCTTGAAATTTCTGAATAATTCGATTGATAGTGCTTTCAGATGGATCATGGAAAACATTTTTTACTAAACGCTCATTTTCATTAAATAATTCAACAATTTTAACGCGTTGTTATATTGTGTACGACTCCATTTTTCTAAATGTCATACATTACACTTCTGAAATGACACTAGACCTAGGTAAATTCACAACGCCATCAGTGTTTTATTCAAGAATTATAAAAACCGCTCAATTTGAAAGTTTCATCAGACTAGTATATATATATATATATATATATATAGTATACTATATATATATATATATATATATATATATATATATATATATATATATATATATATACATTATGAATTAGGTTTTAATTTTGATAGAAATGAGTTTTGAATTGAACACAAAATGTATGTGGTTGACGCGATCTTTATTTCTCCATTCATGCACTAACAGCATTTTTACAGGTAGAACTTCAAATCTTGAAACTGCTTACGCCACACTGCTTACCACAGCCATGGTTTACGTTGAACAGCGACTCTAACTCTATGTTTACAGATGTACGTATAGTTATTTTTTGTCTTGAGGCTTCTTTTTAGGACAGAAACAGTTTCTTCACAGTTTTTAATCCATGTTTTGGCAGTTACTGGATCATTACAGTTAACATTGAATTTAAAACGAAATAACCTGTAATCTATCATATTACAAATAATATTTTTGTAATATGTCAAACACATTGTTTACCATTCCACTGATTCATGTTCATTTATGTTATAATGCCTATAAACCTCTGAAACATTAAAGAGTCAAAATTTTATGTTTTAAAAACCTAATATTTACAAAATGTTGCAGATGGAAGCAATTGCGGAATATCCATAAATATTATTGAAGGTAGTCGGTTTATCCCTACTCGAGAAATTTGATATTGAAAATCGCTCATCTTTCCCGCATTATGTATTAAAACTTTCTTTTAAGCTGACTATTTCTTTTTTTTTTTTGGCCTTTAAATATTATTTCGCAAATATTTTTTCTTTATACGCTATTCCTTTTTTCCAATGTCCTCTAAGTAAATGTTTTAAAGAAAAGGCTAGTTAAAATAACTTTATATGTGTTTTTGACAGACGTGCCAACTTTACAGACTGTACGTGTACGTCCAATTCAGTTTGAAACTTAAAAAAATATTACCTCTTAAAGAGTTGTTGTTTTACAATGTAGTTGGTTTTTATCTTTAGATAAACTGTTTCATGTTAATGGTTCTTTGTTGTACTAAACACAAGTTTCAAAAACCATTTCTCTTTTTGAACATACAACATTAAGTAGTTTATAGTTGGGAAGTTGGAAGTTTTCGAACAATTTATTTATAGTTTCTTGCGAAGAGTATCTGGTATCAGAATAGATAATTATCTTTGAAAATATTTATGATGTTTCTAGTATTAACCCATTGTTTCCTTTGTAAACTGAACAATAATACTTGATGGTAATTTATTTAAAAATAAAGTACCAAATTTTATGTCCAAATTTTCAGTAAGTACTAAAATTGTATGACAATTCCTAATAATACTTTCATAACAGTTAGACTTTCTAATACAGAGACTAAGACTGCATTACTACTTTATTCACCAGACTTGAGTCCTTGTGAAAATTTCACTGTGAATTTCAAATGTGTCTTTTGAAAAGGCTGTAACTGCTGAAACTGATTTTAGTATTTGAGTTACAGCAGTGCTCTTCAGCACTGTGTGGTTTTCCAAGGCAACTTCTTTGAAGACAATGAAGACAATGTATAATTGTAATTTTAATTGAATAAATAAATTATAGAAATGTATTATTATTACTATATATCACTATATTTACGCAGCCAATACGCCTTGTACATAAATTTATAGCAAATTCGTTTAAAGTTACTGGCAGTCGGAGTAATATCTCTATAGTTTGACAGATCGTATGCTCTACATGTTCAATCAGCGATAAATCTAAGGATCTTGGCAAGAGGGCTGAGTGTCGCTCTTCTAAATATTACACTGTTTGACGAGCTGTATGTTAAAGAGCAGCAGTAACGATAAGCAAGCATTCCTTTCGCAATTAAATTTTGACTAGTAATAATCAGCGAAACTAGCGAGGCTATCCCTATAATAAAAGCATTACAAACTTGCTGGATATTTTCATGTCGATTTTTTACAGTAGGAAGTTTAAGATACTATTCTTTGAATCCGTTGGTACTTTTAAGATTGCCAGAACCTCGTGGTCGTACCTCACACTATCATATCCATGTTGTCATAGTGGCAGAACCAACAAGTTCCAATCGCCTCGCTATTTTACAAAAACTTTTTCTCTTTTTTTCAGCTAAATAATAACGGGTCTTTCAAATTGAACGGTTTTTTTAATTCTTGAATAAAACACAGATGGCATGAATTTGCCTAGGTCTAGTCTCATTTCTGTAGTGTAATGTATGATATTTATTAAAATGGTGTTGTACTCTGTACAACAACGCTTTAAAATCAATTGTTGAATTATTTTATGGCAATTTATGGCGTTCAGTGAAAAATGTTTTTAAAAATTTACGTGATATTTACAGTTTGTCCAATCATCAACAATTAGATAATTTTTCTCAAAAATAATCTATTCAGATGAAGCACATTTTGAAATTCGTGGCTATTTTAATAAACAAAATTGTCGAGGAAAATCCACGACTGATATATGAGAAACCTTTACATCTTAAACGAGTCACTGTTTGGTATGCATTATGGTCAAGAGGTGTAATTGGGAAGCTGTAACTGTGAATGGTGTTCGATATCGTGAGATGATAACTGTATTATGTGGGATGAATTGAATAATATTGATCTGGAGAACATGTGGTTTCAACAGGATGGCGCTACACCTCAGTCTGAAAATGAAACAAGATTGATTGAGAGAAATATTTCCGAAAAATTAGACGAGTTATTACAAGAAACGGTGATGTAAATTAACACTGTTGGACTATTTTCTTTAGGGTTGCGTGAAAAGCCAGGTCTATAAGAACAATTCTCAATCGATTCCTAAATTAATGGATGAAATTATTCGAGTTATTAGTGAGATAGAGCCACGGTTATGCCAAAATCTTTTGTCAACATTTTAGTGGTGGACGTCTATGACAGATATTGATTTTTGTGTTTAAATGTCATACACTATGCTTCAATTATCAATAAAAAGCTTTTTGAAATCAACGCAAATTCTATGGTTTATTCGAGAATTAAAAAACTGCTCAATTTGAAAACCCTTTATATTCCCATAATATGTGCAATGAATATGTACGCGAATGGGAATAGATATTTGTCCAAACGATCGTACTAAAAGTATGTGGAGAGAGTCCTTATGAACTCCCAGTGTTTCAAATGAGCAGGTCATGTTGGGATCTCCATATTAAACAGTATAGAGCTACTCAGCGTAAGAATAAATAAAAAGTAGATAAAGCCAATGATAATATAATGTAAATAGAGATACAGTTTTAAATATAATGTCACAATAATAGTAATAATGCCACAAAACGAAAAAATACGTAAAAAAGTTAATTGAGCGAATTGTATAGTAGGGACACTATTTAAAGCAACACGGAATTTCTTTTTGCCACAAAATTAAATACTAAAAAAATTAGCCATCTATTTTAATATCGTGTTTTGAATCTGAGACTTGAAGTTTACGATAAGGTGTAAATATCGCATAAAGGAGAAATATAAAAAAAATAATAAAAAACCATTATCTTTAGTGAAACTCAGAACTGAATCAATCTAAAATACAATAGAAGTAAAAGTTTGTGAACCTATCGAGAATGCGAGGGGAGTAATACTGGATTAGGGACCTAAGCCATGCAGATGGAAGACGAAAGTGGAAGTAAGAATAGTCACTAGGAAACGAGACGTAGGATGACAAGAGGTTAAATACTGGACACTGGGACTCTGGAAAGGGATAAACCGAAATACGGAAAAGAAAACAGAGGTAACAAGTGTTACACCCAAAAGGGTGGAAAGGTATTAGGATTGACTGAGTAAATATTAATATTTATATGAAAAGGAACTACAAAGACAAAGAAACGTAAATATTAAATTAAAGTAAAATTAGTTATATGTGTGTAATTCTACGAAGGTAAAATAAAAACAAGGTCAGAGTTTATTTTAGTTGCGTAATGTCATCGAAACGTGTCACCACGTTCTTTTAGTTTCCTTAACCACGGTCAGGATTCCTCTTTCTTGGCGGTTGTTCTTTAATTCCAGCATTTGTTACAGTAAAAGAAATGTATATATATATATATATATATATATATATATATATATATATATATATATATATATATATATATATATATATATATATATATATATATATATATATATGTAATACTATATGGACATCAATTTCAATCGAAGTTATTGGATCGGGTTTCCGTTCAGTTTCTTTCCTTTCACTCATTCTAAGATATTATTAAAAATTAAAGTCTCCAAATATAGAAGAACGTCTGTTGACCCATCACACCAAATAATGCGGATAAAAATTCCATCCTCTCCACACAATTTTTACATCGTTGGTCGGACCTTTATCTCCAGCGACCGTACGCCACGTCTCTTCGTTGGCGTTACATGTTTTGTTGGTTGCCAGAATTCGGGGGGTTTAACTGCATTCTAAAACATGCGATTTGGACGTATATTCCCTGCGACCGAGCGTATCGCTATTTAGTTTTAAAACCTGATTTGACGGGTACGGAGCGTTTGATATGTCTCGCGTCGCATATTTCGTTCGCCTCGTGAATACTTGCTTTGATTTGGGATTTGCTACGTGTGTACACACTGAGTAGTACTTTTTAAATAAAAATAATCAACTTTTAATTGTAAACATTTAAAAGCAAAAGTTTTTGTCGAACTTTTTCGAATTTTCTCTATTAATTTGCACTTATTCTTCCTTTATCAGTACCACTATTTTCTTCTACGCTCTCACGCTTTAAAAACCCATGAGCCGCCACTGATATATTCAGCCCCCCCCCCTCTCCCTCCATTTCCCATTTTTTTTTAAATGAAAAAAAAGTCCGAAATTGACTTGTGAAATTTGGTTGTTATATGTTTTTATATTCGAAAAAAAAAAATAATAAAAATGAAAAAATTCAAAATATATTTCTGAAAACCTATCGCGGCGCCACCTACCGGATAAAATTGTAAATCTAAACCATCCAGGGACCCACTGAAATACACAAAATATTTCATCGATCTAGCGGTTTAGGAGGAGTTCAGTGACATATACACGTACAGAAGAATTATATATCTAAAGATATACATATATATTAAAATTACTAAAAAAACATGTATTAGGTTTTTCCGGGAGTATATCCGGTTGTCGAATTGATCCCTGTCAGGATCTTGCAGAAGTTTCGCCAAAATGTCATTTGGCATCATCGGTGCTTAATGTCGCGAGGTTCGTGACTTTCTTGAAAATTAACTAGAAAAATTCTAGAAAATTAACTAGAAAAAAAACTAGAAAGTCACGAACTTCGCGACAGTAAGCACCGAAGATGCCAAATGAAATTTTGGCGCAACTATATATATGTTACATCTAATATATTCACGGATGGTAGTTAATGTTTCTAAATCATCACAACAGTCACAATGTTTCGCCAAAATCTCATTTGGTATTTTCAAATGTTGTCCGCTTCGATTGAAGAGTCCAACTCCAGTCCAGTTGGATATATATATATATATATATATATATATATATATATATATATATATATATATATATATATATATAGAGCCCAGCTGATGACGGCTGTGAGGCTAGAAACCGGTCCTGGGAGGTACTTGTCTTGTCATGGTGACGGTATCTCTCTCCACGGCCCCACTACGCTATCTTTTGAGCAAACCTTATACCTACATCCAAGGTTGTGGGAACAATGTGTCGCGTAGTTTTTGACTGCCGCGAACATTCACTGTAGGATGGCACGAGTTTCATTGGGATTGCGACCCGCCATCGATATGACCAGTTGACTTGGTCTTGCTCTGTTCGTTTCGTTTCAGCTGTCTTACTGCGTTGAGCTCGAGCCCAGCTGATGACGGATGTGAGGCTAGAAACCGGACCTGGGAGGTACTTGTCTCGGCATGGTGACGGAGACTGATTTGAGACAAGCAGAGGGACGTGGAAGTACCGATGAAAAATTTCTGTTTTTCAATATATATATATATATTGAAATATTTCAGAAATTACAGAAATATTTCACCCTTTCTCCACGTGGTGCCACCGATCGCCGAACTGTCAACCATGCGACGTCACGTGTCTCTCGGGACCGGTTTCTAGCCTTTCAGCCGTCATCAGCCGAGCTCTAGACGAACGCAAGGAAAGCAGTTCGGAGAGACGATCGGGGCCAGACCAGATCAACTGGCCATTTTAATGACGGATCGTGATCGCACACAACTCACGCCATCATACGGCGAATGCTTGCATCATACGGCGACCTTGTGGGCATACCCGGTACTATACCCGAGGTTCCAGGCAGAATGTTACGAGCGGTCCTGACTGCTACGAGTGTGGTATGGTGTGTATAACACTGTACCAAATTTTAAACGATTCACATCCCATTAAAAAACACATGATTATGTTTTATTAAATTAAATGTTCAAAATGTCCACCTTTTTTTCCGAACTTATTGAAAAAATCCTGGTGTATTGGTAATGCGATTGGTAACAGCTTGTGTTACCTAGCTTGTGAAGACAATCTCAACAAAATACCCTATCTCAGCGAATAATATGTGACATGGTATTTTTAACTCTGATAAAAATTGTCTTATTATTACAATTTTACGGGTACGCTTCTGTGAAATATATCTAACAAAAAAATCAAAACTCACGAAACAATCAACGCCTAATTTTCAAGTAGATTAATGGTAAAATTGAGTGAAAGATTCAATGAGCCAAAAGAGATTAATCCTTGAAAAGGATGCCTTCATGGTTAGCCATTTAAGTAGATTTTAGGCCTAATAAGGATTCACCGAAACATAATACCTTTTAGGGTTATGACATTAAGGCCCTTGATGAACCCCCTCATCTATAATATTACTCAGACTAAACATACTGTTCAGTATTGTTATTATTGTTACTAATTATATTTTGGTGGATTTACCTTGCCGACTTTACAACCGACTTATTACCGTTTCATGATTTCTCTCTTGGGTAAATTAGGTTTTTGAAGGTATATTATGTAAATATTTACATTGTAGCACAATGTTGTGAAATAATTTATTACAACAAAATGTTAAACGAACAAATAAGCTTTTAAGCAGTTTTGAAATCTGGATACCGTAAATTACAGGGTGGTGCATAAAAGGGTGCGGCAACACTCTTGTACGGGTTAAGTGACTACCTTTACTGTATTTGCAGCATCATAGCATTAGTAACTATGAAACAGTGGAACATTGTACAACGTGCGTTTGCCGCTATGGCATATTACCAAAACCATATTTAATATTCACATTCATTCATTTAATAATTAGTCATGCTATTAAGACCTGGATTCTAAATTGTGAAAAAACTGGTTTGGTACTAAAAAAAACCTACTGGTAGAGATAGAACTATACGCACACCTATAAACCTAAAGAGAGTCACTTTTTGATATAATCCAAAGTGTTTTGTCGATCGTCAATTTTAAAACCAACTTTTGTTGGTTTTTGTTTGGTTTGATTCATTTTAGAAAATACAAATTTTAGATTGTTGGTGTGTTTAGAGCTTTTACATATCAAATTTGTTTTTCTTAGGCTTCCTCCAAATTATCACTAAATATCAATAGATGATGGGTGATTTTTGAGTATGTGTGAACTGCCGATAAGCTGGCAAACGATTTTTTTTTAATGTCAAAATCATCATGGAATGTTTAACATCGGAGCAACGCTTGCTAATTGTCAAAATGATTATCAAAATCAGTGTTCTGTGCGCCAAACTTAGCACTTCGTGAATTTTATGGTGCACTTGATCGTTCAACCGAGCGATGTATTCGCTGAATTATCAACAAATTTCAAGCGTATTTCATACTGCTCGATATTAAAACAAAAACAAGATAAAACACTGTGCGTTTCGAAGAAAATATTACCGCTGTTGCTGGCAGTGTTGAAGATCCACATTTATTAGTTCGTCGCTGTTCGCAAAAAGTTGGGCTTTGTTACTCGATTACGTGGAAAATTTTGCGTAAAAATCTTGGTTTGATGTTTTACAAAATCGAACTTGCCCAAGAACTCGAGCTCCAAGGCCATCGTTTGCATACGTTCGGTGAAGGGGCTCAAAATCAATTGCAACTTGATCCAGATTTTAAGTACTAAATTTTATTCAACGACGAACCTGATTTTTTTGGCTAACGCTCAAGTTAATAAACAAAATTGCTGCATTTGGAGAGAAAATAATCTGCAAACGATTCAACCATTACCGTTGTGTACCGTTGTACGCCGATGGTATCATTGGGACGTATTTCTTTAAAAATCAAACGGAAAAGCACGTTACCGTTAATGGAGATCGTTACAGAGCGATGATGACTGATTATTTAATTTCGAATTTGAATAGTACTGATCTGAAGAAGATGTGATTCCAATACAGGACGGCTCCATATGTCTTACAGCCAACGTAACAATCGATTTATTGAGGGAACAATGAGGTGAGAAAATTGTGGCCTGTTAAATGGCTACCATGATTAGATGATTACTTTTAGATTATTTTCTTCGGGAGTTATGTTAAATTTTTGGTCTAACTATTGACGCCTTGGAAGCCAACATAACTCGGACAATTGCGGACATAAGACCCAATTTGCTTGAAAGAGTGGTCGGAAATCGGATTGACAGAATGCGCTTTGTCAGGAGTAGCCGCGGTGGACATTGTCCGAAATTGTTTTAAATCATTAATACCATTGAATCTTATTTTACATAAAATATATAATAAATAAGCAAAGATTAATATCTAAAATTTCCACCTTATTCCTAGGAAATTTTGGATATTAATATTTGCTTATTTATTTAAATATGAATTTCCATCAAGTATCGGCTGCCTCAGTTAAATTTAAAATAAATAGTTTTTAGGTGTCTAATTTGGTTGTTGTTTTATTTTAATTCATGTTCAAACGTACTAAAAAAATCACCCAATAGATATCAATGTATTGTTTCTATTAAAGATATTCGTCGATATTTTTTGATGCAACCAACAACCGATCTTCATGAAAATCGTTAGCGTCTACATTTAAATTATGCAAACCAGATGTTAAACATTATTTATTATGATTCATCAGCAAAAACTAATAAACTTAAAAAACTTAAATTTGATATATCAACAATATAACATCAAACCACATGCAGCACATCAAACAGTACAGATTTTATAAGAGTCTGCAATACCGATATTCGACTGGCCACTGGGATTCTTAGATTAATCGTCTATAGAATATGTATGGAATGCAATTAGAGAAACTTTTTAGCAATTCCCTCGGCCTCTATCAACTTTAAGCGTACTAAAATTATGATGTGTATAACGCACTGTTGAACGAGTTGTATAACGAGTTGAAACGTAAATTGGGTATTGTTCGCGACTGCTCCAAAAAAAAAAACCATAGTAACGAGCTTTAATTTAATTTTTGGTTTTGTTCTCTTTTAGAAAACTTAGAGATTTGACAAATCAATAATTAATTAATGGAATTAATTATTCTGCTAATAAATGAAATAACAATAATTTTAATATGTAAATGCAATATATTCTTTGTTGAAATTACCGTTATTCAAACTTGCTGAAAAGATCTTCCAGAATTATGTTACATTTAATATTGCCACGAATAGTAGAGGTTGTCCATAATTTATTTTGGATTTCAACACATCAATTTAATCAACTTGAATTGTGAAAGGTCACGATTTTTCGCCAAAATATCATCTGACATTTCCAAGTGTTGCTCGCTAAGAACCTTCAAGTAAAGAATGTGTATGTAAACATTAGTCATATACTGATCTATTTAGTACATTGCGTCACTTCCCCCTGGAAAGATATACCATTCATCAGCGCGTATACATTTCTTGCGTATTTTTCCCCACTTTGAGGAAAAATATTCTTCTTCGACGAAGCGCACTTCGGGCTTAATGGATTTTTAAAAAACACAGCTGCTGAATTTGGTCGAATGAAAATCCACAAGTGATTCAAGAATTATCTTTTCGTCCTCAGAAAGTCACTGTTGGTGTTTGGTGCGTTTTTTGGACTGAATGAGTGATAGGACCTTATATTTTTGAAAAGGATCACGGAATTTGAGTTACTGTTAATGGTGAATGATATAGGGATATGTTAACAGAATATTTTTAGCAGAAACTGATAAATATAGATAATGGATATAAACAATGTATTCTTTCAACAAAACAGTATAACTTGTTACATATCTCGCCAGTCAATCGATTTATTCTAAGAAAAGTTTTCTTGGATAATTTTTTATAGTTATGTTAAATATCTGGTTTACAGAAATAAATCTCGAACTATTCTTGACCTTAAACGAAACATTCATGAAACCATTGAAAATATACCACGCGATATGTATGAAAGAGTAACCGAAAATTGGGTCTCCAGAAAGCATTTCACTAGACCAAGTCGATGGGAACATTTGAACGACATTATTTTCAAAACATAATGCTGTTATTTGTCCTTCAAGATAAAACAAAATTTTTCCGATTATCACTTGCAGATACCATTGTGTGTCAGTTTAAAGTTCAAACTTAATACTCCTTGCTTGGAGGAGTACTACAATGTTAGAAATCAATCAAGGATATACCATCCCTTCAAAACTGTTCATCCATAATTTTGAAGATATATTCAAAAGGCTAGATAGGGAAAAGCGTGTTGTGTGTATATGTAGATGATCGCTACTTGAATTAGTTCGAAGTAAAACAAAGGAAGTAGGATGACATATCAGGAGGATGCAATACGTATGGATTGAGAAGTGATAGAAAATTGTGGGGAATATACATATTTAAGAAATTCGATTTGACTCGGAAAATATATTCAAACATAAATAACAAAAATAATTTGAATGACTTTGGAGGTTGTAGCTAAATTTAGCACATTCCTCAAAGCATACAACATTTTCATGTAAATGTTAATTTTTTGTCTAATTCCGAAAACTATTCAATATAGCTTTGTAAGATAAATATAATTTATGTTACATGTATTACAAAATATTACAACCTATTAGAATGTGTTTTGAATGCATTACAACATAATGGCGTATATTACAGTAATGATTTAATTGGTAATAATGGCCAATGCCTACAAATGCGTTGAAATGTTTTACCATACAATAGGCCTCGAAATACTTTTTTAAATGGCTTTTCATTTACTCTATAATAATAATAATAATATATATATATATATATATATATATATATATATATATATATATATATATATATATATATATATATATATATATATATATATATATATATATATATATATATCATCATCATCATCATCAGCCCGTATCGATCAGCCTCTTCAGCATGCTTCCAACCTTCACGGTCCTGGGCTTTCCTCTGCCACTCGGGTCCAATATACTTAACGATGTCATCAATCCATCGTGCTTTCGGTCTTCTTCGCAGACGTTTGCGATCAAGCGGTATCCGCTCCAGGATTGCCTTGGTCCATCTATCGTCCCATCGCCTCGCTATATGGCCTGCCCATCTCCATTTCAATTGTTTTACTCTTCCAATGATGTCACAGACTTTTGTTTTTCCCTGATCCATGCGCAGGACTTTCTGTCTCGTCTTGTAATGCCAAGCATACATCTTTCCATTCCCCTCTGTGCCACCCGAAGTTTTTGAATTGATTGCGAAGTGAGTGTCCAGGTCTCATTTCCGTATGTTATAACGGGTAGAACGCACCGATCGAATACTTTTATTTTCAGGCAAAGTGGCAGTCTGCTCTTAAACACTATGTTGAGCCTACCAAATGCCTGCCAGCCACATTTAACACGCCGTTCCACCTCCCGGGCGATATTCCCCTCCATTGAAATCCTCTGCCCAAGATATACAAAGCTGTCCACAATCTCTAAATCCCTTCCTCGAACTGAAATTCTTCTGTCCTGAGCGAAGTTATTGAACATAACCTGACTCTTTTTCAGGTTTATTTTCAAGCCAAATGGTTCGCCCGCCCTTTGCAGTTCTTGTATGCGTCTTTGCAGCTCCTCTGGGTCTTGTGAAATCAGAATAATATCATCTGCAAATCTAAGATGGTTTAAGTTAGCACCATTGATCTTTACACCATCCTGTTCCCAATCCAGTTTACGGAACACTTCTTCAAGGCCAGCCGAGAAAAGAATAGGCGATATTGCGTCACCCTGCCGTACACCTCGTTCTATATTAATTCCCACTTCAAGATCATCAAGGTGAATTGTAGCTGTAGCTCCATCATATATCGATTCTAATAGGTTTACATTGGCTCTCTCTACACCTTGGCTAAGCAGTGCATCCATTATCACACGCTTTGAGATGGAATCAAATGCTTTTTCGTAGTCGATAAAAGCCAAGCACAGTGGCATGGTGTATTCGTTGTGCCTTTCTATGACCTGCTGTACAACCTGGATGTGATCCATTGTACTGAATCCACTTCTGAAATCCTGCTTGTTCTCTTGGTTGTGCGTCATTCAGTTTTTTTAATATTCTTTTAGAAATTATCTTAGTGAAAACTTTGTACATCACTGATAGGAGGTTTATTGGACGGTAGTTCTTTAAATCTTCCTGTGCTCCTTTTTTATGGAAAAGGGTCACTTCTGTATTTTTCCATAAGTCAGGTACTTTTTGTTCTTTGAGGCATTTTGAGTACAATTTTGCCAGTGTTTTATGTAACGTCCGACCACCAGCTTTTAGCATTTCGACAGTTACACTATCCTTTCCTGGAGCCTTGTCGTTCTTCATCAATTTTATAGCATTTGTTACTTCCTCCAGTAGGATATCTGGCATTATATATTGTTCTTCCGTGGGTATTCCTGTCCCTGACTGGCTCTGATCTTCATATAACTGGGAATAAAACCTTCTGACAATCCCTAACATTTGGGTACGTGCCCTGCACACTGTGCCATCCTCACGCTTTAAAGCATATATTTGCGTTCTTTTGTTTCTCAGCTTCTGTTTATCTTTGTTAATTCCTTTGTTTTCTTCCAGGGTTTCTTTCACTAGCTGCATATTGAATCGGCGCGTGTCCTCTCTGATACGTTTTCTTATAGTTTTGCAGAGCTCAGTGTACTCGACCCTGCCAAAAGGACTACCTGCATTTCTCATTGCTCGCCGTTTCTTCATTAAATCAATGGTCTCACTGGAGATTTTTGTTTGTTTGAGACATTTTTGTTTGTTTGAGACATCCTCACAATTTTTACATCGTTGGTCGGACCTTTACCTCCAGTGACCGTACGCCACGTCCATTTATCTTTTCGTTGGCGTTACATGTTTTGTTGGTTGCCAGAATTCGGGGGTTTAACTGCATTCTAAAACATGCGGTTTGGACGTATATTCCCTGCGACCGAGCGTATCGGTATTTAGTTTTAAACGCTGATTTGACGGGTACGGAGCGTTTGATATATCTCGCGTCGCATATTTCGTTCGCCTTGTGAACACTTGTTTTGATCTGGGATTTGCTACGTGTGTACACACTGAGTAGTACTTTTTAAATAAAAATAACCAACTTTTAATTGTAAACATTTAAATAGAAAAGTTTTTGTCGAACTTTTTCGAATGTTTTCTATTAATTTGCACTTATTCTTCCTTTATCTGCGCAACAAGCAACAACCAATCCTCCAATGTCCTTGTAAGTAGTAACAATACAAAATGTTAATGTTTTTTGGTTCACCTCCTGTATATGGTTTCAATAATACGAAAAGTAAAAAAGGAGGAAGGAGAAAACAAAAAAAAATCTATTTTCCACCCCTATTTTCCACCACTATTTTCTTCTACGCCCTCACGCTTTAAAAACACCATGAGCCGCCACTGATATATTCAGCCCCCCCCCCCCTCTCCCTCCATTTCCCAATTTTTTTTTTAATGAAAAAAAGTCCGAAATTAACTTGTCAAATTTGGTTGTTATATGTTTTTATATTCAAAAATTAAAAAAAAATAAAAATCAAAAAATTAAAAAAATATTTCTGAAACCCTATCGCGGCGCCACCTACCGGGTCCAATTGTAAATCTAAACCATCCAGGGACCCACTCAAACACACAAAAAATTTCATCAAAATCGGTCTAGCGGTGTAGGAGGAGTTCAGTAACATACACACGTACAGAAGAATTATATATGTATATAAAGATATACATATATATTAAAATTACTAGGTTCTCGGGTAAAATTGCGTTTTAGATTTGTAAAATCACGACGTTTCGGCTTCCACTTTGAAGCCATTATCAAGAGAATTATCTAGTTTACAACTAGACTAGTTAAACTAGAAAATGTTTGTGCGTACTGTTTCATGGATGGAAAAACATGCATTAGGGTTTTCCGGGAGTACATGCGGTTGTCGAATTGATTCCTGTCGGGATCTTGCAGACGTTTCGCCAAAATCTCATTTGGCATCTTCGGTGATTATTGTCGAGAGGATAAATGTAGATAATGGATATAAATAATGATTCTTTCAACAAAACAGTATAACTTGTTACATATCTCGCCAGTCAATTGATTTATTGTAAGAAAAGTTTTCTTGGATAATTTTTTGTAGTTATGTTAAATATCTGGTTTACAGAAATAAATCTAGAAATATTATTGACCTTAAACGAAATATTCATGAAACCATTGAAAATATACCACGCGATATGTGTGAAAGAGTAACCGAAAATTGGGTCTCGAGAAAGCATTTCACTAGATCAAGCCGATGGGGACATTTGAACGACATTATTGTCCTTCAAGATATAACAAAAATGTTTCGATTATCACCTGCAGATATCATTGTGAGTCAGTTTCAAGTTCAAACACTCTTATAGGATAACCCTTTATTTTTTATATTATATTATGAATTAAGGAATATTTCCAATATTCTATATTCGGCAAGAATTTAATATATTCGAGCCTTTTTAAACCGCGTTTTCATTTTATATTTCACTTTATTGACGGTTCAGGTAATCCGATCAGTATAGATACGAAAATAACTTGAAATAATATACCTTCTATAGCAAAATATGTCAGGCATAATTAAGTGTTCCCTGTAAATGTCGAATAATAATTTGATTACAAGTAAACATTATATTTTAAATTAATTAATCAAAGAGCTTTTTAAAACATAATTAAAACTGAATTTGGATCTCCGTTAAACCTATCGATATATAGAGAAAATATTTATTTGAAATACTCATATAAAAAAATGGGGAAACTTTTTTGTTGAAATGTCCTACCCCCTTAATTTAGTATCGTTGGAAAGTCTTTTACTACATTAGATTACTAGGATTATAAGACTTTTATAATCCTTGCCGTTATTAATATACTATTATAATTGTTCATCAAAGTCCTTGTACAGAAACAAAAGTTTCTACGTTCGGAAATAAACAATTATCAATGTGGTCAAGGATTTACTATTTATGATCAAATCATGTTAATAGTATCTTAAGTACTTTTTAGGAAATGATGATATATATCAAATTTTCTCATCAATGGATCATTGTATTTGTGCAAATTTTATATATTACACAGGCCTACAAGAAAAAACATTCGTTTTGGTACCTAGGAGTTTTAAACTGAAATAAAATGTGTTCAAGTAGAAGAAGTTGTGTAAATCATACTGATGTGTTTTGCTACATATGTGGAGAATATACGTTATAAAGAAAAACAGAAAAACTCTTAGTAACTTCGTAAGCATATCTTGGATACTTTGGTGTTTGGCTTGGTGATCAGGATAAAATCTCGGTACCGCATCTGGTCTGTAAAACTTGTACGACAGAACATTTACGACAGTGGACTACCGGGAAAAGAAAAAGTCTAAAATTCGGCGTACTGATGGTTTGCAGAGGACCCAAACCACTTCGATGACTGTTATCTCTGCCTACTAAATGTTACTGGAATTAATCGAAACAACCGCAGACTTATCCCAATTCAGTTTCTGCAAGACACCCGGTCCGTCACTCAGAGGAAGTGCCGATCCCAACGTTTGACTAGCTACCAGGGCTCTGTGAGGACAAGTATTGTCCCACTGATCACCCTTGTGATTCTAATGAAGGTGACAGTGATTATGAGGGGATGTCATCAATTCCTCAACATTTCAACCAGCTTCAGTTAAATGACCTCACCTGAGTTCTCTACTTGTCAAAAGAAGCTTCTGAATTACTGACTTCCAAGTTGAACGACAAAAATTTACTGGAACAAGGTACCAAAATTGCCTTTTACCGTACAAGAGAAAAGTGGCTGGAGTTTAAAAATGTATCCTACACAATGGGAACAAATATGGTTTAATACTAATTGCTCATTCAGTGAAAATGAAAGAAGAATATGACACTATAGTTTTGGTCTTGGATAAGATAAAGTATCATAAATATTAATGAGTGATTTATGTGGACATAAAAATGTTAAGTTTTCTCCTAGGACAGCAAAGTGGCCACACCAAATATCTTTGCTTTTTGTGCCTCTGGGATAGCAGAGGCAAAACACAGCACTGGATGAGAAAATAGTGCCCTAGAAGCTTCTATCCTTAATAAATACATGATCAAAAGATTCGAAGCTTTTGCAATTGGGTATTTTGAAGAATATTACGAATATCTAGGACATAGAAAATCACAAATGGAGAGGTCCTACGTAGAATATGTACTCAAAGAGTACTAATAACAACCACAAATTGGAATACTTTGGTTACGTATAGGAGGACAAACGTTTTGAACTATTGAGAGCGATAATTGTGGGGAGGATAGAGGGGAGAAAAAGAGTGGGGAGACGAATAATGTTTTGACTACAAAATTTGAGAAAATGATTCAACTCTATATTGAACCAGTTATTTAGAACAGCAGTAAACAAAGTGAAAATAGTCATGATAAGAAATACAACGTTAACACTTATAAATGAAGTTCAAAAGTTACTTTAATGATGTCAAAATTGTATTCTAGTAGTAGCGAAATATTCTGAGACAACCAACTAAATGTAGACTGTTATATTTAGAATGTACATTTTATTGGATTCATTCCGATACTTTTATATTCGACTAGTATTCTCAGTTAGTGTTAAAATCGTAGTAAGAACTCAATTTTGGTATAACATTATTATTGGAATCTTTATGTTCTGAATTTTTAACACATTTTTCTTTTTAATATAGCAAGGAAAATTATTTTTATGTAAGTGTTCTTTATTATATTTTTTTTCAAGTAGTAGGTAATTTTATTTTATTAAAGTATTAATTTTATTATAATTTGATGAAATTGAAATATGATATTGAGTGACCTTTATTTCATAAAAATAATCAAATTTTTTTGATTGATTCTGAAGCGAAATATTATTATGTTGTAGAAGAAAAACTTAGAAAACTTTTGGAATATATTATTTTTTATCGATTGGTTGAAATTTTTTAAAACAATAAAACAATAAAGTATATGAGGGATTGGGAGGGATAGATATCACAGCTTGGCAACACTGTGTGTCGGTATGCTTTACGCGCCAACATCTGAATGTTTACCTTATTCTGTAATATGCATCTTGCCAGTCGGAACTTAGTTGTGATACAACGTTAATAACAAGAAATATTCAATATAAAATAAATACATAAACGTTTCTCATTAGTTATTTTTTCTAATCAATTCTAATTTTTTCCTAACTCATCTAACTCCACAATCCGTCGATCACTACACAGGTTAGGAGACTCTATAGTTTTTAATTTTTTCGCGTCATTCATTTGCGATATAGTTTTTTGTGTTTATCAAGGATCTTTTGTTTGCTAATTTTCCTTTATATCACAATTGATCATGATCATGATCATGACATTTCCAAATATTTATATTATTATTATTTTCAAAAAGCAATACCTAGCAAAAAGCATGATCTAGGTGCATATATACATAAAATAGAATATAGAGCATAACAGAGTATATAAGCGTTGACAGCGTTGCCACATTTATTTTCTTTAAAGTGTGATTGTGTTAATGTGTAGGAGTTTAGTTAATATATAAGTATAGTAGTACAGTAGTATAGTAGGATAGTAGTATAGTAGTATAATAGTATAGTAGTATAGTAGTATAGTAGTATAGTAGTATAGTAGTATAGAAGTACAGTAGTATAGTAGTATAGTAGTAGTATAGTAGTATAGTGGTATAGTAGTATAGTAGTACAGTTTTAGCTCTGATTATTATGAGTGAACTATCTTAAGAACAAAAAGAAAAACAAAATAAACATGCATGCATTACTTTTTTTCATAATTTTGATAGTATCCTTTTGAAAGAAAAATAATTTAAATTTAGAAACATTTATATTTCAAGCTTCTTTTGCCAGGCGACAGTAATATGTAAAGTATTTAAATCTTTTTTGTCAACGATTATTGTCTGTATAAATAATGTTGACATTTTTGTGTGCTGATTATGAGTGTGCTGATTATGAACAATGATGCTTCCTTTAAATAATTGATGTTTGTGCGGATGGTGTTGAATATGATCTTATTGGATTTTTAACCCGTGATTAGGGTAGGAGAATTGGTATATTCTGTATAAGGGTGTTTTTGAGTAGCAAATAACTAAAATTAAACTGCCCGAATATTATTTCAAAGAATTATATGTTTATTCCAATTCCTTGTAACTCTTAATAATAATTTCATTATTATTAAGAATAACAAGCAAGATTTTGTTTTAAAATGTCTGGATTTGTTGTTAAGAGGAGGGGAAATCAAACTTAATATCCGCAATAGATCAAACTTAACATCCGCAAAATGAAAAGGATCTGATTAGGTCTTGAGAGACCAGGAATAATTTACTATTAAAATTAAATAATTTATTTAAGATAATTTATTCCTTTTGCACGTTAATGAATACAGTAGTGATGGTAGGTTTTAAAGATCTATCGATCTATACTGGATAAATGGGTTGATTTTTGCAACGATGTTATGGCGACCTTGGTTGCCAGTAGTCTGACGTCATTTCGCGTCTGAAGATTATCGCCTATGTTTTTCTGGGTTTGACCTTCACGCAGTCAACTTGTAAGTATCTGACTCCAATATTTACCTGCTTGTGGAGTTTGATGTGGATTGTAACAAGGCCGGTGCAGTGGAGAAGCACTGGATGATGATGGAGCTCCAATCGAGCATCAGCCTTCTCAGAATGCCTTAAATAATATGAACATGTGGGTCCTGGACAAAAAACTCTTTCCATGGGCCTGTTTAAAATGTGCAAAAGTTTCCGTCGTACTATACCCAAGTCTGAAACAAAACTTAATAGCGCACCGTTACTCGGAATTGTTGTCACTGATTTTCAGAATGAATTAGAAAAATCCAGTTCACGAAAATAATTGGTACGGATCACCAAGCGACTCTAGGGAGTTCAAACTCGTACTGAAAACGCATGGAATATTAGCCTGCCTCTCCTCTAAAGGGAAAGTCAAGAGTGTTGCGAGATCGAACGCTAGGCTACTAATCTCTAAATTATTTTATTTTCACACCTCGTATATTAGTTCTTGAACTTTTTGATATCATATTGAATTTTTTTTCTTTATGTTAAAGGGAAGAATAAGTTCTATTTATTATAAGTGTTCTTTATTTCACTTACTATATTTATTTATTTTATGATCTAAGTTTATTAAGAAAGAGAGCAAAAAAGGAAGAAGCAGAGACATTCAGATCACATTTATTTTTCCCATTATTTCATCTGTATCCTTCCAGTGTCCATTCTTTCAGAAAAAAAGGTATCATTTTTGGTGCCAAGCCTCGTCTGCGAGACGATATTTAGCAGTAGTAGGCGGAATATTATTTCCTTTTTTCTGCTTGTTTATTGTTATTGCCTGAAAGAATATAAGTTTTTTTTGTGTGTTACGAAATGAGCTTGATTGAACGATTTATGAGTATTTCATTATTTATTGAATTATATAAAATGGTTTTATCAGTTTCGTCTTTATTTTTACGCCAAACGGAATTACAAACGAGATTGTGCTTTTTGAGTAGTTGATGTTTGTATTGATGATATTGAACATTCATAAAATTTTGTTCTTGATACCCTTGTTAGCGGTGAGCGGGGTAAACTATTTAAGGGTACTAGTTTGATTAGAAAAATATGTTTACTTCAATAAAAATGATATATTACTAAATAGTTTTGTTTCAAAATAATTTTCTTCAACCAATTAATTGATTATATTTCTGTCCAAGAAAAAAAATTAGAAAAATTATATTTTTCTTATTTAGTTAACCTTTTTTACTGTGTAGGTTTTTCTTTGTTTATAATTGTTCCATTTGCGTTTACGTCTGTTTCGCTGATGACTTTGTTCAATACTATGTTAAACAAAACTAGTGTCAATCCATCCCCCTGTTGCAAACCTTCTCCGATCTTAAATTTTATCGTGATGTGTTGTTGGATTTTTACTGTTGCTTTGGAATTCAGTATCGTCATCTGAGTTTATCTAATAAAGATGCTTATCCTAGATGTTATCATTCTATTTCTTGTACTTTTTGAAGTAATTTTCTTTTAAATATCATGGAAAACAAAAAAAAAATATATTTTGTTGAAGCAATTTTTTTATTTTTGTGTATACAGTGGCGGCATTACATTGTGAGATAAAAATAAAGTTTTCCACTTACATGTGATACAAGAAAAACATGCGTAGCTTCACCATAGCTATTATACAACTAACATAACAAGCTGCATTTAAACTTCCTCTGACGCTGACTAAAGGTGATCTGCTTTACAAGCATATATCTTAAGGTTTACATTAATTGCTGGATTGGTAGCTGTAACCTTTCACCACAAATAAATAGAGTTCTAATCGTGGCCCCACTAAGTTCTAGTTCGGGATTCTAGTTGACACGTTTTGTGCTACGCCATAAGGGACTGTACCCATTAAGGATGATAAGTACGTATTCCCCTCGCAAGTAAATGTCGCTTAATAGTCATCCTCGAAAGAGTTCTATCTGTAGTTGTAGCAAAATTATCAAGCACATGACGGATATTTTCCCATCGATTTCGTATAGTCTAAGTTGCCATTCGTCAGATTCTTTGATACTTCTACGAGCACTAGAACTTCGTAAGTTTTACCCTCAAACGACAATCCATGTTCACATAATGGAAAAGATAAAGATGTTTAAAAGTTAAACTTGCTTCTTTCAAAGCAATAGCTCGTCACTTTTCAAATTATTGATAATTATTTGAAGTTTTATCTGAACTCTTTAGCACATTTAAGGAGTTTTGGTAGTGAATAAGACTTGATTTTAACTTTTCGGCAAAGATATTTTTGATTTAAATCTTTAGAACTACGAACATGGAATTTTTGCTAATACTTAAATATTAATTAAGAGATCTAAATATTTTTTATTTTTGATAATGATTAATGATAAATATTTTAAATTTTAAGGATGTATCGATGGTAAGTCAAAATGCTACAAAATGTCTAAAATATTGGTGGTAATTTAAAATAATGTGGTAATTCAGAATATTCTTTACTCAATCTTTAAGCCACTGAAAATTCTAAATCGATTTACTAAACCTTTCAAAAGTTTACAGTTACTTTACAATTACAGTTTAAAATTATTATAATTTTATAAGTAATTTTATGAAGATTCACCACGGGCTTAGCCAGGATGTAGTTTTGGGGGGGGGGGGGGGCGTTTAGTTTGAAGTAAATAAAACAAGCAAAGTTTCCATACGATACAAAATAGTTCGACTAGTCGACAAGAGATGGCGTTACTGTGGGCAACGTCCACTAGTTCGGATATATATTCAATTCAAATGTAATAATTTTACTCTCTTCACTCCTCGTATTTTTTCGGTATTATATTAGGTAATATTTGGCTTATTTCGGGGGGGGGGTTGAAACCCCACAGCTACGCCCGTGAGATTCACTAACATAATAAGTTAAACACGTGTTACAAATATATAAAGAAAAGATCATCAAGCGTTCCAAACTTTTAGATTATGTAACTTAAACTGTTTGGAACGAATTGCATAGTTTTATTATCATTCATTTTCAATACTTTTACCTCCAATTATACCTCCGAGACATCTTTAATATAATAATACCTTGAAAAATACCTCCCAATATGATAAAAAGAAATTTTAAAACCGTTTATTTTGTCGTATTTTATGTAATTGCCTACATAACCATAAAGGTAAACAAAGTAGAAGTGTATCGGTTTTCGTGTTATACATAAGTAAATTTTTAGTTTGAATCAAATATCCATATTGGGTGTTGCTTTTTTTGTTCCCCTGTATATCATAAGTGATCTTTATTTCATTTTCCCATTGTCCCTTAAGAGTATTGAGTCATTTTATCCTAAGAGTTTTTTCATGATCTAGGATTGTTCAGAAGGAGAACAAAAAGAAAGGTAATAGAACTATTCAGATCGCATTACCTTTTCTCGTAATTCAACTATACTCAACCAAACGTTTCAGTCTTATAAAAAAAATATTTCAGTTCTCATTACTGAAACGACATCTAGTAACAACAGACGATTTTTTTGTGTGTTAGTTGATATTATTTGGAAAAATACCATATATATTATTTTATATGTTAGATAATGAGCTCGATTGAACAACTCTAGAGCCTTTTAGATTTATCAATAAAATATTAGACCAAATGGTTTTATCGATTGGAAATTCATTTTCACGGAAAACGTAATAACAAATTATGTTGTTCTATTTAAATAATTGATGATATCTAATGGTGTCACTTATGCAGTTTTGTGACTCTTATGAATTTTCTTCGATCGCAGTATCTTTGATGGAAATTCTATATATAATTTATAATAGTTATATTTTGTTAAAATCTAAATAAAATATAGTTTACTTTTTATTTTAACGACAATTACAATTATTTTAACTACAGTTTGATTAGTGTAACGAATGACTGACAATTGGGAAGAATATTCACTATTAAGTATACTGTAGAATTTATAACGTTCTTAAACTTCCATCTCGGAGTTTTAAATAGTCTATCAAATAACACAGGTTGATATAATTTTTGTAACATTGATGTGAATGTCCTTTTTGCTTTGCATTTATGTAGGTATTAAAACACCTTTTCAGACTCTCTCAACTCTACGCTTATCAACAGGAGATCCTCATTAAAAACAGAATATACCTTATTGCTATACAAATCACTAATTCGGCCTTTAATCCTTTATGCATGCGTTATCTGCGGCAACGCATCGCCTACCAATGTACATAAAATGCAGGTTCTTCAAAACAAAATATTGCGAATAGCTGTGAATGCCGAATGGCACGTAACTAATCGACAACTGCACCAAAAACTCGGTCTACTAACAGTGTCAGAGTATATTAAAAAACGAACGATCATCTTTCATCAGAGGCTAGAGCAATCTCCCAGCACTGAACATTATCTACTAGGACGCAAAAAAATACATACAAGACTGAAGAGGAAACTACCTCAAGATATGTATTTAGAATATGTTTAACTAATCGACAACTGCACCAAGAACTCGATCTACTAACAGTGTCAGAGTATATTAAAAAACGAACGATCATCTTTCATCAGAGGCTAGAGCAATCTCGTAGCACTGAACATTAACTACTAGGACGCAAAAAATACATACAAGACTGAAGAGGAAACTACCTCAAGATATGTATTTAGAATATGTTTAACTAATCGACAACTGCACCAAGAACTCGGTCTACTAACAGTGTCAGAGTATATTAAAAAACGAACGATCATCTTTCATCAGAGGCTAAAGCAATCTCGTAGCACTGAACATTAACTACTAGGACGCAAAAAATACATACAAGACTGAAGAGGAAACTACCTCCAGATATGTATTTAGAATATGTTTAACTAATCGACAACTGCACCAAGAACTCGGTCTACTAACAGTGTCAGAGTATATTAAAAAACGAACGATCATCTTTCATCAGAGGCTAGAGCAATCTCCCAGCACTGAACATTATCTACTAGGACGCAAAAAAATACATACAAGACTGAAGAGGAAACTACCTCAAGATATGTATTTAGAATATGTTTAACTAATCGACAACTGCACCAAGAACTCGGTCTACTAACAGTGTCAGAGTATATTAAAAAACGAACGATCATCTTTCATCAGAGGCTAGAGCAATCTCGTAGCACTGAACATTAACTACTAGGACGCAAAAAATACATACAAGACTGAAGAGGAAACTACCTCAAGATATGTATTTAGAATATGTTTAACTAATCGACAACTGTACCAAGAACTCGGTCTACTAATAGTGTCAGAGTATATTAAAAAACGAACGATCATCTTTCATCAGAGGCTAGAGCAATCTCGCAGCACTAAACATTATCTACTAGGATGCAAAAAATACATACAAGACTGAAGAGGAAACTACCTCAAGATATGTATTTAGAATATGTTTAACTAATCGACAACTGCACCAAGAACTCGGTCTACTAACAGCGTCAGAGTATATTAAAAAATGAACGATCATCTTTCATCAGAGGCTAGAGCAATCTCCCAGCACTGAACATTATCTACTAGGACGCAAAAAAATACATATAAGACTGAAGAGGAAACTACCTCAAGATATGTATTAAGAATATGTTTAACTAATCGACAACTGCACCAAGAACTCGGTCTACTAACAGTGTCAGAGTATATTAAAAAACGAACGATCATCTTTCATCAGAGGCTAGAGCAATCTCGCAGCACTAAACATTATCTACTAGGACGCAAAAAATACATACAAGACTGAAGAGGAAACTACCTCAAGATATGTATTTAGAATATGTTTAACTAATCGACAACTGCACCAAGAACTCGGTCTACTAACAGTGTCAGAGTATATTAAAAAACGAACGATCATCTTTCATCAGAGGCTAGAGCAATCTCCCAGCACTGAACATTATCTACTAGGACGCAAAAAAAATACATACAAGACTGAAGAGGAAACTACCTCAAGATATGTATTTAGAATATGTTTAACTAATCGACAACTGCACCAAGAACTCGGTCTACTAACAGTATCAGAGTATATTAAAAAACGAACGATCATCTTTCATCAGAGGCTAGAGCAATCTCCCAGCACTGAACATTATCTACTAGGACGCAAAAAAATACATACAAGACTGAAGAGGAAACTACATCAAGATATGTATTTAGAATATGTTTAACTAATCGACAACTGCACCAAGAACTCGGTCTACTAACAGTGTCAGAGTATATTAAAAAACGAACGATCATCTTTCATCAGAGGCTAGAGCAATCTCGTAGCACTGAACATTAACTACTAGGACGCAAAAAATACATACAAGACTGAAGAGGAAACTACCTCAAGATATGTATTTAGAATATGTTTAACTAATCGACAACTGCACCAAGAACTCGGTCTACTAACAGTGTCAGAGTATATTAAAAAACGAACGATCATCTTTCATCAGAGGCTAGAGCAATCTCCCAGCACTGAACATTATCTACTAGGACGCAAAAAATACATACAAGACTGAAGAGGAAACTACCTCAAGATATGTATTTAGAATATGTTTAACTAATCGACAACTGCACCAAGAACTCGGTCTACTAACAGTGTCAGAGTATATTAAAAAACGAACGATCATCTTTCATCAGAGGCTAGAGCAATCTCGTAGCACTGATCATTAACTACTAGGACGCAAAAAATACATACAAGACTGAAGAGGAAACTACCTCAAGATATGTATTTAGAATATGTTTAACTAATCGACAACTGCACCAAGAACTCGGTCTACTAACAGTGTCAGAGTATATTAAAAAACGAACGATCATCTTTCATCAGAGGCTAGAGCAATCTCCCAGCACTGAACATTATCTACTAGGACGCAAAAAAAATACATACAAGACTGAAGAGGAAACTACCTCAAGATATGTATTTAGAATATGTTTAACTAATCGACAACTGCACCAAGAACTCGGTCTACTAACAGTGTCAGAGTATATTAAAAAACGAACGATCATCTTTCATCAGAGGCTAGAGCAATCTCGTAGCACTGAACATTAACTACTAGGACGCAAAAAATACATACAAGACTGAAGAGGAAACTACCTCAAGATATGTATTTAGAATATGTTTAACTAATCGACAACTGCACCAAGAACTCGGTCTACTAACAGTGTCAGAGTATATTAAAAAACGAACGATCATCTTTCATTAGAGGCTAGAGCAATCTCGTAGCACTGAACATTAACTACTAGGACGCAAAAAATACATACAAGACTGAAGAGGAAACTACCTCAAGATATGTATTTAGAATATGTTTAACTAATCGACAACTGCACCAAGAACTCGGTCTACTAACAGTGTCAGAGTATATTAAAAAACGAACGATCATCTTTCATCAGAGGCTAGAGCAATCTCCCAGCACTGAACATTATCTACTAGGACGCAAAAAAATACATACAAGACTGAAGAGGAAACTACCTCAAGATATGTATTTAGAATATGTTTAACTAATCGACAACTGTACCAAGAACTCGGTCTACTAACAGTGTCAGAGTATATTAAAAAACGAACGATCATCTTTCATCAGAGGCTAGAGCAATCTCGCAGCACTGAACATTATCTACTAGGACGCAAAAAATACATACAAGACTGAAGAGGAAACTACCTCAAGATATGTATTTAGAATAGGTTTGTGATGTAAATGTTAAAACTTTTATTACAACACTGTCTTGTAGAACAATTGTAATTGTTGAGTAGACATTTCCATAAATAAAAAAAAACACCTTTTCAGATAAATGGCCTAGCATGTCCTATTTTCAAGAAGCTGCTTCCCCTTTATATCCTGGGGTGATTTAAATTAGTTGTACCTGACTTTGGAATTCAAAGGTATGGAGTACTTTGGTATAAAGTATTGCTGTTTTTTTTGTGTCTGTGGAACAGTTGTGCAGCACAAAAATAATAGAGTAAGAAAGATTGACCTTATTTTAAACCTGCTACTTCAAACATAAAATATGCCCCCAATGTTGCCACCCAAAAAAGGTGCTTCTTCCGCCACTCCATATTAAGCTTGGACTAATAAAAAAGTTTGTCAAAGCCATCGACCAAGAATGTAATGGTTTCAAGTATCTAAAAGCAATATTTCCTCAATTAATTGATGCAAAACTAAAAAAAGGCATATTTATTGGACCTCAAATAAAGAAGCTTCTAGGTTATTTCTGTTTTCCACAAAAATTAAATGAAAATGAATTGCAGCTTAGAAGTGTTTTGTAATTGTAGTGAAAGGATTTCTAGGCAACAAGAGAGATGAAAACTATAAAAACTTCATAGATGAACTTTTCAAAGTCTATGAAATACTACGATGTTGCTTCTTTGAATTTTAATTCTTTGTTATAATTATTTAGGGAGGTATCTGAAGTGAATGGTTATAATAAGAACATTGTAGATAAACTAATTAGAAAACATAAATTCAGAAAATTATTGAAAAAATCTTCGACTTTTCAAAAGGATCAGAACACAAAGAAATTCATGGTAATACTATTTGATGCCTAATTAACAAGAGGACTAGACAAAATTTTGAAAAAAATGGACATTAAAGTTGTGTACAAACCATATAATAAATTAAAATAAGTTCTGGGTAATCCACAGGATAAAGTAGAGCAACATGAAAAGTCGGGGATTTACGAAATTAGCTGTCAAGACTGTGATCGAAGGTATATTGGGCAAACAAAAAGATCCATATTGATAAAATATAAAGAACATATTGCCCATATTAGATATGGGAGAAATGAAAAATCTTGTGTTGCCCAACATGCAATCGAACATGACCACAGTATAGATATTAGTAATTTAAGACTAATTAAAAGTGTTAATAATAATAGGGCTTTGGTGGCATATGAAAGCATAAAAGACCAATTCCTTTCAGTCAACTTTTTCAATTATTAATGTAAGGCTTAGTACACTTCACGATTCATGATTTTTACACGCTTCGTTAGGTATGGTTTTCATATAAATAGAACATAGCTTAGATTTAGAATTAGATTAAATCATCTCCTGATGATGCTAACATGGTTAGCGAAACGTGCGTGAAACAGTTCAAAAAAGCGTTTTGGTGTTTAGCGGTAAATCTCTTCAAGTTTAGTATTTCACACCAAAGGTTCCAACAGAATAATTGAAATATTAGATGGTAAAAAATCGTCTCTTTTTTTCCGCCACCACCGACCCCCTGTAACAAAAAAACTGTCGAGTTACAGTAATTAGTTTATCAGTTTCAGATTTAGAACTACAAAATAGTTCATATACATCTATTTTCATCAATGTTACCTCAAAAAAGTTTTAATTTGTTGACCTTTATTCCAGATGTTCGTAGATTTTCAATAGGCGTTCGACCGCTTACAAAGAGCAGTAGTATATGAGGCCATGAAGAAAATTTTGAGATCGGAGAAGATCTGATGTTTACTGTAGTATTAAATAAAGTCATCAGCGAAAATGAGATAGATGTAAATAGAACAATGATAAATAAAAAAAAACAGATCGTTGAATATGCAGATGAATAAATATATTAACTAAATATATTAACCTGATCGAAAACATTATTAAGAAAGTTTTATGATGAAATAAATCTGAAAGCTAAAAGAGGCGGTCTGGAAATAAATATAGACAAAACAAACACGATCAAAAACACAACTAATTCATGAGAACGAAGTTGAAGTTGTAAAGGAATTTACGTATCTGGGAAGCAAACTTGACGCAAACAACACAACACAGGAGATATTAAAAATCGTATTGTGAAGGGTAACAAAGTTACTTACTCCTTGTATTCTATAAAACACTCATGCGACCAGTAGTCACTTATGACTGTGAGACGTTGACCCTCACAAAGAAAACAGAAGAGATGCTTGCAGAATTTCAAAGAAGAGTACTCAGAAGAATTTTTGGTCCTCTGAATGATAATGAAATTTGGAGAATCAGGTATCACTTTAAACTAAAGCAATTATACAAAGATCTTGATATTGTAAATTATGTGAGGGTTCGAGTCTCTGAGATGGGAAACGAGATGGCTGGGAAACGTGTCAGACAATACAAGAAAGTCAAATACCAAGAAAAATCATGGAGAGGCCGTAACAAAAAAAAAACATGATGGCAAGAAGAGGCGCTGTGACTAGTGCACATTAAAAATTGCCAATTCGCTCTTGGAGATCGATTCCATTGTGGGCAAAGGTTGAATGAGGTCAGGGCTCACAGACAAGCTGTACCACGAATGAAAAAGAAAGATTAATTGAATATCATTATAGAAGTTAATTTAAAATGTAAACTTTTTCTTCTGACTTCTCTACATACCCATAATATGTATCGGAGTATATTTTCTTAACTATTCACACTTTTTTCTCCGAGACTAACGATCGTATGCCATAGTTCTCATATCTTTCCTGGTTGTTCACTGTTATTAGGTTTTGCTTTCCTCTTCTGTTACTTTTTTAACTTTTGTATTATGGCGTTGCTTTTCGTGTATTCTACTTGCACCTTTCTGTCATACTAGCTCCATATTTCTCCCTTTTCACCCTTATTTCTTCTTTTCCTCTTCTTAACATTTTTTGGGTTGTTCATTCCTTATATGTTTACTCTGAATCGACGAATACATCTTTTTCTTTAATATTCTTTTAAGTTTTTTTTATATTATCTTAAGTTTGTCGTCCCAGTTATTTATTCCTATTTTTTTGTGTATTCCTTGCTGATATATTTACATTTAATTCTTCCTCGGTTCTATTTTCTTGTATTCTTTGCATATTTGTTTCATCTTCATCTTCAGTTTCTAATCATGTTATCACTATATTATTTTTATTATATTTTACTTTTCCAACTTTTTTATCCTTTCTATGGGCTGATGTATTCCGCCCTCAGTTCGTTTTTCCCTGTTTTCCATTTCCCTTACATTTTGATCATTTCCAGTTTTCATTTTTTTTGTTTCATCACCATTATTTCGGACCTCCCCTTTTAGTCTTTCTGTAGCTTAGTAGTTTTTTGATTTCTTCCATTTTTACGGGTATATGATTGTAATGTTCCTCTGTAGTGTAAGAAGATCTTTTGTTTTTCGGAATTTCTTTTGAAGTCGAAGTCGGGTCTGTTTATTTGGTAGTACTTGGATGGGAGAACAGGCAAGAGGTTAAAATTCGACTAGGAGTTTCCCCTCAATCACATCAGTTCAAAGTTGAGTAAGACCGGATGTCTTCTGAGAGGATTCTACAAAACCAAGGATTGATAGCTTGAGGAGGTACTAACCGGAGTTATCGGTAGCTGATGACCGTGGCTCGAAACCCAACGTTAAGCTGTAGCTCCAGTCGCTAAATAGCCTGAGTTGCTGATGCGCCTCTAACCCTAAAACCTTTAAACCATTTGTTTCTTTTATTCCGCGGTTCGCTTCTATTATCTTAATGGTCTTTATTCACCTATTATTCTTGAAGGCTTCCATATACTGAGTATGTGTTTTACGTTTTTTAATCTTTTAGTTTTAATTTTATATCACTAAATATTTAGTTTTAATCCATATTCACTAAACACACATTTGCTGTCTCTGTAAAATGTAACGTAAAAATGAATGTAAAAAAATCAAATTATTTACTAATGATTACCAACAAAATATCTTAATGTGTTTAAGTGAGGCAACCGCTTATTTCGCAACAACGTTGCAGAAATCTTACTTTACTAAAGCTATTAAAAATTTGGAACTTCGTTGGTCTAAATGTATAGGATTGCAAGGTGACGACTAAGTTGGAAAGAACTCTAAGCAATCTTGCGTTTTCTTTGTCGGGTCAAGGATTTATCTAACAACTATTATATATAGCAGCAAAAAATGTAAAGTTATCATTTATTGACATTACGACACAGAAAATTTCTAATATTTATTTTTTAATGTTTTACGGGGTTCTTTTGTCGATTACTTACCGCTTGGGTACACTATCTCAAGTCAGTATTATGCAAATCTTTGTAGCGCAAAAGTTTGTGAACTACTAAAAGAAGAAGCGCTAACAAAGTGAGCCGAAACATTTTTGTTATCAAGATACCGTCCGAGAACGAAACCATAAAATGTAAAACCAATATACATCCACGCGATCAAACAACTATATAGTCAATTTACTAGCTCCGTCAAATTTGTAAATTTGGTAATGTTTGGAAATTCAAACCAAACCATTGGGTTACGACAAGGTTGTTACTTAGCTCCTATGTTATTCAGATTATACCTGAACGAAGTGTTAAGTCTATGGAAAGAAAATGTAGAAAAATGAGAGTTAGAATATACGACGATATGCTTGGAAAACTGATGTAATATATGAAACTGCCAATAAAGGCGGAAATAAAGAGGAAATAAGACATAGAGTCGGAAAACCCAGCAATGCAAAGCAGCAAAAAGCATAGCGATGCATCTAGCAGATGTATAGCAAGTATCTGATAGGAATACACAGAGATTGGATATTTTGGAAATAAACTTTTAGCGATGTAACTGGTAAGACTCTTATAGGCAAAATCAGAAACGAAACAATAAGGGAAGAAATAGGAGTATTCTTTAATATAATGGAGAGTGTACAAACGAAATGTCTAAGTTGGTATAGCCACAGTAAACTGATGGAGACGGAAAGGCGGTCCTCAAAGTTATGCCACTGAACTCCAATACAGCGGAGGAAAAGAGACTAATATTGAATAGATTAATACAGTCGAGACTATAGAAGACTAATATTGTCATGAGGAGTAGACGTGAAGAAATCGATGGAAAATACAGGTCTCCATGACATTGATTAGCGAGGCATCCGAAGATGGAAGCTTGGTTCTGAGAAACTCTGCACGATATAATCCCATGATTAAGATTATTTTAAATACTTCATGATTTTAGAATATTAAAGATAATAATAAAAATAAAATCAACGGAAATGCTTCACTGTCTGCGTGCTTACAAACGGTCGATTCAACAAAAAAAAATGAAAACCATTTTGATGTTTATCTCAACCCTCTTTCCCCCAGACGAAGTCGAGGAGTAATAGGCGAGATCATTTTTTTCACTGGGGCGAAATCCCTGCGGATTACATCATTTTTTGCTTTTTCCTATCTGTCAATTACTACTGTTTGAAAAACATTATCGAAGGTCTTTTTGTCTGTTGGGTGATGGTCTAGACTAAACGACTTATGAATCTTCCGCTACTATTAATATTTTATAGATAATAGTATATTATATTATATTATATTATATTATATTATATTATATTATATTATATTATATTATATTATATTATATTATATTATATTATATTATATTATATTATATTATGTATATTTTTTTTTAATAATTATATTATATATAATTATTAAAATGATTTTTGAAAACTAATAAATTATTTGTAAAATGTATACAATTGTTCAAACAGTTCATACTAGCATTTAACAAAAGTATTTACGTTATTGAGGTAGTTATTGACTATTTAAACAATTTATACATACAGGTTATTCTTCCCAGTCAGATTCCTCTTCGGATTCACGATGAGTTTACTCCAGAGATTCCCAACCTGTTCTTGACCACCGACCCTTTTACAAGAAAATAGTTCCAACGGCTCTTCTTCCATAATAGTCAATTATACCAAATATTAAAATATTGTTGCACATTATCTATATCTATTTTATTTGTCTACATATCTAATAAGAATCACAAAGTATAAATTAATTAAAAATGCCATCAAATGTAGTAAATTTATTAAATTATTTATTAAAAATAAACACAACATCAATAAGAAATACAAAAAAATAATGAGATGATTGAGATTGGTGGACTTTTAACAATTTGATAATATGGGGTTCCAATTTTGTTAACATCAGTCGCAAATCGCCACGCTGAATGATGTGTAATCTGTTCCTTTTTTTAGACAGTAAATTATAGAGACGGACAAAACTGTTACTTTTAAGTAACAGTTGAAACTGTTTCTGTTATTTTACTATAACTGTTAAAAATAACAGGTTACTGTTATTTTTGTTATTTTAAAAATATTGTCAAATTTCGCTTACATTTGCTCTTGTAATAGACATTTTACAACTATATTTACGCGCTTATACGACATAATAATAATTACTAAAATAACTGCTTTAGGTCGTTGTTAAATCAAATGCATAATACAAAATACAATCGTTCAAAATAGATTTATTATACGAACAAGAAGTAGGTATAAAGCCACAATACAAATAAATCCTCAGCTAATAGATATAACCATTTGATTTTAGTAATAATCGTGTTTTTAATGCAAGATTCTGATAATCTGGATAGCGAAAACATTGCAAAAGTGTAATTTTATTGCGATTTTTTAATATTTCTATTTCCTACATATTTTCTTTTAGTTTGACTTACTCTGTATACGTCTAAATAATCTAGTGTGTATTACTAACAGTAGCTATTAGATATTTTAATAATATAAATTTTATTTTGAAACAGTGGCAGCTCGTGGGTTTTTAAAGTGGAAGGGCGTAGAAGAAAATAGTGCTGCTGAAGATTTTCTTCTTTTTTTTTTACTTTCTCCTTCCTCCTTTTTACTATTCGTGCTATTGAAATAGCACGAAAGGATTCTGATTCACAGGAGGTGAATCAGGAAAATTAGTTAAAGGAAATAAACTGGTTAACTAACTAGTTAAAGGAAATAAAATATGGTGTTTTGCTTTGAAAAATTGTTTACTGTAATAAATGCTGGAGGGGCGGCGCCCCAACGCCCTCCCTCACGAGTCTGTTTTGAAGATTGTTTTAACGCAAATAATTTTGAGGTCGACCATTAAAATGTTATTCATGCATAAATATGAAATGTGCTTAGTTACTTAGTTGCTTGTATCTAATGTTATCTAGTCATTTTATAGTTTAAAGGATGTAATGGATAATGCGGGAATACCCCTTATTTCTATGCAGACAGAGTCGAAATATTATAATAATTGTTTGTTTTTGTGTTTAAATTTTTACATGCCAGTAACCAAATAGGTAAATAACTTAGATATTATATATAAATAATATATGTAAATATCAAAACGTTTTATTAAAACCCATTGTTTATTATCAATATAAAACTACACTTATTCTTAATGTTCTTCTCGAAACAGCGACTGATACAACTTTATCAATAATGCTGCCCAATGTCGACCGTTGACACCGCACTCCTGTTGTTTTCTAAAATTGCTAAACGCGACAACAATAAACAACGACAACACTGCGACCACGACTGTTATTTTCTATCGGTTATTAAATACTCTACCCGTTATTTGTCTGTCTATCTGTTATTTGTTATTTCCATTAGAAGCGGGGACGCGTCAACAGCGACTAAGAAACTTCATACAATATTAACATTGTGCTTGTTATTTCTTCAAATCGATACCAGTAATTAGATATTAATATGAAATAACAGTTATAAAATAACAGATCGTTAAACAACGACCCACCTCTAGTAAATTAGGTTCTGCACTGAATCCATGGCTCAGCCAAAAACGATGAGGGAAATGCAATTAAAATTTTCTGTAGTTTTGCCCACAAACCAAGGTAGAGAGCTGGTATTGATTTTTGAAGTCAGAACTCTTGGTTTCCATTTCTGAATGTTACTTTTAGTTCATCGTTAGTTGCGAGTTAAGAGTTACGAGCTCCTCTGCTAAATTTGGCGATTCTACTGTATCTGCATTGGCGAAAGGATCCAACACTCAACTTGAAACATTCAAGTAAGTAAGTAAATCTTCCTGTTTTGTAGATACTGTTGATCATGTGGGAAAGTCGCTATATTCAACATTACCTAGATTTCGTTTGAACAGAATAAGTTTTCCCACAAAATCAGCTATGACTTTTTTGTTTTAATTACATTCTACTCATCACCTTACAATAGTAAATTGAGCTCATTAAATAATTTGAACAGGTCTATTAAATAAGCGATGCCATTTTTGGATATAATCACGTTTTGGCGCAGACTTTCATGTCTGTTTTCAAGGAAGTCCAACAATGAGTCAAATAGATTGAAAAAAAAAAACGATTCAGACAAATACATTTCGAGAGCCAACGAACGAAAGAATTGGTGTTTCTTTCTTTTGAAGAAACTTTCCATAGTATTAAATATTGATTCTCCCTTTGTATCGGTTTGGTTTTTTTTTTCATGCGGTATGTGACAATGGAGGAAACATGGATCCATCATTATACTCCACAATTAAATCGGCAGTCAGCTGAGTGGACAGCAACTGACGAAACCCGCCCAAAGAGACCAAAAACGCAAATGTCAGCTGGTAAGGTTTTGGCATCCGTATTTTGGGATGCACAAGGTATTTTATTCATTGATTACCTTGATAAAGTAAGAACCATCAATAACGAATCTTATATGGCATTATTGGCGCGTTCAAAGGAATAAATTGCGAAAAACAATCCCAAATGAGAAGAAAAAAGGTGCTCTTTCATCCGGATAATGCACCGTGTCACAAATCGCTCGCAACAATGGCAAACTTGAACGAATTGCACTTTGAATTGCCTCAATTTCTTTAAATTTGCTCCTCAATTTGCTTTGAATTGGATCCCAGTGACTACTACCTGTTTGCAGACCTAAACAGAAAGCTCCAGGGAACGAGATTTGGCTCAAAAACGCAATGAAATGTTAGAGAAGCGTTGGAATCAATGTATCAATCTTGAAGGAGACTACGTAGATGAATAAAGTCCAATTTTGCCTAAAAGTTATTGTTTTAGTCATCCTACGAACTTATTGAGTGATATGATGAGGCGAGTGATATGACGAACCCCACCCATTCCTCCAATTGCAGGGATGGATGAGGCCCGTTCCCGGTCGGGCAATCTCGGAAAATGCTCATTTAGGCGGAGACGCAGGTTGTTGTGTGTTCCATATGAGATTGTGGAACCCTGCAGTTGGGTGTATAAATACACTCAGTATTGTGGTATCATTGGATGCAGTCCAAAGAATTTTAATACTGCATATATAAGCCAATCGACGGGAGGTCGGCGAGAGTATGGGTTGTTTACTGTGGATGGTGACGAGAGAGCATATGTCGGTGCCCTAAAGAGTCTGGAACATCAAGAGACGAAATATATGCCCTTCAATTGCCGGGATTCTATATGAATTCTATATGAAATTTTGGAACCCAGCAGTTGGGTGTATGATTACACTAAGCACTGTGGTCTCATTGAACGCAGTCCAAAGAATTCTAACGCTGCATATATATATATATATATATATATATATATATATATATATATATATATATATATATATATATATATATATATATATATATATATATATAATTAAAAGAAAAGAAAAACGGAAAGTAATTTTGATGGCGAAATCGAGAAGTAAAATATATATATATATATATATATATATATATATATATATATATATATATATATATATATATATATTTTTCTTTTGTAGGGAAATATCAGTTAATATTGCCTTTTATCTTTTTGAACCTCATTATTTAAGAATATCGCCAAACTTCTATGTTATAGGACGAGCTTGACTAAGCTATTTCGTTATTATTAATAGAATATCATGTTCGAAAAAGGTAGTATGGTTTTATCGATTGCAAAATTTATTTTTACGCAAAGCGACCTAACAAAGGTTCCGTGATTTTAATTTATTATAAAGGGTGTTACACCAAGAAATACGGGATTTAAATTGCACGCCAGTTTTCTTCTGTCTAGCTATTCGGAGTTAATATTTGGCAGCTGTCACCTATACACATACGATATTTACCAAACAGCGCTATATAGCCGCAAAGTGAATATTTTAGTACAATAATTGTTTTACGAATATGATTCGCAAGTTTTCTGCGTAGTATGATGCCAAGTTAGGACACTATTGTTTAATGAATCTACAGTGTTAACACAATGCACCATATATAAATATAATAAAATAGAAATTATACAAGAAAAGTATTTCATTATACAAGGTACGCTCACTGCACTCATCTAAACGAGCAGCAAATTTCCTTAGGACGGCTCGGCACATAATCTCTGTAATGGTTGCCATTTCGTGTCGGATATTTTCTTTTAGCTGTATCAAAAAAAAACGGTTTATTGAGGTAAATTTTCGATTTTAGATAGCACCAAGCTCAAATCAAGACTACGTGAAGGCAAATTTTTGTCACCTCTCATGGAGATCAATTTGTTTGAGAAAATTCTACAAATTCATGGCAGAGATGTGTTGTAAATGTATGACGTTGCTCTATCTTGCTGAAAGAATGTTCTTTGATTATAACCAGCAAAATTTTGGAGTTCAGGTACCAAAAGATTGTTCAACATTTCTATATAACTCTCTGAATCGCCGGTAACTACGCGTCCCTTGCCGCCTTCAAAATAGTACGGGCCGATTATTCCTTGCACTAACATTGCAGCCCATACAGCGTCTTGAGACGAATCTAGAGGTTTTGAATGCTTGTATGCCGGGTTCGTTGTACTAAAATAACGACAGTTTTGCTAATTTACATGAGCGTTGAGGGGAAAATGAGCTTCATCCGAAAACAATACGTTGTTGAATGTTGCAAAACGCTCAGTTACCTGATTAACGAATTGAAGTCTCTGACCGACATCTTGAGGATTAACTCTTGCATCAGTTGAATTTTGTATGGGTGCAGTTATGCTTACGAACGGAAAACTCCGGATTCTGACGAATTGACAGATTTTCGGCACTTTGTGATGATCTTGATCGCCCGAACTAACATTGATCCATAGTTGAACCGGTTTATTCAAACTTCTTAACTCATTTTCTGATGAAGGGAACACTTGGCGCATCTTTAATGTTACGCAAACCTCGATGCTTACAGAACTTTCTCTGCGCACGGCTTACTCCCGAGAAATTCTCCATACCGACTAAATTTCTAAACACGAGACTCTCGATTAACATGCGCTCCGCGCCTCTCACAGTTCTTGGATTTACGCAGTGAGACAATGAAATAGAAACTTGCATATGGGACACCTTGTATATTTGTGATGAATTTCCATCAAGTAAAAACCAACACAATCCAAAAGTAGACTGTGTACCAAATTTAATCAAAGAATTCAAAGAGACTAAGTGATTACAAGACACCATGCAGTATGCTTGCTCAGAAAAATTGTAATATAATTGTAATATACAGGGTGTAAGATATCTAGCTTTCGTAAATTTAATCAACGATTATTTACATGATTATGAACAAAAGGTTTCTTCAAAACATGTATTCAAAGTGCAACCGTTTCTGCCGAAAACAATGTTCTATTTTCTTTACAATTAGCAATATTGCCAGTTATTAGAAACATTTTGTTTTATTGTTCTCTTAAGGTAGTATTTGAAAATAAAATATAATACTTTTATAACAATTTATTCTATATATTTCGGCATAAATTTTGCTTGGTTTAAAAAAAAAAAAGGAAAACTTACACATTAATATCGTCTAATATCAAAGTTGAAATTACTAGCACTTATTTTTTACGACTTTTATAACGACTAACGTCACATTAAGTTGCATATGATTAATTGTTCTATTAAATGTAATGTTCAAAAGATCCATTTGAGTTTATTTAAACCTAATCATTTCACGCATTTTTTCCACCAACACATCGCGATTTTGGTTTTTTGACCGACCTTTGGCTTTGGGTCGTTTTCCAAAGCATTATCATAAGCAATCATCTCCATAAACTTTTTTCATCAGTTCAAATTTTTCGGTAAAAGGTTTACCGAGCTTGAAACAAAATTTAATATTAGTTCTTTTTTGTATTGCGTTTTTGTGACGACGTGACAAAAGGTATTGCCACTTTAAGCTCTATAACTTAGCAATCCGTTGGTCTATTCTAATTATGACGGTCTCGTTTTATAGAGGAGATATGAGGTTTTCAGATTATCTATTGTTTCAATGGATGCCGCTAGTAGTTTTCTCAAACTTTTATTTAAAGCGTTTACAGCTTTCAGTTTACGTGTTATACTTTGTCGTGAAACATTTACCTCTTCAAACCAACCAAGCTCCTTTAATATACCACTTCTAGATTCCAGACGATTTCTTCGAGCTATCATTAATATCTGCCGGTCTTGTGCAGCTGTTGTACATCGTTTTATATATATATATATATAGATATATATATATATATATATATATATATATAGATATATATATATATATATATATATATATATATATATATATATATATATATATATATATATATCTGAGTGTGCGTGTGCGGGTGGGCGGGTATGCGGGTGTGGGGGAGTGGGGGTGCGTGGGTGTGTGGGTGTAGGTGTGTGCGTGTATGTGTGTAGGTGTGTATGTATGCATATATGCATTGCGCGCGTTTCGCTAACCATGCTAGTGCCATCAGCTGTTGAATCTCCTGATAATCTCAAAATGGTTAAGGAAACTCGTTAGTTAAAATTTAAAAAAGTGATTTTGTGTACCAAAATTTTTCCTACTTTTATATTTCATTACAATGATACAATTGGAGTAAAACCCAATTATTTTATCTATTAATTTTTAATATATTAATACATTATTTTTATATTTTTTGTGTTATGACTATTACCGTTTTTTTAAAATGAATAATTATTATAAATGACAATAGATGATTATTTATTATTTCTTCCGTATTAACTCAAAGCTAATGGATTCGCCCATAACAACGATATGATGTTAAAATGAAACAAAAAAAAAACAGTTTCAGGTTGCATAATTTTTTATTTTTAATTCTGATTAATTATTTTTTGTCCGAAATATGTGACAACTCGGCTTTTGAACAGGAGCTTATTCGATGAAGCTATTTTTTTACTATTGAGTGTAGTAAATCAGGCCTAATTTCACAAATGCAGCTTTTGATGTTTAATTTGATGAGTAGCCTTCAAAAAGTAATCCAAGCGAGTTTAGTGGTAATTTCCTAGAGACCAACAAAAGGTATTTTTTTTGGTATTATCTATTTCCCAAATTGATGTTGAAATAGGTCGATTGTGAGAGCAGTAGTAGTATATGACACCGTATATATATGACACCATATAGCAGTAGGTAATATATGACACCGTCTTGTTAAAACAACATATCACTTAAATGAATTTAATTTAATTCTGGCTTCTCAGAATCTGTTAAGAGTAATCAACAGTACCTCTTCTCATTGACTGTAACGGATAGGATGATGATTCCGATTCCTGATTCCCATCAGGAGATAATTTAATTATCTCCTGATGATGTTAACATGATTAGCGAAACGCGCGCCGAGAAGTTTTCAAAAAGTTATTTGGTGTTTAGTGGTAAATCTCTTCGAGTTTATTATAGTACAGTGTTCGGAAATTTATTTAGCAAAAATAATACTGTCGAGATGGCGGCCTTCGCGGCGCCGGCATTCTTGAATGCATGATCACCATCACCCTGCCGCACGTATATCAGGATATCGAGTGGATCTTATGAACAATATTCTCTTTTAGTTGCAATATAGTACGTGGTTTATTTTCGTAAACTTTGCTCTTGACATAATCCCACAAGAAACAATTGAGTGGAGTTAAATCTGGAATTCTTGCGGGCCAATTTATGTCCCCTCCACGGGATATACTTTTCCTGGAAATAATTCTTGTACAGCCTCCAAAGAACCACGTGAGGTATGACACGCAGCGCTGTCTTGCTGAAAGTAACTCTGCTCGTTATATCCTTCCAATTCTTACAGTGATTGGTGGAAAAAACCTCGTATCATCTCACAATACCTAGCTGAATTAACATTAACCGCTCTGGCACCAAAGAAGTATGAGCTAATTATGCTTTAAGTTGACCTTCCAGCCCATACACCAACTTTTGGGTTATGTAGTGATTTTTTGTGTTTTTCTTGGGATTTTCCTTCACCCATTACTTGCAATTTTGCTTGTTTACATGGCCGTTTAAATGAAAGTAAGTCTCGTCACTGAAGAAAACATTGTCACAGTTGTACCCACGAACATAGAAAGCACGTTTTTGTCCAGTGAAACGCTCCATAGCAACTAATTTTCCCTGAATCAAGCTTCGATATAAAGTTAACATGACCAGCGCGTTCTGCGCCACCTAGTAGCAAACAAGTTATTAAATATGAGCGACATTTCTGGACACCTGGTATAATAATAACAAAGCTATGAATGCACATGAATGAATTCAAATAGCAAAATGTAAGACAATCATGAACCATGGCAAAGGACCTGTTCCATTCAGTCAACTTTTTGAATTATTATTGTAACGCTTGGTGACTTCACGGTTTATCATTTTTGCATGCACATAAATAGAATATAGTTTAGTTTTAGAATTAGATTGAATCATCTTCTGATGATGCTAATGGGGTTAGCGAAACGCTCGTCTAGGATTTAAAAAAGTGACTTGATGTTTAGTGGTAAATCCTTTTGATGATCTGATGATATTGTGCTGACCTCAGAGTGCTTAAGTAAGGCAGACGTAATGCTGTCGAAACTGTCTGCTTAAACATATTACTTCAAGGAAAATATATTCTTTAAGTTACATCCATATCTGATGCTTGAGATTTAAGTTGACAGGGATAATCACATCTGTGAAAATAAACGAAGAATAGGATTGTCCTGGACTGCATGTGGTAAGCAGAAACATGTTTTTAAATCAGAAATCATTTGACTGTCGACCTTAAATCTTTTACCGATGCATCATACCGATTATAACTTATAGTTCAGACTTTAATGTTGATACAAAGACCAATAAAGTGACAGTTGCAAAAAGAGCCATCCATGGACCTTTCTATAGAAATGCAATCACATTAAAAGATAGTATATCAAACGAACAAATTCGACAAAACACTAGGGTTGCCGGTAGAGTAAATTACATTTGAGATGAAATTGGGCTGGACATATCACAAAGATGCCTAGTGAAAGACGGACCAAAAAGATTATGGAATGGTGACCGCGGCAAGATGCTTTAGAGAAAGAGGACATCCGCCAACAATATAGGCAGTCGATATAAATCGAGTGTTTACATGTTGAATTAGGGATACGAAACATCGAAATCAGTAGAAACTCTTGAGAAAGGCCTATGTCCTGCACTGGACAAGATAGGTAGCTGTATGGACTACTAAGGTAAAGAGAGTCAACATTTTCAAATGGCATAGTGGCAACACTGTTTGAGATGTAAATCTCACTAATAGACTGCTGCGTTGAATATATTGTGTCAATTCACCATGGAAAGATATACATGTACATTCAACGGTGGGTAAAAATTCGAAGTTGAAAGGCGACCACCACTTTGGGGAAAAATAATCTATTCCGACGAAAAGCTCTTATTATTTAAAGCTTAATGGGTTCCTGCACACACTTAATTGCAGAATTTGGACCGATTACAGTCCTCAAGTGATTCAGGAATTACCATGATTGAAATTGTGTTTCTGCTATTGGTGAACGCTTGAGAAATATAGCAACATAATATTATTGACCTGAACTGGTATTGTGAACATGCGCAATGTTTTCAACAAGAGAGTGCAACCTGTCACAAATCTCGCCAAACAATCGATTTATTTCAAGAAAAGTTTCCCGGGCGCGATATTTCGCGCACTCGTAATGTCGATTAGCTACTAAGATCGTGGGATCTCACGACCTTGGAATATTTTTGGTAAGATTATGTTAACTCGTTTATTAAAATAAACCCCTAATAATTATTGACTTTAAATGAAACATTCAGGCCACCATTGAAAATATACCAAGCGATATGTGTGAAAGAATAATGTATGAAAGGAAATTACTTATTTGAATATTATTGTAAAAAATAATGCCATTATTTATTCTTCAAGATGAAATATAAGTTTTCAGCTTGTAGTTATCACTGTTCCTCATTTTAAAGTTCTAATATTCTTTACACCTCTAACTTGGACAATCCTTTACATCTCTAAATCATTATCTCTCTAACGAGTTTGATTTATAAAAATATTGTACCTAAAAAATAAACTATTGCAAGATGTTTTTGAACGTGTTAAATGATTAAATAGTTACAATTAACCGGTTATTTATAAAACACTTATTCGATCAGTAGTTGTACCTAGTCGGACCTAGGTCGCCGACCTAGTAGCCGCTAGACGGTGGACCCTCTCAAAGAAAACAGAAGATATGCTTGCAGTATTTGAAAGAAGTAGTACTCGGAAAAATTTTTAGTGCTTTGAAGGACAGGTATAATTTCGAACTCAAGTAATTGTACAAGGATCTAGATCAGAGGTGGCCAATCCACTGTACGCTTGCCACAGTGTGGCATGGCGGAGTTTTAACAGTGGCACACTAAGACAGAAAAATAATAATGTCGTCTAAAACCAAACTTATGAGCTACTGCATACAACAGCGCCGGAAAGCGGCACTGTTTTGGCGCTACTTGTGTCTTGCTATGGTTGCCCATTCTCGAGAGAGAGCGAGTGCGACACTCTGGTTGTCTGGCTCAGTTGATTTTAAACTACCGGGCAAAATTTAAGATTTTTTTAAACTGTTTTTAGATTTTGGCGTTGAGCGTCGTTGCTTTAAAAATAAACCTTCGACATCGAAAAAAAAATATGAAGATGATATTTCAATTTGTGATTTTAAAACTGTTTCGGAAGAACAATTTTTGTTTACGCATCAAAATTTTTCCAAGCCTGTTTGCTTGATATGTGGAATGTGTGTAGCAGTGCCAAAAAAATGTAACCAGAACCGTCATTTCAAACTGCATAGTGATTTCAACAACAAAAATCCTGTCGGATCACTTTGCGAACGGAATTTATCAATAGAAAAAAAACCTTTTCTGGCGGAGATGAGATAACAAAAAATAGCCTTTTAATATTTGCCAAAAATATGTTTTTTTTTGTCTGGAGATACCGTCATGCGTCGTATAGATGACATGGGCCAGGATGTTGGCATACAAATTGTCTCTGAACTACAATATTGCAAGTACTTTTCATGAACTTTGGATTAAAGCTGTGACAGATAATGCGTAGTTAAGCATATTTGTGTGTTACACGAACGATAATTTTGATATTGTGGAAGAACTTCTTGATTTGCGCCAACTAGTTTTAATTACGGGTGAGGACATTTTAAAATAACTTAAAAATGTAATTGAAGTTAACAAAGTAGAGTGGACACAATTAGATAGTGTTTGCACATATTGCATGGTTGGCAGGATAAAACGTTTTGTTAAATTGCTTGAAAATTATTTGGGAAAAAAGTTTTTAACTATCATTGTATTATTCATCAAGAAATTCGGTGTGCTAAGGACTTAAACCTGTCTTCTGTTTTTGACCTTGTATCAATAAAATACGAGCTCGAGCTCTGAATCGACGACGATTTCGTGAGTTTTTCCTGGAAGAGACGGAAGAGGATGGCGAGTTACTCCTTCATTGAAGTATGCGGTGGCTTTCCAAAGGAAGTGCACTCGCCAGATTTTGGAATTTGAGAAAGTGTGTTTAAAATATTTGGAAGAAAGGAATGAACTGCCCAGTGGGTGCTTGCTACTCAACAATGAAGATTGGATATAGGATTTAGCTTTACTCAGCGATATTATGGGACATTTAAATGATATTAATAAATTTAAGATTACAGGGAAAAGATTGTATTTTTCGTATCCTAGTTGGTCATATATCTTCTTTTGTGAACAAACTTTTGCTTTTTTGTCTCGATTTTGGAGAAAAAGATTAATACATTTCATATTAATGCTACAATAAATTTTAAAATGTAATACCCATTTTGCAGAATTCATTCGGTGCTAGGTTTGATGATTTTCAAGATGATAAGAAAAGTTGATCTTTTTACAAATCCTTTTCAACTTCTCTGCAAAACATTAATTGTTACCCACCTGAAATCCAAAACGTTAAAAGTTATTGACTTACAGCATGATACTACACTGAAAAGCAAATGTAAGGTACTTATTTCAACTGCATGTGATCAAAATTATATTGAATTTTGGAAATTTGTACCAACAAACAATTTTCCAAATTTACACGATTTGGCTGTCAGTTATTGTTGTAGGGTTGGATCAACATGTTTGCGAACAAATGTTTTTTATTATGAACATAATAAAATGAAAATATCGTTCAAGATTAACTGATATGCACCTAAAACACATAGTTTTGTTAGTATCTTCAAGAACTAATCCTAAGATATATGACTTGGTAATAAAACTACAAATTCAAAACACACATTAATTAAGTACTGACTGTTTCATAATTTTTTAGAATTAAATGTTTCAAATTATTCGTTTTTATTTTATACATAACCTAAGTGATTGAACTTTTAAAAATGTTTATTAACAATAAAACCTAAGTTTATACTTTTGTTTTATTTAACAATTAATTTATTACAATTAATATTATTTTTTAAATCTCCACTATTCAGACTTACATGATAAAAAAATGTGCTATTTGCGTAAAATCCCATAATCAGCATATAAATAAAAAAATTCACATTTTTATGATTTTTAGTATGTTGGAAAAGTTGGAAGTGGCACGCATATTTTTTTTTCTAATAATGGCACTCTTCCCAAAGAGGTTGGCCACCCATGAACTAGATAGTGTAGACTATGTAAGGGTTTAGAGACTCAGAAGGACCTGGACAAGTGGCGACAATGCTAGAAAACCGAATATCGAGGACAATTATGGAGTGGCGAATAGGGGGTAACAGAAAAAGAGGTAGACCAAAGACACGATGACAGAACAGTGTAAGAAGCGATGCTGAAGAACTACAGTACTTAAAAAATTGGCAAGGGGCTACTAGAGATCCAACGAGTTTGGTGGCGAAGATTGAAGGAGGTCAATGCTCACTGACTCCCTAATATTCTTTTCCAATTAAAGGTCAATTATTTGGTGTCCATTTTATTTATTGTAATATTTGTTATTTACATTCGTTGAAAAAATAATATTCCATTTACGTTTAAGGACGTTTATTCTGTTCACTTTATTTTAAGTGCTCCATCATGATCTCGGAATATTAAAATGAAAAACGAAAGGAAAAGAAAGAGAAAAATTCAGATCACATTACGGTTTTAGCATAATTTACACTTTTTGCTTCCCACCGAATAATCCATTCTTGCAAAAAAATATGGAAAACAATTTTGATTTTTATTCTGACCCTTTTCCAGAATGGAAACCAGAGGGGTGAAATGTATATTTCATTGGGGCGAACTTTTAGTGATTTTCAAAATATTTCCTCTATACTTCTCGTTGAAAAATGTAGATGGCATTTATGGTACGATTTTGTATGGTATTTAGTGAGTGAGGGAGTAGGGAGGGTTGTTAGAAAGAGATAATAGTGGTATGCGAATGCCAACAAGTTTAAGAATAAAACAAATATTGAAAATAAATAATTAAAAACAAAAACAAAATCTAATAAATGCTTTAGCAAATTTAAAACCAAAAAGTCTTATGTGTTTTTGTACCTATTTATTACCTGAAATGTTATCCAACGTAATCTGTAGTCACTTAGAAGTATTAGTGGAAGTAAAATCCTTACCTGAAACAAGAAATTAAAATCAGTTTATTAACAATATACACACTATTATACACGGTTATTCTAAACATCTGTTTCTGGTCAACGAAAAAATAGTTAACCGAAGCTACATTTTTAGTGCTTGTTGAAATTAATGAATTTTTTATTTGTTAGTGTTCTGTCATCCCATCTTCATAAAAATATTAATTTGCCTATAAGAAATATATAGGGTGTTCCATAACTTATCCATCAAAGAACAACTGGTTATGAAAGTTAAAAGGGGTTAAAAAAGAGTTAAAAGATTAGGAGATCAAAATACGAGATCATTAAAAAGATACAAGGTGTTGAAAGTTAAACTAAATTTTCGAAAAATTGAGATAATTTAAAAACGGTTGAAGATATCAGGTTCAAAATCGGTATAGTTGGGTTTTCACAGGCGTCAAATCCAAATGTGGTACTACCTTCAGCCTAGTTCGTAGAGGGCGTTTGCTACCTACTTTGTAAGGAATTAACTCGCTCATATTTTTTTTCATATACCATCCATGGAAACATAGAAACCTTAGAAAATACCATAGAAACATCTACCATCCGTGAAAATATTAGATGTAACATATATATATATATATATATATATATATATATATATATATATATATATATATATTCAATACGATAGTACAACCTCAAATACGGCCCTCTTTCCCCGGAGGCCAAAGGGAAACTACCTACGGCAGTGCGAAGACCTACCCCAATGCAGAGGGTGCTAAGAATCACCGGGTTAGATCAGGCTGCTATTGGACTTTTCACATTGCAACGCTAAATATACGGACTATGCAACCGGAGGCCCGATTGCAAGAACTGTTAATCGAACTTGACAACATACATTGGGATATCATTAGGCTCTGTGAAACACGAAGAAAGGGCGAAGAGTTAATCAAACTGGAACCAACTGGACACGTACTCTACACTCGAGGTATGGAAAATGGCCGATGTGGCGGAATTGGATTCCTGATTAATCGAAAGTTGAAAGACAGTGTAGTAAAATTTGAAAGTACATCTGACCGACTAGCCCAATGCGTCATTCAGCTGAATAAAAAGTTTAGGTTTCAAATTGTCCAAGCTTATACACCAACTATAAGCCATAGGGATGAGGAAATTTGGGTGATGGGTGATTTTAATGCCAGAATTGGAACAGCAAGAACTGGTGAAAACGGAACTGGCCCATATGGAACCGGTGAGTGGTAGTTGATTTTGCTGAAGGACAAGAACTTTATATTTTGAATTCGTTCTATAAGAAAAATATCAGCAGAAAATGGACATGGAAAAGTCCATCTGGACTTACAAGTGAAATTGATTACATCATGGTACACACCGAATGGTACGATCAAAAGTTAGGATTAACTGTCGAAGAGAGCGCGAAAGAATGGTATCAAAGAAGGCCAAAGTGGATTCTGAAAAATTGCTAGAGAGGGTTAGCGGTTTTGAGATTGCTTTGTCACAAGACCTGGAGGATATGAAAATATCAAGCCATTATGAAAAAATCACCAACAATGTGCTTGGAACGGCTGCTTCAATAGCACCAGAAGAAAAATGTGTCAAACAGACAAAAATCTTCAGTGAGACCATTGATTTAATGAAAAAACGACGGACAATGAGAAATGCAGGGAGTCCTTTTGAAAGAGTCAAGTACGCTGAGCTCTGCAAAACTATAAGAAAAAGTATCAGAGAAGATACGCGCCTGTTCAACACGCAGCTAGTGCAAAAAACTCTGGGAGAAAACAAAGGAATTAACAAGGCTAAGTAGAAGCTGAGAAAAAAAAGAACGAGAATTTATGCCTTAATGCGTGAGGATGGCACAATGTGCAGGGCACGTACGCAAATGTTAGAGGTTGTCAGAAAATTTTATTCACAGTTATATGAAGATCCGAACCAATCAAAGACAACAATACCCACGGAAGACCAAATGCCATATATCCTAGTGGAGGAAGCGAAAATTCAAAGAACTACCGTCCAATGTATGTGTGTATGATTGACTATTCTTCTGATGTTGGTTATGGAATGCTAGAAATCATTCATTGCAATGGAATTGAATAACATAAAACGTAAAACATTATATTGTTAAAGTATTAATAGTTTTGATTCTAGGTTTATATAATTTGATATTAAAATGATAATTTAATTAAAATCTTCAGAGTTATAGCTCCAAAAGCCGGTCGCGTTGGTGCGGCGGTAAGAGCGTCTGCTTTGCCGAATCCGCGCTGGAGCGGTAGCTGGTTCGATTCCAGCGCTCGGATGGTTATTTTTCTTTCTTCTGTCCGTTTATCTTTCCTAAATGTTTGTGATTGTTTCTAGGCAAGAGTGTAAAATTCGACTACGAATTACCCCTCAGTCACGCCAGTTAAAGGCTGGGTAAGGCCGGATGCCTTCTGAGAAGTGTTCTACGTTGGTCACTCGCCAGTCGGTAGGTTTCCTGATAGACTTATGGGTAGGCACATAACCAAGGGTTTATAGCCCGAGCGGGGTGCTGGCCTGGGTTTGTCGGAAGCTGATGACCGTGGTTCGGAACCCACGTTAAGCTGTAGGTCCAGTCGCTAAATAGCCTAGTTGCTGATGCGCCTCTAACCCAAACACTTTACTTTACTTTATAGCTCCAAAAATAGATTTTGAAACCTTAATTTTAGAATTAATAATTTTATAATTGTTAGATTTTGTTCCATATTTACGTAATAGAAAACTTTTTTTTTCTAAAATAATTTATATTATTTATTTGTAAAAGCCAAGTCACTTTTTTTATATTAAAACGCGATATGTGTCTTCAACTAAATTTTTAGTGTTTAGAATTTTTGCGTATTTGCATCTCTACGCAGTGGCGGCTCGTAAGGGAGGGCACCCTCCTCCATATCCCAGCATTTACCGCAGTAAATAATATTTCAGAGCAAAAGACCATATTTTATTTCCGTAAAGTTTCTTTCCGTTAATTCATTTTCCTGGTTTACCTCCTATATAGGGATTCAATAGCATGAAAAGTTAAAAGGGGGAAGGTGAAAGGAAAAAAAAATTCAGGAGAACTATTTTCTTCTACGCCCTCCCACTTTAAAAGTCCACGAGCCGCCATTGTCTCTACGGCATATTCATCTAGTTCACTGTGTTCAAAATGTTTATTACTGCGATGGTTGCTTTTCTGCCAAGTTAAATCTCGTACAACATAGAAGATTTCAAATGCACTGCATTTGTAATTTTTCAAACTAAATATTTCCCAAAAATTGCTCTAAAAAGTGTAACTAAATCTCAACGTGTGCAATATTCGTAATATTAGTAATGTAAAAATCTTTAGTAATTATTATTATTCAGGAAATTTCAAACTCGAATTTCCTTGAGGTCGGCAGAAATGAAATAGTTAACAATTTATAAAAAATATATCAATTTTTCAACAATTCCACCATTAATTCATATATCATAATTTTATTCAATATTCAAATTCACTTATAGACACTGTTTGATGTAACATAAAAAAAAACATTTTCACTAAAATGATTATAATTATTGAAACTCTTTCAGGAATTCTGTAGTGTAGGCTGTGTGAGATTACACCCGCCATCCGATATAATCAATTTATATAGGATGATTCTTAAGAGACTTTTTTTGACAGGGTATAAAACTCGATAAAATAAATCTTTTTTTCCAATTCCATTTTTTAAATATATCGCAAATCAAGCCCGGCCCTTAAAATAATTTAAACAAATTTAATCGATCGCCCGCAAATTCAAAACGAACAGAGACAACTAATGTTTATCGTTTTTTGTGAATCATGCATTCCTTTTATTTTATTATCTTATATTTTATTATCAGTTTTAACGTGGAGGTCTACCGGGATTCTTGGAAAGATAAAATGGCCCACGTCTATGAGAATAGTGAATTAGTTGGCATGCTGTTAATTTATGGAGAGTGCTTTCAAAATACCGTTGGTGCATCTCAGCTATACGCTGAACATTTTCATTTTCGGGTTTACCCATTGCCGAAATGATTTATTCGGGTTGTGCAAAGAGCCAGAGACACCGGTGATTTGAGGGAACAGCGTGTAGCGCACACAAGAAGAGCGTGAGTATCTGAAAATGTGCAACGGGAGGAGCAAATTTTGAATCTTGTCGAAAAAGTCCCAACAACAAAGTTTTTGCAATATTGCGGAACAATCAGTTGCACCCACTTCCTGTGCAACGAGTTCAAGCCTTAGAGCCACAAAACCACACTAACGGAGTTCAGTTCTGCGAGTAATCACCAACTCTAATCACCATAATTCTGGTGTAATCACCAACATGAGATGAATCAAAGTTTGCCAGAAACATTTTGATTATGGTCGAGGCTATATTTACCCGAAAAGGAATGTACAATGCACACAATACTTATTTTTGCTCAGTTGATAGTCCTTATGCTTCTAGGCAAACACATTTTTAACATAGATATTTGACCAATGTGTGTTGCCTGTTAACGGTATTCTTGTTGGGATTTTTATCTTGCCACATCGTTTAACGAGCGAAAACTATCTCGAATTTTTACAAAATCATCTTCCCGGTTTTCTAAAAAATATGCCTTTGAACATTAGGCAGAACATGTGGTTCCTACACGATAGTGCACCAGGCCATTTTAGGCGTGAAGTGCGGGAATTTTTAGACATAACTTTTCCTAATAAGAGGGTAGTGGCGCAGTTGTGTGGCCGCCAGGTCACTAGATCTTAACCCTTCTGATTTCTTTTTATGGTTAATACAAGTGAAGAACTTATTGATCGTATAGAACCTATGAGACCTTTATCATTATTATGCGCATGCACCGGCTCTTTGGCACGTCGCGCCCAACTTTATGTGGAACGGATCGGCGACCACTTTTGAGTCCAAGGCGCAGGACCTGAATAAATGTTGTTTCCGAAATTAATATGGTAAGTTTTTATCTTTCAGTTTTTTTAAAAATGATATTAGAAAAAAATGTTTTTTTCGAGTTTTATATGTTGTTAAAAAAAAGTTTCAACTTAGGAATCATCCTGTATAGTCTGTGACCCAAACTATTCCTACAGACGCTTTTATGCGTTCAGCTCGAACCCGATCAACAACGGGTTAAGGTCAGAAACTAATTTCAGGAGATACTTGTTGAGGTTATGGTGGCGGCTGATGGAACGGGCAGTTCATCTATGCGGAATATGAGTGAAAATTCTTTTGTACTGAGGATTTTGTACTGAATAATTGCCGATTAAATATTAGAAACATTTTCAATTTATTTGAATCAATCAATTCAATTTATTTTGAAGAACAATTTTGGCTTGTTTCGTGAATTTTCTCGTCTTGTTCCAAAAATACTGATTTTTTTGGAAACTATTGTGTTGAAGTTGCGGCCTGCATATATGCTTTCTCTGAATGATGATGACATAATTATTGATGACGATATATAAATTTATGCTTATGACACAGAAACAGCTCAACAATCCAGCGAGTTCCTTGCTAAGGATAAACTAAAGCTGGAAAAGCAGATCAAAAATCAAAGTCACTACACACACAAACTGTTTTCTTCGATTACCGTGGTATTGCCCACAAATAGTTGTGGGTAATTCCCCTTCAAATTTCTCAAACTGTTAAATAATAATAATAATTTGCGTGAATCTATTAAAAAAAATCAAGATTTATGGCAAAATAATTTCTAATTTTTGCATCACGATAATGCACCATCGCACACCGCTATAATTATTGGTCAATTTTTCGCTAAAAATCAAATAAACACCATTTCACAAGCATCATATTCGCCAGATATGGCACAGTGTGACTTTTTCTGCTCCCTCGGTTGAAGAAACCACTTCGTTGACGCTTTTAGTTCATAGACGTAATTTAAGACAGTTCATTGACCCCTTTGAAGGAACTACCACAAGTCGATTATTACGGGGGTTGCTATTTATGTATCCGGAATATCAAATATAAACAAATTTTTATTATTGAAAATGGTTTTATGGGTTTTTTCATTCATTTCAACCAATTTTCATAGCACTTTTTCTATTCCGATTGAGGTTTCTCCAAAACATGCATTTCGAACGCATCAACCGCTTATTCTGTCGTCAAAAATCGCGTAGTTTATTATTCACGAATGGGAACAAAAAGTAATCATTGGGTGCCAAGTCAGGACTGTACGGCGGATGACCCATCAATTCGATGTTTTGACCGGTCAAACATTCAGTTGTTCGGTCCGATGTGTGAGAACTCGCGTTGTCATGGTGAATAATGATTCTGCGTAACTGTAGCGCTTTTTTTAAATCTTTAAATATTTCTGGCAAACAAATAGTTGTGTACCATTCAGAATTGACCGTTCTACGATTCTCTCTAGGGGCAAAGTTTATCCCAAAAAAAACACGCAACCATTTGCTTCTAAGTACTTTTTACGTGAATAATTTTGTTGGTTTTGGCTCATTTTGAAAGACCCATACAGTAGATTGCTGTTTACTTTCGAATTATATGCATAGTTCCAAGATTCGTCACCTTTTGACGCACCACGATTGTATGACTTGAGCATTTCTTTGCACCAATCAACACGAGCTTTTTTTTTGACCGATTGTCTAATAATGCGGAATCCAACGCGCACACATCTTTTTCATGGCTAAATATTCATGTAACATCTTCTGTATGCTTGTCGTACTAATGCCAAGAGATGCCTCAATATCAGGGTATGTCACATGATGATATTATTTTATTAGTTCGCGCGCAGTATCCATGTTTTCTGGCAACAACCGATATTGGACGACCTTCTTTAAATTCGTCCGTGAGTGAACGACGGCCACGATTGAATTCACTAAGCCTGTGATATAGATAGATAGATAGATAGATAATGATTTATTTGTCTCAATTAAATGTACATTTGTAACTGCCATGTTGACACAGAACATTGTGAACATAAAATAATATATATAATAAACATAATAAATAATTCTTACAAAAAATAACAAAAAAGAAAATAAACTCAAACAATCAATTAATCAATAACACTGCTCCACTAATAATTAATACTATTCTAATATAAAATATACAAATGATTTATTTAGCTATATTAAATCTGTTTTTAAACGTATTCGTAAAAGTATTCCTATAGACTTTTATTTGCTGCAATTTTGGACTTTAACCGAATTGGACCGAATTGGACTAATTAAACTGCGTACACAAAACTGAAATAGGTAGATCCGTTCTCGTAATAGCGGAAAAAATAGATTTTAAAAAGTATTTAACGGAATCGCATTATGTTTACAAAGTTTATCTTAATTTTTTTACTCATACCATTTTTTTCCCAATATAAACAGTAAGATGAGACTTTTTATTTTAACTCGTCATTCATTTGTGTTTTAATGCACACTTTATTCCTCATAGCAGCTGAAATTAAAAACATTTTTATCAGAAGTATCGATTTTCAACTGTTTGTCCAGTGGTATCAGTTGCAGTGACAGAGTTTAACGATGTATATTTTACAAGAGAAAATTGAAATTATTTTTATTGGTGCTGAAGGTAGGTGTGCTCGCAGAATAGTCCTACTTTTTAATGAAACGCATCCGGATAAAAATATAGGACATCAATACGTAATAAAACTTGTTCAAAAATTTAAAGAAACTGTGTTCGTGTGTAACAAAGAGAATAAGCAGCCGAGAGTTTTTAATGAACTCACCCAGATTGAAATTTTAGGACATTTTATTGTCGATGCAACCATTTCAATTCCAAAAGTCGCTAAATTAACAAATATTTTCATTGATTCCATACACAAAATGTTAAGACAAAAGTTTGTTTCCCTACAAATCTAATAGGTGTACAAATAAGTTTCCACCATTTTCGATCAAAAATTAGAAATTTATTGTGAAAGAATGTTTACCTTTTATTCAAAGTATTCAAAGTATTGTCTATTACTAGCCACTATTTTTTCCCATCTTTCTGACAGCATTCGGATACCACGTCGAAAGAACTATTCATGTTTTGATGCTATCTACGAATCGACCCAATTTTTGGTACCTTTATATGTTGTAAAGTGCTGCTCAGACAGTGCATGTGCTATCGACCGGAACAAGTGATAATCAGAAGAGACAATGTCTGGTGAATACGCCGGGTGGGGTAGGACTTCCTAATTATGTGTTTCCAAAAAGGTTTTGACCAGCGCCGTAACATGCGGACGAGCATTATCATGTAGCAGAATAATTTTGTAGTGTCTGGAATAGAAATGGGCCCGTTTTTCCTTGTGTGCTCGGCTCAGTCTCATTAATTGTGTTCGGTAGAGAGCTCCAGTAATGGTTTCACTCGGTTTAAGCAACTCATAATACACGACACCAAGCTTATCCTACCAAACACACAGCATGAGTTTTTTTCCATGAATATTCCCTTTGGCTGTTGAGGTTGAAGCATGGCCAGGTGATCCCCATGATTTTCTCTTCTTTGGGTTATCGTAATGCATCCATTTTTCATTGCAAGTGACTATACGATGCAACAACAACATTCCCTTTTTTATGACTGGCAAACAGCATATCACTCATGCAAAATCGGCGTCCAACGTCTCTCCGCTTCAGTTCATATGGAACCCAATTTCCTTGTTTTTGATTCATTTCCAACGATTTTAAATGATGTGAAATTGCTTGTTGCGTTTAGTGCAAGTTCTTTTTGCGTTTGGGACGGATTTTCCTCCAATAATACTTCTAATTCCGTGGCTTCGTACACTTTCGGCCTACCACTGCGTTCTTTGTCTTCCACGTCAAACTCACCGTTTTTAAACTTTTGAAACCATTCACGTCAACTTCTCTCACTTAAAACAGTTTCACCATATACTTCTACAAGCTATCGATGCCCTTCAGCTGCAGATTTCTTCAAATTAAAGAAGTAAATCGAAAGTTCCCGCAAATGACGCTTATTTGGCACAAAATTTGACATTTTTGCACAAAAAAATATGTGATGCTGATACAGTCACTAATTCTTTAAGATTATATTCTTGCCAGATGACTAATGTGAAATTATATGTGAAAATTTCCAACCATTATTAAGGTTTTGAACAATTAGCAGCTGAGACGTCTAACAAAAACAAACCGTCTGTAATAATTTTTGTTAGTTTTTGTTAGATTTAGCTGCCCGCAATTTCTATCTGTTCCTGAAATTTTTTGTATATATAAAATACGGTCAGCTTTAAAGCATTCCTTTTTGTTAATGATTTCGCCCTGTTCTCAAGGAGCCACTCTGAAATTTTTAGTGTACTTCAAGCCGAAGAGGAGGGAATATTGTTTATTTTACATGTTTATGCCAAGCGTACAGTCCATCGAGTTAACTGTAATCGATATTTTTAGTGTTCAACTCTTCATACATAATTTGCTTAATAGTCTCTATATTGATATTAAAAAGTGCACAAATTAACTCGGTATTTTTTTAAAAATTCGGAATATATTCACAAAAACAGCAAATACACATGTTATTTAAAAAAATCCAATTATTATTAATATAATTTTGGAAAATTTTAATTTTGGATTTGACTTTGCAAATTGATTGGAAAATATGTTTTGGAACCTCGATCAATGTTTAAAAACAGCCCGATGGTGTTAAAGTGGTCGATATATTCAAACGAAGAGTAATTTGATGAATAAGTTATGTCAGGAAGAATTTTCCAACCCAATCCACAGATGTGATGTCATGCTGAAAATTGCCAGTTTCTGTAATTAGTAGAAGGGCATGATCTGTTACTAAAAAAGAGAGCTTCATGAAACACATCATAATGGATGTCATGATATATATATATATATATATATATATATATATATATATATATATATATATATATATATATATATATATATATATATATATATATATATATATATCGGTTTAACATGATAACATAGCCTACAAGTTTAGAAATGGCGCTTCGATAATGATCCGGAAAGCCACATAAAAGTCACTCACAAGTCTTGTTAAGGCTAATGTCAGACGAGGCGACCTGTGTAGGGCGACATAGTATGCACCACTTGATTCGCGACCTAGGAAGCACCTAGTTGAAATATGGAAGTCTAAGAATTAGCAGCAGTTATAACCTACCCTCACGTTGTGGTACAGGAACAATTTAAAAAATGGGATTTTTTTCAAAAATAAATACATCTACATCAAGCAACTCAATTCCGGTATCTGCTTCCTGGGAAAAAGTGTGGCAGACTGATAGAAAACTATAGCCGCTTCGGTGGCAAGAGAGTCGTCGAAGATCGACCAGGCCGCTCCACTTATTGTGTGGCGCCGCCTCGCGTAAAAGCCGAAATTAAACTATCTTCATCATTGAATCGCGCGTCCTAGGTCGCGTCACTCAGGTCAACACCTTGTCTGACACTAGCCTACCTGTTTTCGTTGATTGTCGTAGTGTTGATCACTCGGAATTCCTGCGGAAACAGTCAACAAACAATATTATTTGGATGCTATGAAGTATTTGAGAGTGAATGTTCGCTGGAAAAGGCGGATTTGTGGAAGAAGAATTGTTAGATTTTCTACCACGATACTGCGTCATTCTATATATCGATCCTTCTACGCGATTGTTTTATCAAAAAACCTCCACGAGTATTATCGTCGGCCAAACACCATATTTTCCAGATATTGTCCCGTGTTCTATTTTGTTTCCTAAATTCAAATTACATTACGAACTCTTCAAATCCTTTAGGGTGGTGGATCGGTTCACATTTCTTCTTCTTACCTTTCTCATAATTGTGGGTGAGCTTTTACCTTCTCAACTATTTTCCTCCATCTTCTCCTATATGCGATCTATTCTCTCCATCTGCCAGCATTCAGTGTTCTGAACTTTTCTTCCACCTGTTGTTTCCATCTGACTCTGGGTCGCCTTTTTGGTCTGTTTGCTGGTTTTTCGTGATATTATCTCTCTTATTGGTGTATTCTTTTCTCTTGTCATTATGTGCCGTTATCATCTTATTCTTTTTGCTTTCATTGTTCTCACTGTTTTCCTTTCCCTGCAGCTTGTCATTCTTAAAGTTCTTCAGGGTTCTGAACTCGTTTTCTACTTTCTTTGCTTCCATTGTTGTTCTTATTATTTTGCGTTCAAAAATATTTAGTTTGCCTTCTTTTGATGCAAATGTTATAATTTCTGCGGCATATGTTACTATTGCTTTTACTGTTGTCTTGTATATTCTCAGTTTATTCCTTAGACTCAATCTCTTGTCTTTCAGTGATTTTTCTATTCCCATGTAAAGATCTATATCATTTTTCTCTCCTTTCGTCTATACCATGTTCCTCATTTTTTCTATTAATTATTACTCCCAGGTATTTAAATGTTTTCATTTCTTCGGATTTATAACATCCTCATATCTTAATATTGTATTATTTCCGCAGCGCATATAAAAGGGTTTATCAATAAGCACCCGTGTTTGATAAAAGATGGCGTTGACGAGTTAAATTGGCATTACCATCATGTACTGCAGACTGTTAAAAGACCTCATGCTGAATTTCAGAAAAATTCATAGGTTAGTTTTTTTTTGACAGCCAGTTGTATCATACGTGTTCTGTATCTCTTGATAAAATGGTTAAAGATCAATATCGATCCGTAATTCGTTTTTTTTTATTTTTGGATGGAAAAACATGCGAAGAAATAGAAGTGAATTTGGATGCTGTCTATGGGGACCCTTCACCATCTATAATAACTGGGAGATATTGGTTTAATGAGTTTAAGCGTGGTCGCACAACTGTTTTCAATGAAGAACGGTCAGGACACCTGTCACACATGGTTACTGAGAAAATTGCCGAAAAGGTCCATGACATCAAGATTTTAAATGATATGATAGGTGTGAGGAAAGTGTTGGCCCGATGGGTGCCGCGATTGCTAACGGTAGACAACAAGCGGGTACGACTAACAATATCAAAGCAGTTTTTTGGATCGCTTTAAGCGAAATCCGCAGGACTTTTTACGTCGAGTAGTCACCGTTGATGAAACCTGGATGCATTATTACAGGCCAGAGACCAATAGACAGTCAAAACAATGGATTTTTAAGGGTGAATCTGCTCCGAATAAGGCAAAAACGGTTGCGTCAGCAGGAAAGGTTATGGCCACGATTTTTAGGGGTTCCAAAGGAATAATTCTCATGGATGCCTCAGGGTAGTACTACAGTGAGTTGTTGGACAGATTCGATAAGAAATTGAAATAGACACGGCCCCATATGGGTTCATTGGGGTCATTTTTAATTGTCGCGGCCAAATTACACGAACTGCGCTACGAATTGCTTCCACACCCAGCTTACTCGCCCGGTCTGGCACCCAGCGACTTTTTCTGTTCTCCAACTTGAAAACATGACTCGCAGGAAAAGAGTTCAGCTGAAATGAAGAGGTTATCGCCGAGACAGTAGCGTATTTTGAAGAGTTTGAAAAATAGTATTTTTTAGACGGCTTAAAAAAGTTGGAGGCACGCTTGGAAAAGTGCACAGACCTAAAAGGAGACTACATTCTACTTCCTCCCTAAAAGGAGACTACATCCCTCCTACTATCACTCCTTCAGTCGAAAAAACGCACCGAGCAGTGACTTTTTGAGGATGATGAGATAACTCCTGAATAACTTGAGTATATCTATCGGCCCAAATCTTACAGTTAATCAGAAGGTAATCTAGAAGGGTGGTTAGTCGGAAAAAAATATTATTTTTCCCCAAAGTGGCGATCGCCTTCCAGCTACCCCAGATGCCAATTTCTAGGCGCTGTTGAATTATGGATCTTTCTAGGGTGAATTGACATAAGGTACTGAACATAGCAGTCTATGAGTGACATTTATATTTCACACAATGTTGCCACTATTACGGTTAAAAATTCGAACATTCTTATTGGAATAAAGCGTTTTCCAATAGTGTCAGAACTTTTGCAATGTTTTGACTTTAAGGTTTCAACTAGAAAATTCACGTTTATATTATGCTGAACTAATCGGAATATCGTTGGCAAAATTACATACAAAAAACATCAGATAAATCGTAAACCCAATTTAATGCTTAGTTTTTTCTCTACTTTGTATTTTATCTTGGGTAATTGCTCACAAAATGTCAAAATGTTACTCTTCAATGATTAAATCACCCGTTAATTCTATAACAAAAATAAACTTTGTTATCTTTCCGGACTGTAAAATTTTATTCGACATTTCGAGTCGCCTCTTGAACAGTTTTATTGCAACGCAATATCAAATAATACTTAGTGAGTAATTCATCTTATAAAATAAAAATATAATATTCCTTTCCCACTGTCATCTTATATTTCAGCTTGCACCTTTATGCGTTTGTTATGAATTCTGATAATTATATTATAAACCGGATACTAAAATATATGCATACTGCTATGGTCAAAAAGTAATGTGACTTTTAATAATTCGCGCGCTCTACGTATCGATACAACCATTTGTTTTTTAAGTCGGTATGACTGTCCTTGACTTCTGAGAGGAGTTTCATATTAGTTCGTTTGTTAAGTTAGAACCTTAGCGTCTTTTGGAAATGTTACACATTTTTGTTGGCGATTTTTTTTAAAGCAGATTTGCATTATAAAGGAAATATTGTCATAGCATAAAAAAGAACATACACAGTGCGTCCATTGAATATCAGCACCGGTCCGGGATAATGTGATTAAAACGAAATACCTGGCATTTTTTATGAATTATTATTCGAAATATTCTCCTCTCGCTTCGATACATTTGCTACATCGATTTAATAGTGATTCAAATACGTGCTGCAGCTCATTTTGTGGAATAGTCTCCAAAGCACGCGTCGATGCTGTTTGGATGGGTTGAATGTCTTCAAAAAAACAACTTTTCAACTTTAATTTCAACTTTGGGAACAAGGAGAAGTCACAAGGGGCTAAATCTGGTAAATACGCTGGGTGGTTGATCACAAGACTTGGTTTCGGGTCAAAAATTGACGCACAATTAAGGATGTGTGACTTAGCGCATTATGGATCTCGATATTCTGGCCGAATGCAACGAATTCTGTGCATCAATCGTTTCAGGACTTTTTCTATACTGCAGTACTGCCCAATGACAGTTTGGAACGAACTCTTTATGGATGATGCCTTTGCTATCGAAGGAAACAATGAACATTGTCCTGATTTTTTAAGGAGTTTTTCGTGTTTCTTTGCCTGTGGTGACTTTTTCAACTTTCATTCCGCACTTTGACACTTAGTTTCTTGATCGTATTGCAATCACCATATTTCATCCCCCGTAACAATTCATTTCAGGAAGTTTTGAACATTTCTGGTGGATGCGACGACCTCTCTGGAATGATTAGCACGAAGTGATTTTTGCTCCTTCGTCAACGTGTGTGGAACAAACTTTGCTCAAACCTCTGCTTTACCCAAATCCTTGTGAAGAATGAATCGAATCGTTTCTTTGCTGATATTCAAAGCCTCTTCTGTCATTTTTAGTGAAGCATTGCGGCCATTTGCTACAAAATCGCAAACTTTTTCGTTCATTTCGGGAGTGCGAGCTGAAATTGGTCTCCCGTCACGTTTGTAATTCTGTAGCGACACACTGCATTTCGAAAAACGTTTATACCAAAAAAAAATTGTTGGTAAAGTAGGTTTCGTTAGGTCCAGGAATGTTCGTGTTTGAAACGACGCCGCTCGTCAATAGATGGCGTGACTGGTTGCTGAGATATATCTTAAGCACTGATACTTAATGGACGTACTGTGTACACATCGAAAAGACATTGGAATTTTCAAAAACAGGGAATTACCAACTATTGTCTAGAAATCTACGTTAAATTGGGGCATTACCCAGTATAATACCCGATACAATTAAATGTATATTGACTTTCATAAATCCACAATCCGCCCAATCTTATTTCTTTATTAAATATATTTTTAGCTCTACAGGATGAGTGCGTCCATGGCATGATTTGATCTGGTAACTTAACCAGATCTAAACCGCGACCGGCGTAGCTTAACTTCAGTTATCGAGAACTAATGTTCAATGCGATGGGGCTAACCCTTTAGCTGATTCCTTAATTAAACTTCATAAACTAAATTATCCAATAAGACCAGTGGTCTCTTATCTCATGCCTGCAACTGCTTACAAAGTGTCAAGATCGCTAATCCCTAAAAATAATAAGATACCGTTAAATCGTAATGCAAATTTTGACCTAACTATAGTGTTAAAAATTCATACGAATTAGTCGACAAAATAACAAAAATTACAGTCCTAACCAATGCCAGATTAATATCATTTGATGTTCAGAATGTATTCTCCAGCATCCCACTACAAGGCACAATATCATTAGTAGAAGAATTATTAGAAGTATGGAAATAATAAATTTACTAATTGTTTGCATGTCCCAACACTATTTTTTATTTAATATATTTTGCTATAATAAAGAGCATTTGATAATGGACAGCCCATTATCCTCCTTTCTCACAAAAATATTTATTTCACACAAAATTACATCACCTTAGTGGCCAATTAACGGGTGCGTTTAATCTTCTTCCCTCAATAAATTGTTGCGTTGACTGTATAACATGTGGAACCGTCCTGTTGGAACCAGATCTCCTCCAGATCAATACCATTCAAATTAGGAATTAAATAATTATTGATCATCGCTCTGCAACGATCCTCATTAACTGTAATGTGCTTCCCAGCTTGTTTTTTTTAAAGAAATACGGCCCAATGATGCCATCGGTGTATAATCCGCACCGTACGGTTTTTCTGGATACACCGGTAATTGTTGAATCATTTGTGGATTGTTTTCACTCTAAATGAGGCAATTTTCTTTATTAACGTAATTTAGCCGAAAATAAACTTTGTCGCTCAACAAGATTTTCAACGAACCTACGACGGAAGCGAAGGTCTTACGGCCTCAGTTCTTGGACAAGCTGGATCTTGTTAGGGAAACTCAAGTTCCTGCGGACGGCGACGAATCGATAAATTTAGATATTCATTAACACTGCCAGCAACAATGGCGATATTTTCTTCGGAAAACATTGTTTTAATATCGAACAGCATTAAATGGGTTTGGAATTTGTCGATAATTCAGCGAATACATAGCTAGGTTGGACGATTATGTGCACCATAAAAGACTCTATAAGTTTGGCGCACAGAACACTAATTTTGATAATATATGTCGACAATTTGCATGCGTTGCTCTGATGTTAAACGTTCCATAATGATTTGACAGCGACCTCTATCAGAAGTTCACACACACTAAACAAAGTATATTTTATATTGGGTTGTCCAGAAAGTTCGTAATGATTTTTTTTAAGAGAATTAGAAATGCAAATATTTATGCAAATATTTATTTAGTCTATTATGTAATTAACATTATTATTTTCAATTTATTTCTAACATAGTGGTAGATAATGCCTTTTTGTCAAAAATTAGCCCATTTATTGTCAACAGACAATGTTTTTCACGTCTTCTTCCGTTTTAAAAGATATCCTATTTAAAAAACAAATTGGAGGTAAGCGGAATAGATAGAATAGAATAGAACAAGAGGTCCGCGGGTGTAATGTCCGGTGAGTAAGGTGGATAAGGAAAAGCACCCGAATTGAAAATCAACAAATTTTGTCAGGTCCTGATTGAAAGGTGTCCATTGCCATGATGAAACACGACGCCTTTCCTGTTTGCTAATTCTGGCCGATTTTATTTAATTGCTGTCTTCAACCAATCTAATTGTAAACAGTAGATGTCGGCGTTGATGATTTGGCTGGGTGCAAAAAGCTCAAAGTGTATTGGTTCCTACCAATTCCACCAAATGCAAAGCATAATTTTACTTTAAACTGCTGGCCCTGGCCACCCCCATGATTATTTTCGTTGCATGTTGTTGTACACACTCCATTTTTCAAAAACAAAATATTGCACAAAGAGATTCGGTCCACCAGACATCGCTCAGGAAGTTCATGAGGGCTCGCTCATACACCGTATTGCTAGAGGTACGCATATTTTATTGGGAGATGCTTATCTATCTCACGGACCGTCAGACACTTTATCTTCCAGGTCAATATCTCCGCCCCTGAACCGACCAAACGACTTTTACACCGTGGTTTTTCCTGCAAAACCCTCTCCGTAAACGGCACAAATCGTTTTTTTTCCTTGGACAGCTTTCTTGCCCTTGAAATAAAAAGCAAAATGCAGCGTAAATGTAAGTTATCGACAAACATTTTCAATTTGAATCAACTTGAGTAATTAAAAGCAAATCAAATCTAATCTGAACATAAATAATATCACAGGAATTAATAGTATGTAAATAAACACTACTAATTTAACACATACTTTTGTTTACAAGCGTTAAAAGAGCAACTAATGAAGGAATTAGTAGTATGTAAATAAACACTGCTATTTCAACACATATTTTTATTTACAAGCATTAAAAGGGCAACTAATGGAGAATCCCTACGACCTTTCCGGACGATTCTATAGAACTTATTCTAACATTGTTTAAATTATACTAAATAAAGCAAACGTCCACATATTCGCCCATTTGGACAACCCTTGACAAAATTTAAACAAACTAATTAAATCCTACTAGAATTTTGCAAGTTAGAATTGAGGTGTACGATTATTTTTACAAATTATTATATTGCTATTGCTGTTTGTAAAATATTAAGTAATTTAATTATCTAATGGTATCAAATATACATTATTATGCAAATATGTTTGAACTAATTAAATTATTGGTTTGATGCATAATTAAGTTCGCTGTTTATTTTTACTTTTAACTTGTTGGAATTTGCATTTTTTATTATTTTTTTTATAAACTTATCTTTCAGGTTTAGTATTGTTATAATGCGTGTTGAAAATCATGAACATTTACGCCATATTATGCTCTACCACTTCGAGAAAGGATGGAAAGCAACAGAGTCCCCACGCGATATAAATGAACTGTTTGGTGAAAGAACAATTGGTGAGAGAATGGTCCAAAAATGGTTTAAGCGTTTCAAGGATGGTGATACATCGCTTAAAGATGAAGAAGGAATAGGTCGACCATCGGATTTCGACGATCAGGCACTTTTGGCAGCGGTGTAAGAGGACGAAAGCTTGACAACACGAATGCTGGCAGACGATTTCGATGTCAACCAGTCAACGATTGTCCGTCGTCTCAAAAAGCTCGGAAAGGTGTGGAAACTGGCTGGATGGGTCCCTCACGAGCTCTTCGACGACAACTAAGCCGATCGCGTTCGAATTTTTCCCGATTTGCTGCAGCGAATCGAACAAACACCATTTCTGAAGAACCTCGTCACTCGAGACGAATCTTGGCTCCTCTTCAAAAACATCAAAAGAAAGAAGGTTTGAGAATCACCAGGTGTTTCGCCCAAAGGCATACCGAAAGATGTCCACTGTAAGAAGGCAATGTGGTGCGTTTGGTGGGACAGAAGCGGAATCATCCACTGGGAAATCATCTCAAATGGCATTTGCTATTGGTGGAACGAGAATGGTTAGTGGTTTTTTTCAATTTTTTTCCCCATTTTTTGTTTTTTTGCAGATGAGCATCAGCAGTGGCGAATTCCGGACAAAAATGGCAAGCGGCACTTCAACATTTACAGCGACGTCTATCTGGCTCAACTTAACCGCCTTCACGCTGCAATCGATGCGAAAGGAACGCGCAACAAAAATCACATCGTGTTCCACCACGATAACGCCCGTCCTCATGTTGAGCGTCGTGTCGTCGAATCCATCGCCAATAAGGGATGGGATCTGTTCCCACATCCGCCATATTCACCGACCTGAAGCACCTACGGACTACCACGTTAACAGGTCGCTGAAAAATTGGTAAAGGAACAAAGTCTACGACGATTTGGATGACCTTGATTGCCGATGTTAAGGCGTGGATCGCCTCCAAGAATAGTGACTTCTTCGCCCGAGGAATCGACCAACTGCCAAGCAAATGGGAAGCAGTTCTTGAATTCGATGGTGAATACGCTCCAGAATAATCATTTAAACATGTTTTGGTTAAATATTTTTATTGTTTTTGTTGAATAAAATTTGTTGAAAAAAAACGAACTTAATTATGCATCAACCTATTACTAGAAATATTATTATTATTAAATATAAGAAATCCTTAAATATATAAAAAATATAATTTATTTAAATACATTATTAAGTTTACAAATACTTTTACTCCTCGTATAAAAACGCCCATCAATAAATTCGTATACGACATTTTATTTAAATTTATACTCTTACTGTGCCCAAACAATAAGGTGAAAATTAATAAACAACCAGCGAGGCGAAAACTAAGAAGCTTTTCGTAATCCCCTAACTCCAGTATCGGAACACGTTCTCATTAGATATTAAAATTTATTTAAAAAGAGGCAAAATTCAAAGGATATCCCCAGTTCCCTACAAGCGAAATGCAACGAAATCGAAACGCGATAACCCACATTTTATTGCGCGTGCTCAGTGTGTTGCCTAACCGACGGGCGATGGAGATCGTCGGCGACGATCATTTCGAGGTGCGACGTTGCCGAGTTTCTCTCACCGCATCTCAAATATATTCCATTAGCCGTTACATCTCGTGATTAAGATAATACTATTTAATATTTTAGTCTCGTCAGCAATTGTAAGCTGAAGGTTTTTTTCTAAATATCATTTTTTGCATGTCCGATATACTATTTCTTGCTTTTCGATCATAGAAAATTTTAATTGGGCAACGTTGATAGATATTGCAAAACTGACATTTGTTGACCAATTTTGTCTCCTAAAATTGATAGTTAAAACTTTGTTCTCTGAAATTTTAACCAGTGTCAGGATAACATCTAATTTAACTTAAAACACGCGTAAGTCATTAAGGTAAGTTGTTTTTTTTTACTACGTAAGTAAAACATAATCGTCCACAATAAAACAGATCAAAACATAACCCTACTTTCGCATCGTTTTTTTTTAGGTAAAGATGGGTGATTGAACCTGTTATGGCAACTAATGACGATGCCAGCGAGTGTAAAAAGGGCGCAGTTCAATTGGGATACTGGAACGATAATTATATTTCTTATTTTGTGAAAAACATAGACAGACGTGCCCCAGAAATCAATAGGGGTTACTTCGCCAGAGTCAAAGGAGTTGACAACTTTATACAAAAGTTCATTAACAGGGCTGGAAGTAATGCTCAGGTTATCAATT